>OW240919.1:1341083-1453375 GCA_933207985.1 Pelobates cultripes
ACGGTCCTGAACCGTCCTAACGGTCCAATGTACTTACCCGATCGCCGTCGTTCCCCCGGTGGCGATCGGTGTTGTTCCCGTTGTGGGGAGACTGCCTGCAGCCCAGACAGTCTCCCCATGGCGGATTAGGACCCCTGGGGCCATGTGATCGCTCAACAGACTGATCACATGGTCACAATAGGTGTCCATGTGTCTGCCTGCAGGGGGACTGTCTGTGCTGACAGGCAGTCTCCCTGCTAGTGTAAAATAAAAAAATAAAAAATTCAAGTTAAAGTTAATAAAAATAATAAATATATATATATATATATATATATATATATATATATATATATATATATTCATACTAAAATACAAATAATAAGTAATTAAATAAAAACATGTAAAAATAATAAAAATATATCTATATGAAATTTTATTCTGGCTGTATTTTGATAGTTATATATATCAAAATACACTTAGAATGACATTGTATATATATCTATGTATATAAAAATAATATGAAATACATATGTCCATATACAAAATTACATAAATAATTATATAAAAATATACATGTAGACTTTAAATATATAAATATGCATATATATTTAAATTCTACGTGCGTATTTATGTAATATTTTTACATAATTAAGTAATTTTATTGATTGCAATTTGAGGGACCTGCCTGCCAACCCAGGTAGAAAGTCCAGAGAATTTAATTTGCTAGCACCCTAAACCCTGTACATGGGGGGTACTGTTTTACTCGTGAGACTTCGCTGAACACAAATATTAGTGATTAAAAACAGTAAAACATATCACAGCGATGATATTGTCAGTGAAAGTGACTTTTTTTGCATTTTTCCACACACAAACAGCACTTTTACTGATGATATAATTGTTGTGATACGTTTTCCTGTTTTGAAACACTAATATTTGTGTTCGGCAAAGTCTCCCGAGTATAACAGTATCCACCATGCACAGGTTTTATAGCATTTTTGAAAGATGCAGGGTCAAAAAAATATGTACATGTGGGGTGTTATTCAGAGATTTATGACAGATAATAGTGTTGCAATGTCACTATTGATACATTTTTAAAATGTATGTTTTGAAACCGCAATATCCTACTTGTACCTACAGCCCTATAACTTGCAAAAAAAAAACGCATGTAAACACTGGGTATTTTTAACCCCTTAAGGACGGAGCCAAATGTACACGTTGTGAACGAAACAAAACCTGGCATTTGCGCTACATGTCTGTCCAACCGTAATTCACCTATTTCATATTATTATATATAATTTTATTCAGGGGAAACAGGGCTTTCATTTAATATCAAATATTTAGATGTGAAACATAATGTAATATGAAAAAAATGGGAGAAAATAAGATTTTTTTTTATTTTTTTTGTTCTACATGACATTTTAACTGTCAATGTCATAATACTGTTTGCTTTTACTGCAATAAAATACACATATTTTTATTCAGCAAAGTCTCACGTGTAAAACAGTACCCCCTATGTACAGGCTTTATGGCGTTTTGGGAAGTTACAGGGTCAAATATAGCACGTTACATTTGAAATTGAAATTCGCCAGATTGGTTACGTTGCCTTTGGGACTTTATAGTAGCCAGGAATGAAATTTACACCCATAATGGCATACCATTTGCAATAGTAGACAACCCAAGGTATTGCAAATGGGGTATGTCCAGTCTTTTTTAGTAGCCATTTGGTCACAAACACTGGCCAAAGTTAGCGTTAGTATTTGTTTGTGTGTGAAAAATGCAAAAAACGCCAATTTTGGCCAGTGTTTGTGACTAAGTGGCTACTAAAAAGACTGGACATACCCCAAATTCAACAACAGGTTTAATCTACAATACAATAGTACCTTTCATCATAAGTAATTTCATTCTCGAGACTACCATAAGTCCAAGGCACATGGCATAATAAATTTTAATGTGAGAAAAATGAAGCATAAACCTTATATTTCCGCTGTAACTTTTGAGAAAAACACCATAAAACCTGTACTGATATACTCAGGGGAGCTTTGCTATTCTAAATATTGTGTTTAAAACAGTAAAAATTATCACAGCAATAATATTGCGTCCGTGTAAGTGCTGTTTGTGCGTGAAAATGCAAAAAACGTCACTTTTACTGGCGATGTCATCGTTGTAATACATTTTACTGTTTTGAAACACTAATATTTGTGTTCAGCGAAGTCTCCCGAGTAGAACAGTGCCCCCCATGTACAGGTTTTATGGGGTCTTGGAAAGTTATAGGGTTAAATATAGTGCTAGCCAGTTAAATTCCCTCTACTTTCGGCATGGGTTGTCATGCAGGTCCCGCTAATTGTAATAATTAAGATACCTAATTATGTAGAATAATATATATATATATATATATATACACATACACACACACACATACATATATACATACATACATACACACACATATGTGAATCTATATGTGTATATCTATATAATTTTTGTAAAAATATATATGTATTAAGGCAGTTTTGCCTGTATTTGTGGGAGGGGCTTAAATTAATTCACTCCCCTATATAAGGGACACCCCTTACCTGACTCATATCGCTTGAGGTCGGCATCAGAATGATTTCCACTTCCGGGTCATCCAGACGCCATTTTACCTGATTACTCCATGAGGTTTTCTAAGCAGAGCTGTGTCAGGAATCCAGCCACAGGCTTTTCCGGCCCACCACCTTCTTTCTTCAATCTATCGTTGTGGATGGTGTCCAAGTGACTCACAAACCGTAAGTTGACCTACCCGTTACGCCAGGCATCAGTCCCACGGCACCATGCAAGGGTCAGGTCCTCACTTTACGGCTGCATTTTGTCTATGTCTGTCCTAAAACCATTTCATGTTCATGCATATCATTCGTTTAAACCCCCTACCGGTCTTTGGGTGTACTACAGGCTTCTTAGACATTATCGCATTTCATGTACAAACCAATAAACCACTGCATTTCACCTACACACTGACCCCTACCGGTCATTCGGTGTACTACAGGCTTCTCAGACATTATTGCATTTCATGTACAAACCAACGAACCACCGCATTTTTCACCTACACACTGAGCCCTATTGGTCATTCGGTGTACTACAGGCTTCTTAGACATTATTGCTTTTCGTGTACAAACCAACAAACCACTGCATTTTTCACCTACACACTGACCCCTATCAGTCATTCGGTGTACTACAGGCTTCTTAGACATTATTGCTTTTCGTGTACAAAACAAACCACTGCGTTTTTACCTACACACAGACACCTACCGGTCATTCAGTGTACTACAGGCTTCTCAGACATTATTGCATTTCATGTACAAACCAACGAACCACGGCATTTTCGCCTACATGCTGACCCCTACCGGTCAATCGGTATACTACAGTCTTCTCAGACTTTATTTTACTTCATAAGCAAACAAACTAACTACAGCATTTTCGCTTTTATACTGACTCCTATCTGTCATACGGTAGGATTAAGCCCTTAGGGATACATGACATGTGTGACATGTCATGATTCCCTTTTATTCCAGAAGTTTGGTCCTTAAGGGGTTAAAGGGTATTTTTACCATACAATCAGCATTTATGACCGCTACTGGTCAACAGCAAAACTGTCTTCACATGTCATATACAATTTACCAGCCAATATAAATTACACAAATTCCCTTTTATTCCAGAAGTTTGGTCCTGAAGGGGTTAAACATAACCATAAACCATAAATGAAACTCCAGCACGGGCTCAAATTCAGGTTTAATTCACAATAATTTACATTTCATATCAAGACCAACAGTGGTTCTATCAACACTGCCACCTACAGGTCTGTCAAGTACATTGACAATTTTCATGGGGTTTTACAAACACCAAAACACTTACACCTATGGGTCAACAGACAAACAACATTTCACATACCAATCAGTATCCAACTACACTGCCACCTATAGGGCACTCGGCAGATCTCCAGTGCACTTGCCTTTTGCAACACCATGTTCACTGACCCCTACCATTCAATAAGACATACAACAATTCACATAGCAATCACTATATCAAACATCTGGTATAAATACATATATTATTACACAGTAGCAGACGCGTCTGTATATACGTAACTGGTAATATAGTTCACATACATTTTTCACAGCATGCTGCTCACGCAACAGACTTTCCCCTAGCAAGGGGACATACAACATACAAGGTGGGGACAGACCACATTTTCACTTGTACATACAGCACTTAATGGGTTAAGATTGATACATATTTAACCAGTATGGCTACGATGTTTAATATTTACACATCATGGCACTTTACTTTTCAGTATGGCTACGATGTTTAATATTTACACATCATGGCACTTTACTTTTCACATATACTGTATGTATTAAGATAAGCTTGGTCTATGCCATATTTCCTTATGCCATACGGTTTTATCCATTCAGGTTACAGTTACTACTAAAAAACCTATACGGATTGTCAGGTTCAATACCATACTACCAGGTACATACACCTGCTCACGTAGTTATCCATCTCTTACCTTCCCTGGAATAGTAATAGTGTACTGGCAATTAGGGTTCTAGGGCCCAATAGGTATTACCCCTTTTTTCTCTGCATTATGCTTCGGTTAGTGGTCCCGCGAGGCCAACACCCCGCCTCACACTCGGAGGCATACACCCCTCGGGCCACTCGTGAGCTAGCCGCCTCGCATTGTATCATAGAGAGGGCCTCACCTGTCACTCCCCTTCCTATTTTCTGGTTACTGTCACAGAGAGGCCAACATCCTGCCACAACGTTCGGTGGCCACACAAAATCCCCTCGCGCCAAGCATAGATAGAACCTCTCAAGCCACTTGGCAACTAGCAGGGCCTCACCAGTCACCAAAAAACACCAAGCCTAATCGTTTCGCCTTACGGCTTAGCTAGCAAGCCAGTACAAGAACCCTGGGTACAAATAATTGCAATCTTTATTGTTATTTAAGTATTTCTCCAAAAGATGGTGAAGAATCACCTCTTCCTAGCACCCCGGCTAGAATTGATACACCTTCAAGCAGAGGAGATGTTGCTAGTCCAGCAGCAATCAGATCCTGGATGATCCCACACATTACCACCGACCTAAGGAGGTGACAAATCCCCTACCCTGCTACAGCAAGGAAAGCAGTTATTCAAACTCCTCCATACATCAACGGACAACACGGAGGCAGGGGAAGGCCCAGCTACATCAACTCAGGTGACACCCAGGCTATGCTAGCCTCACTCATAAACTCATGAGCCAAAAAAATTTATGACAGACTGGCAATCTCGAGTTGGTCACCACAGCCCTCACAAGGCTGGGCCTCACGTTACTGTACAACCAGCACCAACCGAAACTCGGTTACCTGGTACAATCAATTCTTATGACACACAAGACGTTAACCCTGCACATATGATCCCAGCACATTGGGGAAACAAGGCATATATATGTATGACGATGTATCTGTGATGGTCAGATCCAGGGATTCCAGGTAAATCGGGAACTGACCATCTCTTGGATGGGTTGGTATTTGGAATATGTAGAGATGTTTATTTGTGCAGGTACCCATACAGAAGGGATTCTGTCCCAAACAAATGGACGAGCACTCTCAGGCTCCAGGTACCAGCACCTCTGAACTACCAGAGACAATTGATATGAGTAGTTGCATTGCATATAGACTGTTGCATATATGTTCAAATGGTTCAGGGCACATGACAAACCATGTGGCCCAATACAACTTACAAATAACGTACTCACCATCTGTACACACCAATGCATTTTCAAAACTACTGACTCATCACCCTTCCAGACTTGTAGTAGATTTACTAAAGCTCTGGAGCTTCAAAGGGCTCCCATACAGGTATCATAAACACACCTTCAGGGAATATAGCATGCCCTCACTTACAGTCAGCACAACAAAACCATTGGCTGTAAACACACTCATAGCCAAGATTTGCAGAGGGGTCTTCCAATCTCCACCATTTACAGCATGGCACCAAACACACACATTGGTATTGTCACAAGGAATCTTCTCTTAAACAAAGACTAACCATAGACTTATTGGCACCACACACCTCCGCTACCCCAAGTCTCAACTCCCTCATACCCTCCGAGGATTTTTCTTACTATACAACACCGTTGATCTACCTTTACAGCTATCACTCAAGGGTTAAAGCTTGGTTAAGTAAGACCAATATCATCAACGCAGTAAACGGCTACCATCTACCCTACACACTGGCACTTACATGGCATAAATTGGGCAATCCTTTCCCTGCTCAAGTTTCGAGCTACAGATTAGCCTACTATCGTTATTCGCAGATACTCTGTGCTGGTTATGATAACATATCCAGAGGCATTACAGTCATACACTATCTAGAAGACTTCTTGTTGCTAAAAGAAAGCATATTTTTCACTAGAAGCCTCATGGCAGCTTAGTCTGGTTGACCACTTGGGCGTCCCAGTACCCCATAAGAAACAGAAGGAGCAGACACTATCATCACATTACTGGGCATATGACTTGAGTCGGCATCCATACACGCAAGTTACCACAAGACAAATAGGGAACATTCTCAACTAAATCAATCACTACCTCCTGCTTAGTACTTACAACTACAAGGAACTACAATCCCTACCAGGTTCCTTAATTTTGCCATGCCAATCATACCTCAAGACCACGCTTTCACATCCAGAGTACTTTCCCCTTTTTTCCACACTTCCAACATGACGATCAGAGGAGGTGCCTAGACACCTCAGCAACAGCAGACCTGCACATGGGGGGGGATTTCTTAACCACTTGGCATGGTAAAAGCATGTTCCTTCCAGGATTGACTGACACTTCTCCAACCAGATGGTCAGACGCAGCGTATACCACTGGTTTGGCAGCGATCTACCGGGACCAATTGCTTTGGAGCTGTTGGCCATGGCATCCAGGTTTGGAAATTTTTCCACCACTTCAGCCCCTTTGGGAGATCTACCCCATTGTAGCAGCTGCTGTGGCATGGGGTAAATCATGGTCAGGGTCATCAATTCCGTTGTTACTCAGACAACTAAGCACATATCATATCATCAACAAACGCCACTACTCATCCATAAGTTCATGATGTTTCTGGGGAACTCACTTGGTTGGCCACTTATCACATTTCACTTTCATGTACCAGACGGGGGTATACATCCCTACCGACAACTGTCTCATTTATATTCCAGGCATGTTCATCATACGCTTCCTACAGCCGCCCATACAGTCACGTCCACTCTTTCGTTCCAGAGACAAAATCATGGATTAGACATACTCATGCAGCATAGCATGCACTATCCCACCTAGCACTTTCGTCCCATACTTGTAGAGCGCATAACACAGCTTTTCACCTGGCTTAAAGAATCTCATTGGAACACGACATAGCTCAACCTGTGTCATAACATTTCTCCTAGGTTTTGCTTCATTTTTTGCCACCTTAAACTAAAACCATCTCACACACCATTAATTATATATTTTACAGGCATTCAACAACACAGGATAACCAATGGCCAAAACTACCATAACTTCATGCTATCATACCAGACAAGAATATACTCAGAGGTTTTCAGGAATCCGTTCCCCCACGTTCCTCTCAGAGATTACCAATATCCATCCAACTTTTCATCCTTATCGGACCTATTAGATCTACAACCATTCAATTATACTACCAAGTCGACCATTACCAGCCATGCACATTGCCTTTTATGCCTTTCTCAGGCCAGAGAATCCACTACCATCACCACCACTCAGACAGATCATTGTCTTCAACGATCCCACATACGTAAACACATATATCATTACCTATTGGCTCTACCACATTCCGAAATGAGTCAACATGCACCAACAGTAGAGATAACATACTATCCTACCCACAACAAATGGTGCCCACTTTCGGTCCTAGATTCCTACCTTCAAAATCCTTTCAGGAATTAAATACTGTAATACATTTAAGGAAATGTCTGGTTAATTTGTATATATTTGTTGACTGTATTAAATCTTTGATTATTCATTTTTGCCCTCTTTATTTACAGGCCTACCGTATCGTCGGTATCGGCGCACCACAACCGACTTGCTCCCTTTACACTATCCTAAGCTTATGCTGGATCCTTACTCCATATACGGCTATTTTGCCCCTTACACAAGTATTAAGGCAGTTTGCCTGTATTTGTGGGAGGGGCTTAAATTAATTCACTCCCCTATATAAGGGACACCCCTTACCTGACTCATATCGCTTGAGGTCAGCATCAGAATGACCCTCCCACCCACTCCTCATTTCAACACTTTCTCTTTGCTTTCCATTTACTTTACTTTCTTACTCCTTGGTGGGCCCTCTTTATTTACAGGCCTACCGTATCGTCGGTATCGGCACCCCACAACCGACTTGCTCCCTTTACACTATCCTAAGCTTATGCTGGATCCTTACTCCATATACGGATATTTTGCCTCTTACACAAATTTATATATATATATATATATATATATATATATATATATATATATATATATATATATATATATATATATATATATATATATATATATATATATATATATATATATTGATATATACGTATATATTTATGTATGTAGATATATATATTATTTCGTTCTACGTGTATTTTGATATAAATATATATATTAATATCACAATACAGTTAGAACGAAATAACACACATCTATATATTTTTTAATTAATTTTTTAAAATTATTTTTATTTTATTTTTTAACGTATTTACATATTTAATTTTTTTATATTATATATATATATAAAATATATATAACAATAATTATATATATATATTTAATCAGTATCAGTCTACGTGTAATTTGATATTAATATATATATGTATATGTATATAATTATATATATTAATAGTAAAATACACCTAGACGGTGTACGTGTGTGTGTATATATATATATATATATATATATATATATATATATATATATATATATATAGTGACGAGACCAATCTCGCCACATTGCATTGGAGAAGCCTGGTTGCTCGCCTGCTGCCTTTGGACTATGGCCCCCTTTTAAAAAGACTTTATTTTTGCATGCAGAAAAGCTGTATTCGTGCTTTTCTGCCGGTTGTTCGGTAGTTTCAATCTACCGAACAACCGTACGAATGACTGGACCACCTGGGAGCTGGAGTGGGCTGGCAATTAACCTCCCTGAAGCTGCGGTTAACCGCAGCTTAATTGATGAACGCTGGGTGGCCGCCATTCGTATCCCAAACACGAGGTCGCGGCCATTTTAAACCACACGAATGAACAGCGGTGTTCGCCTCTATTTTCATGGAACTAAAATCGGACACAGTTTTGCGCGAACACTGCTGAAGCCGCCGACCTCCCTTCTTGTTCGGTGAAAGTGCACGAATGGCCCGGTGTTCGGTATTTTTGTTTGAATGTCTTATACCCCAGATAGGAATCCCATGGAGCCCATTCGTATGAAACTGACTGTAAAGACTTTGGCTCCATGGCGATTAAACTGCATTCGTGTGGTCTGAGTGCCATTCACTTAATAATGTGCACTCAGACCTGAGCTATCTGGGGATATGTTACATGTCTGTGTTTTGTGTAGTAAATGTTACTTTGTGCATTTTAAAGTATAATGCTGGTTTTGTGTCCCCACATGTGTAATGGAGTTTTGCCTTTGTCTTGGGAGATAATTGAGTTACTTCACAATTATCTCCCAGGGCAGAGGGGAGGAAGCCAGGATGCATTGTGGGAATATACTGTGACTGTGTGTCCTATTTGTATACTTGTCTGTCCCTTGTCACAGTCTCCCATTTGGTCCCCTAGGGGAGTGTCCACCAGGTGGGAGACCTGCATAAAAGCCGGGCAGGTAGCCCTCATTAAACAGACCACTGCTGGACCCTCAACACGGAGCTCTGTCTCGTCTTTGGGGGGGATTTACTGTATGCTGCTAAGGACTGATTGCCAGGAGTGTAAGCCGCTTGGGAGCTTTTCCTGTTCGTCTGGTAGCAGCAATTCGTATGGTTCCTGTTCGTGTATTTGGAGTGCTACCTTATTCCCTTGTATGCCGTTCGGGAGTTTGGAGCATTCACTTGTATGCAGTTCGAGTGTTTGGAGCATTCCTTGTATGCAGTTCGAGTGTTTGGAGCATTCCCTTGTATGCCGTTCGGGAGTTTGGAGCATTCACTTGTATTCAGTTCGTGAGTTTTGGTGATTCTACAGTAGCTGTGCCTGTCTCTGAAAGGGGATTATCGTCTAAGCGGTTTTTTCCCCTTTTGTGAAAAACGGTCCGATAGATAGATAGATAGATATAGATATATAGATATATATATATATATATATATATATATATATATAATTTGTTTTTTTGTTTTTTTGTTTTTTTTACACTAATACATTTTATTTCTATTTTATTTCCAGCCAGCAGGGGGACCACCCTGCTGGCAATACAGAAGCCAGCTATCCCCGGCCATGTGATTGTGGGGTCCTCGCTAGGACCCCACTCTCACATGGCCGGGGGGCTTCGACGAGGATGGACGTGCCGCTGGGGGCTAATTGTACGCCCTACGGTCTAAAGGGGTTAAACTCAGGACAAAATTTTGAATCTATTTAGCAGTTTTTTTCATTCGCTTTTGAAGACGAGTAAAAGATTTTTCAAGTAAAAGTAAAAAAACATGTATTTTTTTTTTTTAAATTAAATTACATGAGATTATATAAATAATGGTATGTAAAGAAAGCCCCTTTTGTCCTGAAAAAAAAAAATATAATTTGTATGGGAACAGTAAATGAGAGAGCGGAATACTACAGATAAACACAAACACCACAAAAGTGTAAAAATATGCCTGGTCGCAAATGTACAACATCGCAAAAACAGTCCAGTCCTTAAGGGGTTAATCACTTAAAAACATAAAACAGAACTTAGTACAAAACTGTTGGATACAATAATAAAAGATAAGAAAATTATTGCACTCACAAACGGTCGCCACTAATAGTGGCCAGAAAAGCACATCAATAGTTCAATTGACCTATGGAGTCCTTGTGTGGCAGGTCATTCGACCTAATATAGCACACCACACCATCCCCCGGATTAACCCCCAGTCTCCCCGGATTAACCCCCAGTCTCCCCGGATTAACCCCCAGTCTCCCCGATCCCCCAGTCTCCCCGATCCCCCGGATTAACCCCCAGTCTCCCCGATCCCCGGGTATTTCCGGTTCGGGTTTTATCGCCGTATTTACTCACATCTCGCTTGACATCCGCCATTTCCTCGTCGCTGAGTTTTTGCAGCGGGTTCAGCGCCATTTCCGGGTCCCAGGAGCTGACACTCTAATGGCGACACAGTCAGGTGATCTCAGTCACTTCCGGGTCTGACGTCATCAGCAGACACTTCCTCAATGCTCTGCACCCACCCAGCACAATGCTCTGCACCCAGCACAATGCTCTGCAACCACCAGCACAATGCTCTGCACACAACCAGCATAATGCTCTGCACCCACCCAGCACAATGCTCTGCACCCAGCACAATGCTCTGCAACCACCAGCACAATGCTCTGCACCCAGCACAGTGCTCTGCAACCACCAGCACAATGCTCTGCACCCAGCACAGTGCTCTGCAACCACCCAGCACAATGCTCTGCACCCACCCAGCACAATGCTCTGCACCCAGCACAATGCTCTGCACACAACCAGCATAATGCTCTGCACCCACCCAGCACAATGCTCTGCACCCAGCACAGTGCTCTGCAACCACCAGCACAATGCTCTGCACCCAGCACAGTGCTCTGCAACCACCCAGCACAATGCTCTGCACCCAGCACAATGCTCTGCACCCACCCAGCACAATGCTCTGCAACCACCCCTTTTATTATGCAACCACCCAGCATATTATGCAGCAACCCAGCACAATATGCCACCCAGCACATTATACTTGCACCCACCCCAGCACAGTATGCGGCAAAGCACAGTATACTTGACACAGTATGCACCCACCCCAGCACAATGCTGCGGCAAGCGCAATGCTCACCCAACACAGTAATAACACGACCACCCAGCACATTACTGCCCGCAGCAATATACCCAACACAATGCTCTTGCACCCAGCACTGTGCGAGCATAATGCTCTTTGCCCACCAGCTTTTATTATGCCGCAGCCACCCCAGCTTTTATTATACCCACCCCAGCACACATGCGCCCAACCAGCGCATAGTATATGCACCACCCCAGCATAGTAACACCCGGCACATTATACTTGCACCCAGCCGACGCCATTGCTCTTGCCACCCGGCATAGTAATAGCCACCAGCCTGATATGCCACCCACCCAGCCTGATATCTTACCCAGCCAGAAGCGCAGTATACTTGCAACACAGTAACTTTCTGCAGCAACCCAGCTTTATTAACCATGCACCCAGCACAATGTTCTGCAACCACCCAGCACAATGCTCTGCACCCATCCAGCACAATGTTCTGCATCCAGCATAATGCTCTGCACCCACCCAGCATAATGCTCTGCAACCACCCAGCACAATGCTCTGCACCCACCCAGCACAATGCTCTGCAACCAGAAAGCACAATGCTCTGCACCCAACACAATGCTCTGCAACAACCCAGCACAATGTTCTGCAACCACCCAGCACAATGCTCTGCACCCACCAAGCACAATGCTTTGCACCCACCCAGCACAATGCTCTGCACCCAACACAATGCATTTCCTGCTGCTCTATTACATTGTCTGCCTACCTTTAAGTCATCAGAAATAATCACCCCTAAATCCCTTTCCTCAGATGTTGAGGTTAGAACTCTATCAAATATTCTGTACTCTGCCCTTGGGTTTTTACGTCCAAGATGCATTATCTTGTACTTATCCACATTAAATGTCAGTTGCCACAATTCTGACCATTTTTTCTAGTTTACCTAAATCATTTGCCATTTGGCTTATCCCTCCTGGAACATCAACCCTGTTACATATCTTAGTATCATCAGCAAAAGACATACCTTACCATCAAGACCTTCTGCAATATCACTAATAAAAATATTAAAGAGAATGGGTCCAAGTACAGATCCCTGAGGTACCCCACTGGTGACAAGTCCAAGCTTCGAATATATTCCATTTACTACAACCCTCTGTTGCCTGTCACTCAGCCACTGCCTTACCCATTCAACAATATTGGAATCCAAACTTAAAGATTGCAGTTTATTGATAAGCCTTCTATGTACAACAGTGTCAAAAGCCTTACTGAAATCTAGGTAAGCAATGTCTACTGCACCACCCTGATCTATAATTTTAGTTAGAAGAAGGATGTCCAGACAGTAGATACCCTTACTCTATAGGGGTAACCGTCACATTTGGTGGCAGCGGTGGAATGGTCTTTCTACCCCAGGAGCCGTGCAGGTCGGATGGAAAACCGGTATGAGCAGCTAAAAAGGGCCAAACCCATCGGAGGAGCGGATTACTCAGATTTTTGCTGAGGTAGCAGCGGAAGCTCAAGAAAAGAGGGAATACGAGCTGTGGCGAAACCGGCCTCGCCACGTGTCCTTGGAGGGGGCTGCTTGCCCGCCTCTTGCCTTTGGACTATGGACCAGACCTTATGTGAATGTGTTATACCCCAGATAGGAATCCCATGGAGCCCATTCGTATGAAACTGACTGTAAAGACTTTAGCTCCATGGCGATTAAGCTGTATTTGTGTGGTCTGAGCGCCATTCACTTAATAATGTGCGCTCGGACCTGAGCTATCTGGGGATATGTGAAATGTCTGTGTTTTATGTATAAATGTGACTTTATGTATTTTAAAGTGTTTTGTGTCTTTTTGCAACCATGTGCTTAATGGAGTCTTGTGTCTATCCTGGGAGATAATTGAATTACTTATCTCAGGATAGAAGACTCTGAAACTGGTTTGGGCCAGAAAGCCATGCTTCATTTAGTCACAAAGGACTTTTTACTAACTTTTGAACCCCTTGTCTGATTTGTGCCATTTTTTGAATATGTTGTTCCCCTGAATGGATTGATTGTGAATATGTAATTTTATGTGAATGTGATGTATGGTTTTGGAGTTATGAAAGTTGGGTAGAAAGTATGTTTTAACTGTATGTATAGTGAGTTTCTCTCCTTTGGGATAAAGGGGAGGAATATGTGGGATGTAACTTTGTGATGTGATTGGTTTGTTTGTAACGCCTATTGGGCAGTACTATGTTTGTGGATTGAGAATAAAAGAGGCTGTATGTGCCAGTACAGGCAGTTCTGCTTGACGTCAAAACAAAGTGTCGTCTCGTTATTGGGGAATTGGATTGTATGCTGATTGCCAGGAGTGTAAGCTGATTGTATGCTTTTCCTGTTCAGCTGCTTACAGCATTCACATGCTTGAGAGCATTCGTATGCTTCTCCGGTTCGGTGGTTGTGGTGTCTGCTGCAGTGCTTAGAGTCCTCAGGAAGCGCTAGGAGCATCCTTTAACGGAGGTACTCAGTCGGGGTGCCAGTCGATCCGTTACAGGTACCACCAGATTCTGTGTGGACTACCTCAAGTTAAATGACAGAATGGTGACTAATGCATGCAAAATGTTGATAGGGACTAGTTCTGATTTCCAGATGTACAATGTACTAACGTGTGTGAAATAATCTTATACAGTGAGCAGCGAAACATTCATATGACTCCTTACAATATCACCAACAAGGTATATAAACAGAAAAAAGAAAATGTAGCGCTTTTATAAGTAAATGAATTATCACCTTTTGGTTTGATTAGGAGGAAAAATCTCAATTTAGTGTCAGATAGGTCGATATCTATAAAAGATAGTCAAACATAGTGTAGATAGTACATAATAAAGGGATGTCAATATTTGCAATGTATACACACTCACAAACAGAAAGCTGCGGACCCAGCTCTGGTTTAAATCGCTTCTGGGTCCGTGTAGGCGACCCACCCCTACTATATCTTGTCCTGAAGGAAGATAGATACACAAAAAATTTGCGCAGTATCGCTTGTAATAATAGAATTTAGAACAGAATTCCCAAGTGGGTACTTAAAAGCAGGGAGTCTAAAGTGACCATAGGCGTGCGCAGCCTATTGCACAAACACACGCCGCATGTATATATGTGTGTGTGTATGTATGTATATATATATATACATACATGCACACACACATACACTTCTGTGTGTGCTGTTAGTGTGATGTGTGTGTGAGGGTGCTGTTAGTGTGATGTGAGGGTGTTTGTGTGTGTGTGTTTGTAACTGTGCTGTTTGTGTGTGAGGGTGTTTGTGTGTGTGTGTGTTTGTCTTGTCAGGGTGCTGTTTGTGTGAGTGTTGTGTATTTGTGAGGGTGCTGTTTGTGTGTGTGTGTTTGTGAGGGTGCTGTTTGTGTGCTGTCTGTGAGGGTGTTGTGTTTTGGAGGGATTGTGGAGGTTGGGGCAAATTAGTAAATCCTTGCTGCCATGTGCTATCCCTGGTGGTCCAGTGGAGAGTGAACTCTAGCCTGTGGTGCTAGAGTTAACTCTCGCAAGATCTGAGCGTTGCCGCGGCAATGCTCAGATATCGCGAGAGGAACCTGGCCGAGCTTCTGTCTAGAGCTCCTTGGGTCCTCTCCTGCCTCCCTCCATGCTGCTGTGGGCTGGTGAGATAGATCTTTGGTCTCCCCGCCGGCCCATGGAGGCTTAGAGCAGAGCCGGCACGCAGATAGCGCCGGCTCTGCGTGAGCCGACTCGGGAGACACACACATACACTCACAGACACACACTCACTCACACACAGACACACACACATACACTCACACACATACAGACACACACACACATTCACAGACACACACTCACACAGACACACATTCACAGACACACACACACACACATACAAATTATTATATTTTAATAATAAAATGTCCACCCAGCCTCCCTACCTGGAGTGCTGGTGTGGACTTGTCCCTGGGGTCCAGTGGGGCGGGCGCCTCTCTCCATCTCAGCCGCGGCGAGGGAGCACACAATTCCCTCGCCATGGCTGAGATGGAGATAGGGGGGATCCATCAACTCTTGCCCCCCCCATGAAGGAGCAAGAGGTGAGTGCCTGCAGGAACAGCGTTCCAGCTCAAAAAAAAGTGCAGGAACACTGTTCCTGCAGGACTCAAAACATAGGCGTGTCAGGGGGATTAGGGTGTGCCCAGGCTCAAGTGACTCAATATCTGAGCGTTGTGCAGGTTAGGGACTGCACGCCCCTATGCAGAATGACGAATTCGGGAACCAGGATGAACAATGTTAAAATAAAATAAATTTATTCATACAATCTATAAAATAAAAATGGCACAATGTCCAAATAAAACCGGAACGCGTTTCGACACTGTAACGTGGCTTCTTCAACCTGATCAGTAAGCTGAGTAAATTAGCTCTTGGATCACATAGCCAGGGGACACTATCTAACCACCATTGACCTCTGTAAAGGTTATTGGCAAATTCCCCTGGCTGAGGAGGCTTTCCCCAAGTCTGCCTTTGTCACCCCGTTGGGCTTGTACCAGTTTAAAGTCATGCCATTCGGGATGAAAAATGCCCCAGCCACGTTCCAGCGCTTGGTGAATATACTCCTTGATGGCTTCCAGGATTTCGCTTGTGCGTACCTGGATGACATAGCGATTGTAGCGGAGCTGCAATATTAAATCCCAATATCTCCGCTGGTAAAATAAGGTAATCCAAGGAAAGCGCTGAATATGAAGGCAATATCCCAAATCCCCCCAATAACCGGAAATCCCCCCAGTAACACAGTTCTGGGAGTCAACTGACGATTTTATTCACAAGCTCCAGTATTTATGTGGTTCCCCACGCAAGGGGTTTCCTTACTGACTTTACAGGGGTTGTACAGTAGGGGACTACATGGGGGACTTAACGTACAGAACATTTCTCCCACCATGCACTGCTGTATGAGAGGGATACTCCCACTAGAATATCCTGTTAAGTGGATTATCCCTCCGTACAGCAGAACTGGCTTTTCACATAAAAATCCATAATTTACATATTATTCGTGCCATTGTACCGAATGACCGTTCGGTAGATAGCTGGGGTCTGAGCGCATACTTCGTGAAAATACTGCTCAGATCCCAGCACAATCAGCCGAACACTGCACAAAATACACTTTAATATACATTCCTCATAAAAGTCACAAATTCACCAGTGAGGAAAAAGTACCAAAAGACCGGCGCTCCTGAACAGCTTGGAAGTCCAGCAGTGTTCGTGACATTGAGTAGCCGATTTTAGATCCAGGCACGCGACGACCAAACACCGCTGGGCAAAAAGGGAATCCAAGATGGTCGCCGCCTCGTGGTCGGTAGCCGAACGATGGCCACCCTGTGAATCAATTAACAGCCGATAGATACATTGTTGCAATTGGTTAATGGGAGCCACACGACCCCCTGTGTGTGGGATCCCATTCGGTACTTTGTTCGTTTCACGAACAGTGTTGAAAATCACTGTTCATGAAACTACCATATGAATGCTATCAGCTTTCATGCCACTAGCATACTAATTCCCTCTTTCACATTTTAAGCAAACACATCAAACATAATATATAAACCAGTCTCTCTAGGGCAACCCTCAAAGATAAACAAAATAGTCTTAGGTGGCTAGGTTTGCCACAATGCTCCCCCAGAACCAAGCCGGCATACACAGTCTGATCCCAACGGATCGGCTTGGGGATGTCCAGAAGGAGTACTCACAGATCATTTTTCAAGTTCAGTTGAACTTGCGGGGTGATAATGAATGGTAAAATCGAATGGTTGCAGCGCCAAGCTCCAGCGCAGCAGCCTGGCATTGTCCCCAGCCACACGGTTCAGCCACACCAACGGGTTGTGATCTGTGAGTAAGGAAAAGGGTTGCCCGTACAAATAACGCTGCAACTTTTTGAGGGCCCACACCACGGTCAAGCATTCTTTCTCAATGGTGGCGTAGCTTACTTCACGTGGTAATAACTTTCTGCTTAAGTAAGCTACGGGATGTTCTCCACCATCTGCTCCAACTTGGCTCAGCACTGCTCCGAATCCAAACATTGAAGCATCTGTGTGGACAAGAAATCGTTTAGTTGGATCAGGAGCAGCAAGTACAGGTCCATTGGTGCATTGGTTAAAGCAGTCTTGAGTTGTTGAAATGCCTGATCACACTGTAGGGCCCAGATGACCTGTCGAGGAAGATTTTTGCGGGTCAAGTCAGTAAGGGGTTTGGCCAGGGCACTGTAATTGGGTACAAACTTCCAGTAGTATCCTGCGGTACCCAGGAAGGCTAACACTTGTTTTTTTTTCCGGGGGGTAGGCCACTTAGCTACAGCCTCTTTTTTGGCTGGTTTCTGGTTTTTGCTGCCCACTCCCTACCCTGTGCCCAAGGTACTGTACCTCTGCCATCCCTGCCTCTCCAATACGGCGTCAACCCTGCCTCTCCAATACGGTCAATGACAGCTCCAATATGTCGCAGATGGTCTGTCTACGTCTGGCTATAGATTGAGATATCGTCCAAGTATGCACAGGCGTATGCACAGGCTGTCAGGGTATTTATATCGGCAGACATTTTGTGCTATGATAGAAACTAAAAGTGTATATTCTGAGTCACTCTGAACAGACCAGACTCCATTTTGTTATTTTCAAGTTAACAAAAAGACACAAGATTTCTTTCTGTAAGACTAGCCACTTTGCCAGAGCTAAAAGGAATGCATAGTATAAACAAGTGATAAGAAGAATATAATCAAATCTAAACCCAGACAATTGTGACAGAGAAGATTAAATAATACAATTTAACTGTCTATACATATAAGGTCCCATTGTAAGTTACGGGTCAAAACTCAGATTGCCAGACACATAGTCTGGACAAAACTTAAATAAACCCTTTGATCTGTGAAGGATACGTAAGTTATGGCCACTATCTAGATAGGCCAAAATGACGTCAAAATAGCCACCAGGAAAAGTTAACTCTTTCCTGGATAGGTATGTTTAGTGGGACAAGACTGCCCTCTATAGACCAAATACCTAAATTGCGTTCTGGAAGATAACTACACCTCTAGTGCTTCTATTGGGTTATCAACTGATGACGTACAGAGTCTGGCCCTTTAAAAGTTAAGACAAAGGGAAGATAGAGATAGGCAGAGGAGATGCAAAGAAGAGGAGAGAGGAATTGGAAGTTTGGGGATTCCAACTCGGACAACATCTGAGACTAACACTCTACTCCTAAAACTCTAACACTTAGAATTTACTGACTTTCTAACCAACACCTCCATGCAGAGAGACATCCAAATAAGTTCCTGAGACTTCGGATGAAATATCTACTCAACTGGTAATTATACTGGTTTCATTTAATTAATTAAATTAATTAAAATGTATTAATAGCATTATATATGACTGGATAAAGCACGGTCAGATTTCCATATTAAGAAATCTTAGTTAACTAAAATATATATAGTTATAAACATTCCATTCTGCAGGTGGAATTAAGAATAATTATATATTGATGTGATATTATCACGTGTTAGCATACCGTTGTTTTTATCCAGGTGTATTGATTTGCTCTAAATTAAGATAGATATCTTTTAGACAAATTAAAAATCTGCTTATATAATATGGTAGATTCTCTTATTGGATGGTTCCAGGAAATGACTAATGAACTGGTTTAAATGTATTTTATTTAAAAATTGCATAAGAATAGATCCTAATTATCTAGGAGGTCTAGCCAGCATTGGAAGGGTTATTTTAACTGTCAGCTAAACTTTACGACCTTACGCTGCACTCTGAGGAATTCTATCTGTGTGAAAAGTTTCACTTTAAGTCTGTGTTAAGGATACCTCATAAATCGTTAAAAGTCTTGACAGATAATGCTATTTAGCCATTGAAATGTGGATAGCCATTCCTTTGTATTGCATATCATTTTATACTGAATATTCATTAATTATTATCACGCATGTTAATATTATTTGTTAATTATTGGTTATTATAAATAAAATCTATTTTTATAATAAAATTGTGATATTATTTATATGAAATACTTTCACTTACGATAAACGGTCTTTGGGATCTGAGAATTGAATTAGTGGGCAATTCTCAACTGTTTACTATTATTATCCCATAAATATCCCCACAAGGCGTACATCCAGTAGCCGATCTACCATCCATTGAAAAGTAGCCGGATTTTTGCATCCCGAATGGCATGACTCGAAACTGGTGACAAACGCCGACTTGGGGATGGCATCCTCGGCTAAAGGAATCTGCCAGTACCCTTTGCACAAGTCTATCGAGGTTCTGGCCTCATGCTGTGGGGATATTTATTGGATGATAATTTTAAGCAGTCGAGAATTGCCCACTATTTCAATTCTCTTAGATCTTAGAGATCGTTTATCATGTAAGTGAAAAGTATTCCATACAATTAATGATCACAATGTGTTATAAAAATAGATTTATTTATTATGACCAATAATTAACAATGATATTAGGCAGCATGCATGATAATAATCAGTGAATATTTAGTATAACATAATATGCAATACAATGGAATGGCTAACACGTTTCAACACAGCACCAGCTGTCACTTAAGATTTATGAGGTATTTTATAGACAGAGAAAGCAAACTTTTCACAGCGAAGAGCCATAAAACCCTGGCTAACAGTTAAATCAACTGAATAACCCTTTCAATGCTGGCTAGATCCTCCTAGGCATATAGTATCCTATTCTCCTGTGATTTTCAATTAAAATAACATTTGAACCAGCTCATTAGCCATTTCCTGGAACCATCCAATAAGAATAATCTACCAGATTTTTACAAAAGTCAAATTTTAATTTACCTAAAAAGATATCTTATCTTATATTAGAGCAAATCAATACACCTGGATAAAAACAGCGGTATGCTAACACGTGATACTATCACATTAATATATAATTATTCTTAATTCCACCTGCAGAATTGAATGTTTATAACTATATATTCTTTAGTTAACTAAGATTTCTAAAATATGGAAATCTGACCGTGATTTATCCAGTCATATATCATGCTATTAGTAAATTCTAATTAATTTAAATTACTTAAATAAAACCAGCATAATTACCAGTTATGTAGATATTCTCATCAGATGAGTAGGTAGTCCCAGAAACTTGATTGGTTGTATGGAGGTGCATGAGTGATAGAAAAAGTATTAAAGAGTTTAAGAGTTTATGTCCAAGAGAGTTTAAGGTTAGAGTGTTAGTCCCAGATGTTGTCCTGGATTTCTCTGCATGTCCGAATTGGAGTCCCCAAACTTCCAATTCCTCTCTCTGTATATCTCTGTATATCTTTTGTCCTTACTTTTAAAGGGCCAGACTCTTTGTACGCCATTAGTTGATAAACCAATAGGAAGCCGTAGGTGTGTCCAATCGATGGATCACAATTTAGGTATTTGATCCATAGAGGGCAGTCTCGTCTAACGAAACCTTCCTATCCAGGAAAGAGTTAACTTTTCCTGATGACGATTTTGACGTCATTTGGCTTATCTAAAATGACTACCATAACTTCGATTTGCTGTCAGTTCAAAGCATTTGTCTCAGTCTTTGTGGCAACTACTTTGGTCGTAACTTATAAATTGACAGTTCTAAACTCAATTTCACCCCTTACTTACAATGGAACTTGTAAAATTAATTACTTAGTCTTCTCTGTCACTAGTGTCTGTGTTTAGATAATACATTCCTTTAACATTTAGACAGAGCATTCCATCCCCCTTGCTTAATTGCTTATCTTGGTTAGTGAAAGTAAGAAGAAACCTAGGAAATTATGTGTTTTTTTTGTTATGCTGAAGATAGCAAAATGGAGTCCGCTTTGTTCTGAGTGGCTGTGGCAATATACACTTTCAATTTCTTTTTAGCACAAAATGTCTGTTGATATAAATTTTCTGACAGTGCCACCTTATCAGCTCGTCTATCCGGGACATTGGGTAGGCATCAGACACTGTTTTGTCATTTAGCCTCCAGTAGTCAACACAGAACCGTGTTGTGCCATCCTTCTTGGGTACTAGCACTACCGGCGATGCCCAGGGGCTATCGGAATGCTCAATAACCCCTAGCTGCAACATCTCGATTTCTTTCCGCATATGTTCCCTGACTGCTTCAGGGATAGGATATGGGGTCTGGCACATAGGTGGCTGTCCGGTGAGTGGCCAGCGGAGTGTACCCTGGTAAATTGGAGAAGGTGGCTCCCTTAGCCACAATTAACTCCTGTACTTGGGCACGCTCCTGAGGACTAAGCCGCTCCCCCAGCTGAACCCCGTGGAGTTCTCTGCCTGATCTTCTCGCTCTAATAAATCGGGTAGCGTAAGATTCTCCTGATCCTCAGAGGCCGATGCGCATATAGCTTACATGGTAAGGTTTGAGCATTTTCACGTGGAGCATGCGTCTCTTCCCTACCCCTGAGCATGGGCCAATCACATAAGTGGTATCACATCTCTGTTCTACCACTTGGTATGGACCCTGCCAGGTGGCCTGCAGTTTGTCATTGCGGACAGGTTTTAAAATCAAAACCTTCTGTCCCACCTGAAAGCTGCGGTCCCTGGCTCCCCTATCATACCATTGGCGCTGGCGGTTTACCCTTACGGTCTGGGTTAGTGTCTCCAAGCAGTCCCTGAATTCCTGCACATACAGTACAAAGGGTATCCCATCTGTACTGCTTTCCCCTTTCCAATGTTCTCTAATTAAATCTAAGGGTCCCCTCACTCTCCTCCCAAACATCAATTTAAAGGGAGAGAAACCGGTGGACTCTTGAGGTACTTCTCGGTACGCAAAAAGCTGATAGGGTAAAAATCTCTCCCAGTCCTTATGGGCCTCTCCAAATGTACGGAGCATCTGCTTTAAAGTTCCATTGAACCTTTCACATAACCCATTGGACTGAGGGTGGTACCCAGAATTCACAATAAGCTTAATGCCACATAGTTTCCAGAGTTGGTGGGTCACTTCGGCTGTGAACTGCGTACCCATATCGGAGTTTATCTCCTGGGGAAATCCTACCCGGGAAAAGATTTTCATTAAGGCTTCTGCCACTGTCTCTGCGTAAATGTTAGAGAGGGCCACTGCCTCGGGGTACCGGGTGGCCTAATCTACCACGGTCAAGATGTATTTCTTGCCGGGGGGACTAGGTTTGGGTAAGGGTCCTATTATGTCTACGGCCACTCTACTAAACGGCTCTTCTATAATGGGTAGGGGGCATAATTTGGCCTTGTGTCGGTCACCCCTTTTGCCTACTCTCTGACAGTATTGTCTGACATCCTTAGATATACCTGGCCAGAAGAATGCATGGGTCAGTCGGTACCTAGTTCGGGTCATACTCAGATGCCCAGACAACGGGATGTAATCAGCAATCTTAAGGAGTTCTTGTCGGTATTTCTGAGGGACTACCAGCTGTCTAGTAGTAACATTTACCGATCCCCCCACTACCTTTTTAGCAATACGATACAATAACCCCTTTTCCCAGACGTACCGCTCCCCCTCTAAACCTCTCTCATCCGCTGTCACCATATCCCGATATACCTTCAACGTAGGGTCTAACTTAACCTCTGTCTCAAATTCAGTCGGGGTATCCCAGGGAACACAAGTCATAGGAGTTACATTTTCTCTTACCTGAGCCTCAGAGTGTTTGGATGCAGCCGTGGTGCGAGCCTGTTGCCTTGTGGTTACCGGATGCGGCTCTTGGAGAGGGGCTTGAGGTACAAAAGCCGACGTCATTCTGCCTAGGTCATTCCCCAATACCACATCTGCAGGTAGTTTTTGCATCAAGCCCACCTCTACCATCCATTCCCCCACACCCCAATTCAAGTGTACTTTTGCTGTTGGCAATCTGTACATCGCCCCCCCTGCTACTCGGACTGCCACGGATCCACCGGTATGTGCTGAGCCTGGAACTAGATGAGGTGCCACTAGGGTCAGAGTGGCCCTTGAGTCTCAGAGCCCTTGTACTTCTTTCCCCTCCAAGGTTACCATCTGGCGATGAGGGTGCCTATTGTCTTTGCTTGTATAGACATCACGTCATGCAATATTCCCAGGGGCTCTTCGGTGTGATTAAACATTAGCTCCTGGGGTGCTGGCTCTGCTTGGTAGTGGTGCGCAGCTGCTCGTGGTGCTGGGTTCGGTCGTACTTGGCTCCATGCTTGACGGCTCCGGTTCTGCGTACATTCTCTCGCTATGTGGCCCCATTGCTTGCAGGTATGGCACTGAATGTTAGATCGGCCATTGTATCGGGCCAGTGGGGTTTGCCCCCCAGTTGCTGTCCGGAATGGTGCTGTTGTGGGTGCGGTGGTAGTAGCTGTAGGTGGATGGGTGGTGGGTCGAGGATACCCTCGATTGAGGTTACCATAATGTCTCCTGGCATCATAGTGCTGGTCCGCCAGTCGTGCAGCTTCTGTTAGGGTGAGGGGTTTTCTGTCTCTCACCCATTCTTGTGCCTCTGGTGTCAGCCCATTGAAAAACTGCTCTAACAATAGCAGCTGGCGTAGCTCCTCCATAGTAGTAGCTTGACCCGTGGGAGGCTTGATCAAGCTTGTGTGCCCATTCTGCGTAGGAATCTTTATCTGGTTTGCGCAGCCCTCTAAACCTGCGCCGGTATGCCTCTGGGGTAATGACATATCTCTCCAATATAGCCTGTTTCACTTTGGCATAATTTCTACTGTCCTCTCTGGGCACGGCTCGGTATGCTTCTGCTGCCTGACCAGATAATTTGCCCACCAGTAAGGGTACCCACACTGTCTGCTCCAGATCATGCAGGTCACACAGTCTTTCAAAATCCTGTAGGTACCCATCAATCTCATCTTTCTCTTCACAAAATATTTTAAAAGCATGGTGCGGTATCTTTGGCTTTACCTGGTTGGTGATGGAAGCAGCAATAGATTCTGCCCTGGAGGGTGAATCCTGCGATCTGTGTGCCATCACATACTCCTGCACATCCGCCATCAGTACCGTCAGCATTTCCCGAGGTACTGGCTGGGGCAGGAATTCCAGTCTGGTTCTCATCTCTTTCTGGAATGGGGTCTCTTCCATGTCAGGTGTAGGAGTAGCACTGCGGGCTCTGTCTCCCTCCATCAATTCGGCAATAAGTACAGCTTTTGACTTATTGCTGGCTATCTTACCCCTGGCTTCCAATAGCTCTTTCAGCGTTTGCCGTTTCAATGTAGTATAATCTATCTCCATTCACTTCTGCGTTTGTTTCATTGTTGCACACGAATTGCCATTCACTTTCCTGTTCGGCAGTTTCAATTGCACGAACCACGCTTTTCGGCTGTAAGGTTGGATCCCGTCACTTGCCACCAATTGTAGTGAAGCTGCAATATTAAATCCCAATATCTCCGCTGGTAAAATAAGGTAATCCAAGGAAAGCGCTGAAAATGAAGGCAATATCCCAAATCCCCCCAGTAACCGGACGAAACACAGTTCTGGGAGTCAACTGACGATTTTATTCACAAGCTCCACTATTTATGTGGTTCCCCATGCAAGGGGTTTCCTTACTGACTTTACAGGGGTTGTACAGGGGTTGTATGTGTGTGTGTTTTTATCTATATGTGTGTTTGTATCTGTGTGTCTATCTGTATGTATCAGTGTTTCTCTGTATCTGTGTATGACTGCTTCTATGTAACTGCATGTGTGTACCTATGTGTCTGTGTATGTGTGCCAGTGTGTTTATATGTGAGTATATGTGTATATGTGCATACATATCAGCATTTCGCCTACACTACACACAAATACAATCCTGCATCCAAATGTCAACACTACATAAAAACACACTACAGAAAAATGCACGCCTGCATTCAAATGCCAATACGTGCAAACACATAGCTTGGTCCCAGGAAGACTCCCAGTCGGCAGGTGGAGATCGGACTGAGATCTCTCTACCGGCCCTACAGGGATGCTGGGCAGCCAATCCAGATCCCCAACCACAGTGTGATTTTCAGGGAAAGGAGACAACCGGTCTCTCTCTCCAGCAGCAGTGTATCTTGCAGGGAGAGGAAGCAACCGGCCTCTCTCCCCAGCGGCAGTGTTCCCTACAGGGAGTGGAGACAATCGGTCGCTCTCCCCAGTGGCAGGACAAATTATTGGGAGTGGAGACAGTCGGTCTCACTCCCCAGCGGCAGCTTACCTTACAGGGAGAGGGGACAACTGGTCCCTTCCCACAGCTACAGAGGGAAGGCACTATTATCCCAGACGGTGCAGATGGGACAGTGGTCTCTGCACCAGACCTACAGGGATGCTGGACAGCCTGTCCATATCCCCAACTACCCTCGCAGGAATACCAGGAGGAGGAGGTAAGCGATGTCTCCCCTCCCCAGCCACGTTTCATCCAGGCTACCCCAGCAGAAGCGCTGGCATTGGGGCAGAGCACAGCTAGCCTCTGCCCCCCAAGTCCCCACAGTGTTTTGCCTAGTTGCACCAGAGGGATCAGAGGTGCTGACCCCCCACTCAGCAACCTGGGACATACAGACAGAGCCAGCCACCAGGAATCACCAGGCGCAGTAACCATTTTTTGTGGGTGGGCTACTCTTGAATTTGTTTATTGTGGGTGGGTTGTCCGACTAATTCAGGCACTGACCGACAGAAGGTCAGGTACCTGGCTAGTCTCCCCCCCAAAGGGAAGATGTGTGACAAATTGCCCTTCGCCACTTGTTCTTGGAGAGGACTAATGGCTAGCCTTTTGCCTTGTGACTATTGGCCCCTGGGAGTTTTAAAAACCTCTATTTATGGCTATTGTATTTTGGAGACTGTTTCTGGCCCTTTAAAATGTACTGGTACAGTTCTGCAGTCGAAGTAGTCAAAGGGACCGCCGTTCGGAAAACGAACATGTGGCAGCGGTCATTTTAATTTAGCCGAACGCGGCCAGCTGTGTTTTGCCGTCGAGTTCATGGAACTAAAATCGGATACGCGACGGCACGAACACCGCTGAACTTTTACCTTCTCTGGAACTTAGGCGGGAGTCGAACGGTGTTCGACTATACAAACGCCACATTAACATTGCATATTTGCAGGAACTGCCCCCGTTCGTGCATTCGAACGGTATTAGAACTGTGGTGAATGGACCAGCCACACAGCTGAAATCTGTGGAACTGTTTTGGACAGGAAAGCCATGTGTCACGTATTCATCCGCTTATAAAAATGTGATTAATGGAATTTACTGTTCAGACAGGAAAAGTTGTGCCGAGCAGCAACCAAATCCACAGGAGGGTTTGTGCTGAGCAGCAATTATGCAAATGGGAACCTGATAACTGCCTTTGGGGTTAAAGGCCAATTACATCCTATCAGATCCAGAGGAGGGGTATTTAGGCCCAGTTCTCGTCCTGCTCACTGCCCTGTTGTGGTTTCCTGAGAGCGCATTATTGATTCTGGTAATTCTGGTTATTTGACTTTGGCATTGTTTTTGACTTCCCTGTTTTCTGGCATCCCTGACTCCTGGCTTTTCCTTATCGTTGTGTCTCTTTCTGTATCCCTTGACCTCGGCTATTCCTGACTATTCTTTGGTACGTTAGTCCGGCCATTCTAAGGTCCGGTATACGTTACCTATCAGTGCTCTGTGTTACACAGTTCTACGTGCTGGATCATTCTGTAATCCTGACACCATGCTGGCGGTCGGTCAAATGTGACTTCCAGCTATCTCCCGAACCACTGGGCCAATTCGTATGATTTTTGGATATGTTTGTTCCCTAATTATGCTCATTCAGAAAATGTAAGTTTTTTTAAATTGCATGTATAATTTTGAAGTTATAAAAATTGTGTAAATAGTGTATTTTTCATTTGGAGATAATTGAGCTGATACAGCAATTAACTCAATTATCTCCCAAGCAGAGGTGAGGAATTTACTGTAATGAATGGGAGTGTTTAACTGTGTGACTGTAAACTTTTGGTTGTTGAGTTTTTTCAGTGCCCAACAAGGTCCACGTGGGTGGTAACCTTGTGGAAAAACTTGTATATAAGAAGTAATAGCACCAGTTCAGTCTGTTTTGATCTGCTTAACCCTCAATACATAGCCTTGTCTCATTATTGTAGGGAACTGCTATATTCACACTGGGGATTGCTATACTTTGCATACTCCCCTGAGCTCTAATCACTTATCTCTTTTAAGAGCTGTTCCTGATACGCTCTCCTGGAGGACAAAGGCTGATCCAGGGTGGAAGGAAGACAGCGAGACTCCAGTTAAGCTACTGCCGTTGTGGAGTCTGCGGAGGTTGTGGTGTCCGGTGCGGTGCTTGTGGTCCTCGGTGCAAGCTAGGAAGCGTCCGTCAACGGAAGGTACTCGGTCGAAGTACAGGTGATCCATTATACTTTGAATTGCTCCTCCCACTGTCACCCTGTGGATGTCTGGATGAGACCTGATTTTGTGAAGTAAGGGTTCTAGTGCTAGGATGAAAAGCAATGGGGACAAGTGGGCAACCCTGCCTAGTTTCATTGCTCAAATGGAAGGGGGAGTTGGGGGAATTCTGATTTGCGCTTTGTACATTGCCCTGATGGCCGCGATATAAGGCTCTGGGAGTGACAGTAGGGTGAAAAGGAACGCCTTTTGGGCCTCTAGTGACAGGATCAGGGATGGCTCTCTCGTCGTATTTTGCCTCTAGATTAAATCTAAATAAAAAAAACATCATCGTCTTGTGTTCTCGAAGAGATGTCGCCCCGGGATGAAGCCCACTTGATCTGCATGAACCAGTGTCTGAAGCAGTGGGTTCAGCCATGTCGCCTGTATTTTTGCTAAAACTCTGACATCGTGGTTTAGTAAACAGGTGGGTCTATAGTTTCTGGAGTCGTCCCTTCCCGGTTTCTGGAGTAAGTGCGGACGGAATGGAGCTGATGATGTAGTTTCTGCGCTTTCTGTTTCTTATTAAGGATTGCCATTTCAATTAGGGTCCAACTAATGAAAGCCTTATGAACTTCCCATACCGTGGCCTGTGGGGTTTCTTCGTTTCCATTCAGTCTAAAGAAATCAATAAGCTCTTTTTTAACTGGAATAATTACCTCGTGGCCTCTTATTAGTGCTGTGTGTCTTATTAGTTTTCAGTTCCACGGCGTGGCCACGCAAAGTTGTCTAGAGTGAGTGCTTTGTTGGCATGGTATTTTTTTCTTTTTAACTAGCTTATTAACTCTCCTCTGTTTATTTACTTTTTTGGGCTATTTTCAGCCAACCTGTACCTTTCACTTTCAGGCACATCCAGGCCCGGACTGGCCATCGGGCACACCGGGCAAATGCCCGGTGGGCCGCGGTGGCCGTGGGGCCGAGGCCGGCAGGGGAGGTCCCAGGATCTCCCCTGCCGGTCTATGCAGGGCCGGCACTCTCCTAGCGCCGGCCCCGCTGTTTGCCATGACGGGCCGGTGGGGAGATCAAGGATCTCCCTGACCGGCCCACATGCGGCCGCCGGCGGGCAGAGAGGGAGCCAGGCTGGAGAGAGGACCCGGCGGAGCTCTAACTTGCAGCTCCGCCGGGTTCCTCTCGCGAGATCCGGCGCGTTGCCATGGCAACGACCGGATCTCGCGAGAGTGAACTCTAGCCTCACTGGCTAGAGTTCACTCACCCATGAGGACCACGGAAAGGAAGACTTGACTTAACGTTGCTTCCGGTGCGCCACTTACGGAAGTCACATTCAGATGTCATATGCGTTCCGTTAAGCGTTCCATATGCAATAGCATCTTCCATAGTGTAATTGGTATAATTAAAAACAGAAGAACCATTTCTTCCTTGTTTTCGTTTTTGAATGGCAATAAAAAAAATCTATTTTAAACACTGTAGGTATTACACGAGTACTTGTAAATGTAAAAAATTAATAAATTTTATGGGTTCAGATATTAATATCTCCCTTTTATTTGATCTAACACCGCCACCCTGCCTGCCAGCGTGCCGGACCCCCCTCCCAGGCTAAAGGTAAGAAGGGAGGGGGGACATAATGCCTGTTTTTTTTATTTTATTTTTTTATTTACCCCCCCCCCTACACACACACACACAATAACATTTATACAGCACTCTCACACCCATCACAAACAGCACTCTCACACCCATCACACTCACAGCACTCTCTCACACAGCACTTTCACACACAGCACTCTCTCACAGAGCACTCTCACACACACACAGCACTCTCTCACACAGCACTCTCACAGAGCACTCTCACACACTCACAGCACTCTCTCACACAGCACTTTCACACACAGCACTCTCTCACAGAGCACTCTCACACACACACAGCACTCTCTCACACAGCACTTTCACACACAGCACTCTCTCACAGAGCACTCTCTCACAGAGCACTCTCACACCCATCACACTCACACCACTTTCACACACACAGCACTCTCTCACAGAGCACTCTCACACACACACAGCACTCTCTCACACAGCACTCTCACACCCATCTCACACAGGGCACTCTCACACGGCACTCTCACACCCATCACTCACACCGCACCCTCACACACACACATACTGCACCCCTCACATACACACAGAACCACCCCAACACACTGCACCACACACATACACAATACTTCCAAATATATATATATGTGTGTGTGTGTGTGTGTGTATATATATATATATATATACACACACACACACACACACACACACACACACACACACACACACACACTCTTAAAGGACCACTCTAGCCACCCAGAACACTTCAGCTTAATGAAGTGGTCTTGGTGCCAGGTCCTTCTAGGGTTAACCCATTGTTTTATAAACATAGCAGTTTCAGAAAAACTGCTATGTTTATCAATGGGTTAAGCCTTCCCCCAAAACCTCTAGCAGCTGTCTCATTGACCGCCGCTAGAGGCACTTGCGTGCTTTGCACGCAAGCGTCCATAGGAAAGCATTATAAATGCTTTCCTATGCGACCGGCTGAATGCGAGCGCAGCTCTTGCTGCGCGTGCGCATTCAGCCGACGGGGCGGATCGGAGGAGGAGAGCTCCCCGCCCGGCGCTGGAAAAAGGTAAGTTTTAACCCCTTTCCAGAGCCGGGCGGGAGGGGGTCCCTGAGCCACATATGCATCACATTACACCACAAACACAACACGACTAAAACCGACCTTATTACACAATACGACCAGCTCACTCTACACACACGCAATACCACAAGCAGGCTCCAAACACATGCACAATACTCTTTCCTGGCCTTTTGTCTCCTGGTATCCATTTATAGAGACACCAGAGACAAGTTGCAAGGAAACACAGTGCAAGCATGTTATTAAATTTGCTTGCACTGTGCAGAACAAATACAGGACTTTTTTCTCATGCTAGAGCTCTTCAGCAGAGCTCTGCGCATGGTCTGCCCTGGAAGAGCATTGAACCAACATGCTCACTTTGAGAGGAGGCGTGTTTGTCATTGGTGATGACAAAACACACCTCCTATGCCCCGCCCCCTTTTTAGTGGGCCGCTGTGTTAAAAAAATGCCCGGGCCGAATTTTTCTCCCAGTCCGGCCCTGGGCACATCTTCTGCTATCACCAAACAAAAGTGTGGAGGAGCTATCTATAGAAAAAAAAAATAAAAGTAGTACAATAGTGTAATACAGTAAAAATAGTAATGTGCGCCAGATAAGAATGCACTCATGAGATCAAGGAGTGTTAAGTCGCTTTAGGGTGCCTCTCCTAAGATAGTTGGGGAGTGTATCCAAGATTCCTTCTCCGCTTATGATGTCATAACCACGGAAAGGAAGACTTGACTTAACGTTGCTTCCGGTGCGCCACTTACGGAAGTCACATTCAGATGTCATATGCGTTCCGTTAAGCGTTCCATATGCAATAGCATCTTCCATAGTGTAATTGGTATAATTAAAAACAGAAGAACCATTTCTTCCTTGTTTTCGTTTTTGAATGGCAATAAAAAAAATCTATTTTAAACACTGTAGGTATTACACGAGTACTTGTAAATGTAAAAAATTAATAAATTTTATGGGTTCAGATATTAATATCTCCCTTTTATTTGATCTTAATAATAGCCTGGTCCAAGGTATACTGACATAACACAGCCTTGGTGACAGCTTACATATGTATTAATAGAAATCCTAATATCATATTCCAATGCATTGCATCATTTTATGCATTATTTATTAAAAAGACATAGATATGATACCCTCTTCTAGATATTCTGTTATGTGGCCATGCTTTTGATATATATTTTTTTTAGCCTTGTAGGCTCCCATATCACTTCGTTCCAAGACAGGACTCTTGCAATATCCAATCACCACTTGCTATTGCATATGAAACGCATAATGGAACGCATATGACATCTGAATGCGACTTCTGGAAGTGGAGCACCAGAAGCGACGTCACGCGACCATCGCGGACCCAGGAAATCCAATTTCAGACTTCTCAAGACAGCTGGACATCGCTGGAAACACCCAAGGAACCACCAATCAAGTAAGGGGAAGACCATATATAAAAAGACTCAGGGGGGAGGGTCATATGTAGACATGTGCAATTCGATTCGTTATGAATGGCAATTCGGACGAATTTAGGGCAATTCGGACATTCGCATACATCCAAATGTCAGAATAGCTGAATTGCCGAAGTACCGAATCGCCGAAGTCCCGAAATTGCTGAATTTCTGAAGTTCCGAAGCACAGTATTGCCCAAGTACTAATATATCCAGTGGAAGAATGAAGAATGTTACACTGCATACAATTTTAAATAAAAAGTATACAAACATAGCCAGGATTCAGCTGTAAGCATTTGCAACACTTACAACAATCCAGTAACATACATTCATATAAAATGGAAGTTACTTAGCCAGTCGATGTAATGACAGGAATGAATAAGTAGATAACGCCCTAATTCCCACGGTATTAGGGAGCTATCTACTAAAAGGCTGAAAGACCTAAATTGGTCTTTCAGTCAAATTTACTAATACTAAGTAAAGATTACTTAGTATTAGTAAATTATGCCCCTACTCGCTATACCGCGAGTAGGGGCATGTCTATTAAACAGTGAGCAGCCTGTTTCCCCCCCAGCCCCTACCTGCCGGCCCTATTGTCCTCCCCCCCCGAGCGGCGGGTGGGGGCCCTAAATATCAATTTAGGGCCTCCCCCTGGCCCTCCCCCCTGAGCAGTGGGTTGGGCCATAAATACCAATATTGTCCTCCCCCCTGGCCACCACCCCTGAGCGGCGGGTGGGGGCCTTAATAAAAATTTAAACCCCACCCCCCAAGTTGACTAGGGGTACCCAAACCTCTAGTCACCCCCCTCCCAAAAAAATTAACCCCTACCTACCCCCCTCACCCTAAAAATAATGAGGGGGGATCTTTAACTAGATACCTGTAAAAAAATGAAAATACAACTTACCATTTGATGTTTTCTTTCTTCTAAAATCTTATTTTTTCAGCCCCAAAAAAGGCCAAATAAAAATCCATTATAACCGACGCACTTTTGAAAAAAAAAAACCGAGCGCTAAAAAATAATCCTTCTTCACCTGTAACGGAACTCCCCGTACTCCGACCGAGTACCTTCTGTTGATGGACGCTTCCTAGCCTGCGCGGAGGACCACAAGCACCGCACCAGACACCACAACCACCGCAGACTCCACAACCGCCGTAGCTTAACTGGAGTCTCGCTGTCTTCCTTCCACCCTGGATCAGCTTCTGTCCTCTAGGACCGTGTGGTGAAGACCTCTCCTCCAGGAGAGCGTATTAGGAACAAGCTCTTAAAAGAGTTAAGTGATTAAAGCTCAGGGTAGTATGCAGAGCATAGCAATCCCCAGTGTGATATAGCAGTTCCCTCCAATCACGAGACAAGACTACGTGTTGAGGGTCAAGAAGATCTGTGTTTAATTAGCACCAAAGGGCCTTCTTTTATGGAGGTCTTACACATACAGGACCGCCCACAGGGTTTTTCAGAAGAACCAATAGAAACATTACAACATGTACAATAAAGTAAACCACTCCCAGCAGAAATCCTCCCCTCTGCCTGTGATACAATTATCTCAAGACAATAGACTAACTTAATTATCACAGGCAGAAAATATACAGTTTTTACACAATTCTTATAACTTTAAGAGTATGCATGCAATATTAATAAAAGTTACATATTTGAAATCAGCGTCCTTTAAATATAAATATACTCAAAAATCATAAAAATCCGTCCAGTAGATCAAAAGTTAGCTGGGAGTCCTTTATGACCGACCGCAAGTACATTTGCATGCCCAAAACAGTTCCATGGATTTGGGCTGTGCGGTCGGTCTATTTTACACTGAAAAAATGACTAAGTCCCATTCAAATGAGCGTTAGAATCTTCGAACGGGACTTAGTCTTCAGCCACAGTGTCGAAGTGGAGAAGAAGGTACGGGTCAGCGGTGTTCGTGCAATTGGGTAGCTGAAAACAGTTCCATAGATTTAGCTGCACACACCGCTGACCGCATTCGAATGAGTTAAAATGGCCACTTCGACTACTTCGGCACTTCGGCTGTATCCGAATGTAGCGGAGAGCTAGTATTTCATAGCCTATCTCCACTTGTAGATCCCAGTGAGGCTCAGTGAGGCTCAGGAACAAGTAATTATAAATCCATAGGGCAAAGTCTCCAGCAGGCAAAACAATACAGCAGTATCGCAACAGCACTCCCAATAACTGGACGACACACAGTATCAGGAGCAGAACTAAAGATTTCTTCACAGCAGCTCCTTATAAAGGATTCTGCAATGCAAGGGAGGGATTTACAGTAATTACAACAGTAACCAATGATACAGAGGTTCCCTCCCCTACTTTCCCTCCCCTCAGAGTGACACTTAATCCACTTAATCCTGGCACCTTTTCCCCTGTTTCTTGGATGTACCCTAAAACCATGGGGTACCAGGACTTAAGTGACTTAAGTGGCATCCCCTGGTAGCTCTGGTCTGGGTGACCAACATACTCAAAATTCACCCAGATCAGACCAGGGTTCGGGAGTTACAGGCATTAAACGATTTGACCGACCGCACACGAACATGTAGCCGAAAGGAGTTCCATGCATTCTGGCCCTGTGGTCGGTCTTCGTTCGGGAGATGAACTAGGCATAAATCATTGACATCCATAGCAAATACTGAGTTTGCATGAACCCCCTTGTTCGGTAGATTGAACTCACCGAACGGGGAGCCAATTAGCCCCTCCATTCGGTAGTTCTGGCGCTCTGGAGGTCTCAGCGGTGTTCGCACAATTGAGTGTCCGATTTGAGTTCCAGACACTCGACGACCAAACACCGCTGAGAGTTTGTGCGTAAGATGGCCGCCGCCACGTGTTCGTCTACCGAATGGCGGCCACCCAGATACATCAATAAAACCTCAATTAGCTGCGGTTACAAAGGGAATAAAGGTTTAACGAGGGACACACTTCAGCTCTAAGGTGGTCTATGTTTTCGGTAGTTTCCATTCATATGACTATGAAGGAAACTACCGAACTAACATACGAACTTAGATGCAATTTTCACTATACATTCAGTTAAAACAGGCGAACAGTCTTTTAAAACATGATTCTGGTGGATAGGCACCGGCCATCCGCTACACTGCTCCCCCTTGCCCACAAGCCGGCCTACACAGTCTGATCCCACACAGATCGGCTTGGGGATGTCCGGATGGCTCATGGATCATTGTTCAAGGTCAGTTTGTCTGGACAACCCATCGGCGTTGCCATTCTGTTTTCCCGGGCGGTACTGGATGTTAAAGTCAAATGGCTGTAGCGCCAAACTCCAGCGTAACAGCCGGGCATTGTCTCCTGCCACCCGGTTTAACCAAACCAACGGGTTGTGATCCGTGAGCAGGGAGAAAGACTGTCCGTACAAATAAGGTTGCAACTTCTTTAAGGCCCACACCACAGCCAGGCACTCTTTTTCGATGGTGGCGTAGCTCACTTCTCTGGGTAGAAGTTTCCGACTGATGTAAGCTACGGGATGTTCTCCGCCATCGGCCCTGACTTGGCTTAGTACTGCCCCCAATCCAAACATAGAAGCGTCTGTGTGAACAAGAAAACGTTTAGTTGGATTGGGAGCTGCCAATACAGGGGCATTAACAAGTGCATCTTTCAACAGTTGGAAGGCCTTCTCACACTCCGGGGTCCAGGTTACTTGGCGGGGTAAGTTGTTGCGGGTAAGGTCAGTAAGGGGTTTGGCCAGGGCGCTATAGTTGGGGACAAACTTTCGGTAATATCCGGCGGTCCCTAGAAAAGCAAGGACCTGGGTGTTTGTCCTGGGGGTGGGCCACTGGGCTACTGCCTCTACCTTGGCGGGTTCAGGTTTCTGTTTTCCACACCCTACTCTGTGTCCGAGGTACTGTACCTCCGCCATACCTATACTGCATTTAGCCGGCTTCAGGGTTAATCCGGCTTCTCTGATCCTATCTAACACCGCCCCTATGTGCGCCAAATGTTCCTGCCAAGTGTTGCTAAAGATAGCTATGTCGTCTAAATACGCACAAGTGTAATCCTTAAATCCATCCAGGAGTCGGTCCACTATCCTCTGGAAGGTAGCGGGTGGGGGCCCTAAATATCAATAAGGGGGGGGACCTATTGTCCTCCCTCCTGGCCCCACCCCTGAGCTGCACGTGGGGGCCCTAAATTAGAATACACCCTGTTTCAAATTATTAGGCAAATTCTATTTAAGTGTCACAAAGATTAAATATTGTGTTTTTCAGTTTAACTCATGGATGGCATTGTGTCCCAGGGCTCTTTTGATCACTGAAAACAAATCTCGGACACCTGTGATAATTAGATTGCCAGGTGAGCCCAATTTAAGGAAAAAACTACTAAAGGAGGGTGTTCCACATTATTAAGCAGAGCACCATTTTCATGCAATATGGGGAAAAAAAAGGATCTCTCTGCTGCCGAAAAGAGTGAACTAGTTCAATGCCTTGGACGAGGTATGAAAACATTAGATATTTCACGAAAACTTAAGCGTGATCATCGCACTATTAAGAGATTTGTGGCTGATTCAGAGCACAGACGAGTTCGTGCAGATAAAGGCACATTGAGGAAGATTTCTGCCAGATCCATGCATTGGATCAAGAGAGCAGCTGCTAAAATACCATTACATAGCAGCAAACAGATATTTGAAGCTAAATGGGATCTGCTGCACAGGAGGTGTAGTAGTAAAAAATCCAGGAGCTAATAAATATTAAAGGATAGTAATTGCAGGAAATCGGATAAATAGAAAATTATGTATATACACAAACTATATATGTATGGCAGAGTTATCTCATAAGCCAGAAAACAGAATTCTGGAAAAGGGATAATATGTGCCAAATAATATACTTTCTACCTATAGAGGAAGAAAATAAATGATTGAGTAAACTATCACTAAATACAATGTGATAGAGAAATGTCTGTAGTTGGGCAAGAAGCCAGTACATAGAGCTGGCTACCCTGAGTAATGAGCCAAATTGCTCGCCAAAGAATAAGTTAAAAGTAACAAAAATTTATTGAAACATGAAAATATATTAAAAATAAGTCCACATAGAGAGCAATAGAAGTGAGGAGGGTAAAATATACACAGTAACCTTAAACACCGGCACGGATGGATTCAGATTGCGATGTTGATGCAGTAGCTGGCATCTGGTGACCAGTGAGGTCGGTCTGCGTTCCACAGTGCGTTCCACCCCGAGCCTCACTTCGGGGGAGCTGCGCTGCTGATCAGATGTTGCGATCAGAACACCAGTGATCGGGAGAGTTGCCGGGCTGCTGTGCTGACACCTCCTATCTCTCGTCTTTTTGTGGACAATCTGTAACCTCGAGCTTCATATATTTTTATATGTATGTATACATTGTTTATTCTATTTGTATAATGTATGTATCACAGCCAAAGCGATATATTGAATGCATCACGATGTACTCATCCTTCAATTAACCAATTGGGGATAGAGAGAGTGGTATATAAGCATCCCCATAAGGGAGTGAATGCAGATGTCTCTGAGGAAGTAGGGCTACCCCTACGAAACGCGTCAGACGAAGCTCGAGGTTACAGATTGTCCACAAAAAGACGAGCGATAGGAGGTGTCAGCACAGCAGCCCGGCAACTCTCCCGATCACTGGTGTTCTGATCACAACATCTGATCAGCAGCGCAGCTCCCCCGAAGTGAGGCTCGGGGTGGAACGCACTGTGGAACGCAGACCGACCTCACCGGTCACCAGATGCCAGCTACTGCATCAACATCGCAATCTGAATCCATCCGTGCCGGTGTTTAAGGTTACTGTGTATATTTTACCCTCCTCACTTCTATTGCTCTCTATGTGGACTTATTTTTAATATATTTTCATGTTTCAATAAATTTTTGTTACTTTTTAACTTATTCTTTGGCGATAAATTTTATCTATTGCTCAGGGCAGCCAGCTCTATGTACTGGCTTTTTGCCCAACTACAGACATTTCTCTATCACATTGTATTTAGTGATAGTTTACTCAATCATTTATTTTCTTCCTCTATAGGTAGAAAGTATATTATTTGGCACATATTATCCCTTTTCCAGAATTCTGTTTTCTGGGTTATGAGATAACTCTGCCATACATATATAGTTTGTGTATATACATAATTTTCTATTTATCCGATTTCCTGCAATTTCCTGCAATTACTATCCTTTAATATTTATTAGCTCCTGGATTTTTTACTACTACACCTCCTGTGCAGCAGATCCCATTTATCTTGTCTTTAATAGGTTTTTGGTGAATTCCTATATTTATCCAGTTCTAGAGCTTTTTTCTTTCTGGTCTTTTTCCCTCTATCTCTCGATACAAAGATTTTTGTAAGAGATACTTTAATTATAGATATTTGAAGCTGCTGGTGCCTCTGGAGTCCCACGGACATCAAGGTGTAGAGTCCTCCAGAGTCTTGCAACTGTGCATAAACCTTCTATTCGGCCACCACTAACCAATGCTCACAAGCAGAAACGGCTACATTGGGCAGAAAAATACATGAAGACTAGTGATGTCCCGAACGGTTCGCCGAAAGGTTCGCCATGGACGGCGAACATATGCAGTGTTTTCGGTCTGCCCCCTATGTCATCATTGAGTAAACTTTGACCCTGTACCTCACAGTCAGCAGACACATTCCAGCCAATCAGCAGCAGACCCTCCCTCCCAGACCCTCCTCACCTCAGACCAGCCGGGAGGGGAGGACGAAAGATTTGTATGGGATAACCAGTTGCTGTATAGGGAGTTTGACAAGCAGGTAGCCGGGTCAGACCCTATTATGATGAGGCAGCTAGTGGTACCCCAACGGTACCGAGCAGAATTACTCTGCATAGCGCACGATATTCCGCTATCCGTACCCTGCACCGGCTGACCCAGAGTTTCTTTTGGCCGGGAGTTAGTCAGGAAGTCCGCAGGTACTGCAACACGTGTGACACATGCCAAAGAGTAGGAAAAAGAGGGGACCGGCGGAAGGCAAAATTGCACCCGCTGCCCATAATCGAGGAACTGTTCAGCAGAATAGCGGTAGATTTAATAGGACCCCTGCAAAGACCCAGCCCCTCTGGGAAAAAGTATATTTTAACTATAGTGGATTATGCCACCCGATATCCAGAGGCGATTGCCCTGACTAACATACACGCAGAAACTGTGGCTGAGGCCCTAATGCAGATTTTCACTCGGATGGGGTTACCCAGAGAGATCATCTCGGATCAGGGCACCCAGTTCACTGCAGAGGTCACCCAAAGCCTCTGGAAATGTTGTGACATCAAACCGATCATTAGCTTATCACCCCCAGACCAATGGGCTATGCGAAAGGTTCAACGGGACCTTGATGCAAATGCTCCGCACTTTTGCAGACACCCATAGGTTCCTTCCCCATCTCCTGTTTGCCTACAGGGAGGTGCCGCAGGAATCGACAGGATTCTCCCCATTTGAGTTACTGTTTGGGCGGAGAGTAAGGGGACCCCTTAATCTGATCAGGGAACACTGGGAGGGAGACCGGAGCGCAGACGGTACCCCATCGTACCATATGTACTGGCATTTCGAGAGCGTTTGGAAGCGTTGACCAAGTCAGTCCGAGAGAACCTCCAGGCGGCTCAAACGCACCAGCGCACATGGTATGATAAGGGCACCAGGGACCGCAGCTTTCAGGTTGGGCAGAAGGTTCTAATTTTGAAACCGGTCTGACATGATAAGCTGCAGGCCTCCTGGCAGGGCCCATATAAAGTGATGGAGCAGAGATGCAACACCATGTATATAATTGACGCCTGCACAGGGACTGGGGAGCGACGCATGATCCACGTGAACATGCTGAAGCCCTACCGGGAATGTTCAGAGGAAGTAACCGCAAGTTGCGCCCCCTCAAATGAAGAGTTCGACAGCCTGCCCCTCCCAGATCTACTGGTGGACGGCAGACTGTCCGGGGATTTGGGGGAAGTTACTCTGGGGGATCGGCTGAGCCCACAGGAGCGTACCGAGGTACAACAGTTATTAAGGGAGAAACAGGACACATTCTCCAATATACCTGGGCACACTCCTTTGGCCACTCACAGGGTAGAGACCCTGGGACAACTTCCCATGCGCCAAACCCATTATCGCATCCTTAAAGTGGTGAAGGAAAACATGGGCAAGGAGATTGAGGAGATGCTGCAACTGGGGGTGATTGAACAGTCAGATAGCCCCTGGGCCTCCCTTGTAGTCCTCGTACCCCAGCGAGATGGCACAACTCGCTTCTGTGTGGACTACAGGATGTTAAACAAAAAGACAGTATCCGATGCATACCCTATGCAACCTTATTTGTACGGACAGTCTTTCTCCCTGCTCACGGATCACAACCCATTGGTTTGGTTAAACCGGGTGGCAGGAGACAATGCCCGGCTGTTACGCTGGAGTTTGGCGCTACAGCCGTTTGACTTTAACATCCAGTACCGCCCGGGAAAACAGAATGGCAACGCCGATGGGTTGTCCAGACAAACTGACCTTGAACAATGATCCATGAGCCATCCGGACATCCCCAAGCCGATCCGTGTGGGATCAGACTGTGTAGGCCGGCTTGTGGGCAAGGGGGAGCAGTGTAGCGGATGGCCGCGGTGACTATCCACCAGAATCATGTTTTAAAAGACTGTTCGTCTGTTTTAACTGACTGTATAGTGAAAATTGCATCTAAGTTCGTATGTTAGTTCGGTAGTTTCCTTCATAGTCATATGAATGGAAACTACCGAATACATAGACCACCTTAGAGCTGAAGTGTGTCCCTCGTTAAACCTTTATTCCCTTTGTAACCGCAGCTAATTGAAGTTTTATTGATGTATCTGGGTGGCCGCCATTCGGTAGACGAACACGTGGCGGCGGCCATCTTACGCACAAACTCTCAGCGGTGTTTGGTCTTCGAGTGTCTGAAACTGAAATCGGAAACTCTATTGCGCGAACACCGCTGAGACCTCCAGAGCTCCAGAACTACCGAGCGGAGGGGCTAATCGGCTCCCCGTTCGGAGATTTATGCCTAGTTCATCTCCCGAACGAAGACCGACCGCAGGGCCAGAATGCATGGAACTCCTTTCGGCTACATGTTCGTGTGCGGTCGGTCAAATGCCTGTAACTCCCGAACCCCTGGTCTGATCTGGGTGAATTTTGAGTATGTTGGTCACCCAGACCAGAGCTACCAGGGGATTCCACTTAAGTCCTGGTACCCCATGGTTTTAGGGACACTTAATCCAGGATTAAGTGGATTAAGTGTCACTCTCAGGGGAGGGAAAGTAGGGGAGGGAACCTCTTTATCATTGGTTACTGTTGTAATTACTGTAAATCCCTCCCTTGCATTGGAGAATCCTTTATAAGGAGCTGCTGTGAATAAATCTTTAGTTCTGCTCCTGATACTGTGTGTCGTCCAGTTATTGGGAGTGCTGTTGCGATACTGCTGTATTGTTTTGCCTGCTGGAGACTTTGCCCTATGGATTTATAATTACTTGTTCCTGAGCCTCACTGGGATCTACAAGTGGAGATAGGCTATGAAATACTAGCTCTCCGCTACATTGGATACAGCCGAAGTGCCGAAGTAGTCGAAGTGGCCATTTTAACTCATTCGAATGCGGTCAGCGGTGTGTGCAGCTAAATCTATGGAACTGTTTTCGGCTACCCAATTGCACGAATACCGCTGACCCGTACCTTCTTCTCCAGTTCGACACTGCGGCTGGAGACTAAGTCCCGTTCGAAGATTCTTTTTTCAGTGTAAAATTGACCGACCGCACAGCCCAAATCCATGGAACTGTTTTGGGCATGCAAATGTACTTGCGGTCGGTCATAAAGGACTCCCAGCTAACTTTTGATCTACTGGACGGATTTTCATGATTTTTGAGTATATTTATATTTAAAGGACGCTGATTTCAAATAAATTAAACTTTTATTAATATTGCATGCATACTCTTAAAGTTATAAGAATTGTGTAAAAACTGTATATTTTCTGCCTGTGATAATTAAGTTAGTCTATTGTCTTGAGATAATTGTATCACAGGCAGAGGGGAGGATTTCTGCTGGGAGTGGTTTACTTTATTGTACATGTTGTAATGTTTCTATTGGTTCTTCTGAAAAACCCTGTGGGCGGTCCTGTATGCGTAAGACCTCCATAAAAGAAAGCCCTTTGGTGCTAATTAAACACAGATCTTCTTGACCCTCAACACGTAGTCTTGTCTCGTGATTGGAGGGAACTGCTATATCACACTGGGGATTGCTCTGCTCTGCATACTCCCCTGAGCTTTAATCACTTAACTCTTTTAAGAGCTTGTTCCTAATACGCTCTCCTGGAGGAGAGGTCTTCACCACACGGTCCTAGAGGACAGAACGCATATGACATCTGAATGCGACTTCCGGAAGCGACGTTAAGTCAAGTCTTCCTTTCCGTGGTTATGACATCATAAGCGGAGAAGGAATCTTGGATACACTCCCCAACTATCTTAGGAGAGGCACCCTAAAGCGACTTAACACTCCTTGATCTCATGAGTGCATTCTTATCTGGCGCATATAACTCTGTATACTATTGTACTATTTTTAGTTTTTTTTCTGTAGATAGTTAGCTATATCCTCCACACTTTTGTTTGGTGATATCTTATGCAGTCTGGAATATCCCATGAGGTAGCTGCCCTGTATTAATTAAACGATATGTAAATCTTTCTGACTTATACACTAGTTTCTATTGGTGTAAGTCTACATTGTTTTTGGTTTTATATAACATCTTCGGCTATTTATAAAACCCCACTCTCCCCCCTCCCTCCCCTTCTCTAATATCAGTTGTTTTACGTGTAAAACTCTATCAGATTGATCAATATAGCTTCAGACCTGAGGAAGAGAGGAAAACTCTCAAAAACTTGTCTTTGAAAAATTATGTTAGTCCAATAAAAAAGTTATCATTACATACTGCAATACTCTGGTATTTATATATATAAAAGGTATCATTCATACTGCAATACTGGGATTTTGGCATTTTGTCTACTGGACTAATACGGCTAATCCAATCTACACTATATATATCTATCCAGTCGTAGTATCCATAGTCCTCCAAAGAGTCAGACAGGTCCTGAAGTCCCAGCTCAATGGCAAGAACAAAATCCAAGCCATCAACACATATGCCCTACTGGTCATCAGGTACCCAGCTGGAATAAAAACCTGGCCAAGAGAAGAGCTAGTCACCATGGATGTCAAGACCATGAAGCTATTCACTATGAAACTCCACTCGAAATCCAGCACCGAGAGACTGTACACCTGCCGGAAGGAAGGAGGTCAGGGCCTGATGAGTTTCAAGGCCACAGTCCTGGATGAAACACAGAGCATCCACAAGTACATCACGAAGATGGCTCCGAAAGATGAACTGCTAAGGGAATGCCTGAGACTTCCACAGATCAAGGATGCAGAAAAAGGGGAGATTCCTTGGCAAGACAAACCTCTCCCTGGGGTGTACCACTGGCAGATAGTGGATGTGGCTCACAAGACAAAATCCTACCAGTGGTTGGAAAAGGCAGGACTGAAAGACAGCACTGAGGCACTAATCCTCGCAGCACAGGAGCAGGCACTCAGCACCAGATCAATAGAAGCTGGAGTCTACCACACCAGGCAAGACCCAAGGTGCAGACTGTGCAAAGAGGCCTCTGAGACAGTCTCTGTAGCCGGATTCAAGATGTTAGCAGGAACAGCATACACACAACCAAGTTGCTAGGATTGTGTACTGAAACATCTGCACAGAATATGGATTGAACCTGCCTAAATCCAGATGGGAGATACCACAAAGGGTAGTTGAGAATGACAGGGCTAAGATCCTGTGGGACTTCAAGACAGACAAGCAAGTGCTGACCTACCAACTCGACATCGTGGTGGTAGACTGTTGTGGATCCAAATAATGATCTTTGTTATATTCAGAGGAAGCCCAAATTATTATTACAAGTACACTTGGAGAAGCGAGAATTAGACACCAGACACCTGTTGGTATTCAAAATAAGCCTCTGACGTTTTATTCATCAGCTGGGTTTTATACATTAAAAAGTAAGTGCTTACGTGCAAATACTCTTAGAACAGTAATAGGAAGGGATGAACGTCATGTACACATAACAAATAAGTTCCAAGGTAAGAAAGAACAAAAAGATTAGAGAAGAGACATCTTAGGTGGGGGCTCTCTGCTCCCGGAACTAGACATATATGGTCTTAAGTGTTGTTTAAGCATCAAGCATTTCCTGAGTCCAAGTTAGCCAATTTTAATAAAGGATATCATTATATGACACCTATAAGCTTGAGCCTTGGAATCAAGATAAATTCTATCACAATCCCCTCTTTTGATCCAAGGGTCACCCAAATGTCCAAGGTATATCCAGGCCTGCTAGCCAAAGCATTTATTGCTTCACCACAGTTCCCTTGGACTGAGAAACCACCAGAATCAGCGGAGGAGAGTTCCTTCATTTGTTAGGCGAGGTAACATCATAAAACCCTTCCAAAGTCAGAGCTGGAATGTAAGTTAAGGTACGACCAACAGTATGTTTGTTTTTACATAGAGAGGTTAGTAGACATGAGAAAAATCTAAAGGTTAGAAAAATGTACATAATAACAAATATAGCTAATAGCAAAAAGTACTACATTTTCTCATTTAGTAAAGTAATTGGCTGCTCTATTCTCAAGGATTGCCTTCTTATTTGCCTGGTTGTCCATAAGTAGCTCTTCTAGGGCCTGTGAAGTGGCATTTAAACCCTTTGCAAAGGAACAGGCTACAGCATTAATTACTCGGGCAGATATTTATGGGGTCTATGGGTATGTAGGTACTTCCTCAAAAGTGAGATGGGGTAGGGACAGCTATAAGACAAGATTCCATGGCATTTTCAGTACTGAGGAGAGGGTTGAGGCAAAAGGAGGTTCAATTAAAAGCCTTTGCTATCTGTAATTATATATTTCCCTGTTATGCATTATTATCTTCTGGTCTCAAGTCAGAGTAGCATATTTGAACAGAGCATACAATGGTAAAGGATAAGAACAGCTTCATGTCAGTGGATCAGTCGGAGTGACTTGTTTACAGTGACTGGCGTGTATCCACGTTGCTTTTCCTTCTAGTTTCACTGAGGTAGCCGTAGTCAAGAGCACTTGGAATGGACCGTCAAAGCGTGGTTCAAGTCCTTTCCTCACATGCCTCTTTATCACCACCCAATCACCAGGTTGCAGTTTGCGAGTTGCAGAATCAGAGTCTGGATCTGGAATAGAATCAAAGACTTGTTTATGCACCCTGCCTAATCTTTGGTGTAGGGCCTGTACATGGCAGTCATACTACCATGCTGCATCTGGAGGGTCTGGGGAAAATAGAGGCCTCTCTTCCTAACAGTATCTCAAAAGGGGATAGGCCATGTCTAGAATTGGGTCTGAATCTCATGTACAAGAGTGCTAGGGGAAGGCATTCAGTCCAGGGCTTCACTGTGTCTTGCATGGCTTTTGCAATCTTGTTCTTTAAGGTGCCATTTGCCCTTTCTACTTTCCCACTACTCTGGGTCAAGGTGACGAAGCACTGGGGTGCAGAAGGATTGTAGTCAAGGTGACTGAGCGCTGGGGTGCAGAAGGATAGCAGTCAAGGTGACTGAGCGCTGGGGTGCAGAAGTATAGCAGTGTTGTGCTATTTGGTGCCCCATAATTTTTAATATTAAAAGAAAACAATATGGATGCTGGTAGACTGGCCTGGACATTTCGTAATGCTGTTTCAACACAGGTCAAAGGAACTTTGTATTTTGTAACCTTAAGAAGTAAACAGGAGGAATACTTATCTACAGTTTAATTTGTGAGCTATCTGTGTACAAGGGTAACAAGAACAATGGTTTATTCCTCAATGGGACTTTACAATCCTGAGATACTTAAACTCACAGAGCTTCAAAGGGGTATACAAACTATGCAATTGTTTGTGTATAAACATCACAGGCAATCCAGAGTGTTTGTCAGCCATACGAACCCAAAGTCTGAGGTCGCTTCCATGTTTTCAGGATATTAGAACTTAAATGAATCTATCGGAATCATGCATGATATATAAATGTAAACTAAATGTGTGATTGCTACGGTAATGTCTATAACTGCATCCTTGATTGATTTAGGGTAAAAGGTAATATAGATATACTAATATAATTAGATTCTATTTTTCTTTGTAATGATGAATGTATCAATCAGTTAATCATACAGGTTAGATTGATACAGGATATAGACATATTGCATGATGATTAATATAACCAACCCTGTTTCAATTAAAGAATATATATAACCAAAGACAGATATTTAACGTAATTTGAAATATCCCCAGTATAGGTGAATTAAAGGTCAATTCATTTATTTAACCAGGTCATCAATGATCTAATTTAGGTCTTCATACCTAGGGAAATAGTGCCATCTATTGATGAAAGTCCCTAAGGGCCACATTAATAATTAAATATTAAGATATGCCCATAACCAATCAAAAGCCAGATTTAAGTCCCAGGTACCGCCCATTTACAAACAAGGGGCAGGAACTGATAAGGGGGAAATAATGGTTAAATAGACAGAAAAATAAGAGAGAGGATCGATATCTTCAGATCATCTTAAAAAGATCAAAAGGAGAAAACAGAGGGCTAAGAAAGGAGGAGATTGACTGACTGAGGGCAATAGACTGAGTTACAGACCAGAGCACCCAGAGAGAAGAATCCCAACTTGAATTAATTCATCCTAGACTCTTGGTAATGTATAAAGGTTTCTCTTTACTTTATATTAAATAAACGGGACTATTGAATGCCCTATGTGTCTATATTGTGAACTGATCCCTATTGATAGAACAGTTATATCTCATTCTACCTGCAGCCGGAGTCAGATATAACTTCCTAAGTCGGAACATTCTTGATTCCTTCTTTAGACGTAGATCAGTTCAATATATATAATATATATACTAAGGCTATACCTTATATACCTTATATAAACGCACTGTAGTTAAACTGATGGTATATACTTGGCAGGGTTGGTTGATATTTAACTAATTATTATAATGACCATTGTATCATTAATGCAGGGGTGTCATATGATTAATTCTGTATACTGGTATTGCTGTGAAGTTATTTAATAGCTTTTATTGTCCTTTGTTGATAAGATTATAGATGAGACAAAGAGTAAGGTTGACTCTTAGGCTTGTCAAGTAAACTAATTGACTTGTTGACATAAACTCATATATAATACAGCAAATTGATTATAATTGTATTGTCTTGTTGCTTTACATTTTATAGTGTGTATTATTAAATTTATATATACTTTCTAGCAAAGTCTGTTTATTGGCCATCTGCCGTTCATAAGTGTTTATATCACCGCCATAGGCGTGCGCACGGGGTGTGCCGGGTGTGCCTGGGCACACCCTAATCCCCGCGGCACGCCTATGTTCATTGAGACCGGCAGGGGAGATCTCAGGATCTCCCCTGTCGGCTCATGCAGAGCCGGCGCTATCCAAGCGCCGGCTCTGCTCTCAGCCTCCCTCCCCACTGCAGGGAGGGAGGCAGGAGAGGACCCGGCGGAGCTATTGCCGGCAGCTCCGCCGGGTTCCTCTCGCGAGATATGAGCGTTGCCACGGCAACGCTCAAATCTCGCGAGAGTGAACTCTAGCCCCATAGGGGTTAGAGTTCACTCTCCACTGGACCACCAGGGATCACAGCAGCAAGGATCCCCTCCTCCACTTGACCACCAGGGAAGGAAGCAGCAGCACGATCCCCCCTCCCTACAAAAGGTAAGAAGGGAGGGGGGATAGCAATTAATGTACCCCCACCTCCACCCCCCACAATCACCCACCCACACACATTCAGTACCCACAGACATACACAGCACCCACACACATTCAGCACCCACATACATTCAGCACCCACAGACATACACAGCACCCACACACATACAGCACCCACAGACATACACAGAACCCACAGACATCCAGCACCCACAGACACACAGCACCCACAGACATACACAGCACCCACAGACATACAGCACCCACAGACATACAGCACCCACAGACATAAACAGCACCCACGCACATTCAGCACCAACATACATTCAGCACCCACACACATACAGCACCCACAGACATACACAGCACCCACAGACATACACAGCACCCACACACACATACAGCACCCACACACACATACAGCACCCTCACAAACACACACAGCACCCTCACACACAGCACACAAACAGCACCCTCACACACACACAGCACACTAACAGTACCCTCACAAACACAAACAGGACCCTAACAAACACACACACAGCACACTACCAGTACCCTCACACACAAACAGCACCCTCACACACAGTACATTAACAGCACCCTCACAAGCGCACACACACACACAAACAGCACCCTCACACACAGTACATTAACAGCATTCTCACAAGCACGCACACACAAACACCCTCACCCACATAGCACACTACCAGCATCGTCACACACACATCACACTAACAGCACCCTCACACAGCACACACACACACAGCAGTGTGTGTATATGTGTGTGTATATATATATATGCGGCTTGTGCTTTAGGGTGCACACCCTAATGCAATAGGCTGCGCACGCCTATGATCACCGCTTAAAACAAAGAACTACAGGGTCCCTGAAGGCTCTATGTGTGTGTGAATATCATCAGATATTATTCAATCTATATTCCATACATATAAAACCTTAGATTACCCAAGAGCAGTCAAGGTGACTGAGCGCTGGGGTGCAGAAGTTGTCAGTTAAGGTGACTGAGCGCTGGGGTGCAGAAGGATAGCAGTCGAGGTGACTGAGCGCTGGGGTGCAGAAGGATAGCAGTCGAGGTGACTGAGCGCTGGGGTGCAGAAGGATAGCAGTCGAGGTGACTGAGCGCTGGGGTGCAGAAGGATAGCAGTCGAGGTGACTGAGAGCAGTCGGGGTGCAGAAGGATAGCAGTCGAGGTGACGGAGCGCTGGGGTGCAGAAGGATAGCAGTCAAAGTGACTGAGAGCTGGGGTGTAGAAGTTGGCAGTTAAGGTGACTGAGCGCTGGGGTGCAGAAGTTGGCAGTTAAGGTGACTGAGCGCTGGGGTGCAGAAGGATAGCAGTCGAGGTCACTGGGTCAGTGCAGAGAGTTGCTAATAAACAAGGTTGGTGAAACCGGTATTTTGTTGAAGTTTAATTCTCGCTAGAGATGGGCTAGGATTTTGTTTGCAGGGATTTCTGTTACATTATTATTTCTTTCATTTGCTGCTGTCTCCTGAGTGAATTACAACAATAAAGTGCCTGGATTTATATTAGATCAAAAGACAGCGCATGTTTATACCCTAGAGGACCGTGCTAATTGCAATACAGGATCACACAGGGTAATCTCTCCCCTGTGCCTGAGAGATAATTGAGTCAGGAACTGTACTAAACTCAATTATCTCCAGGCACACAAAACATACATTTTTACAGTATCCTGAAAGTACCCCCAAAACTCATGGAAATCCCACAATAGCCCCGATCTGGGTGACCAACATATCCAAAAATCACCCAGATCGGTTCGGGATTTCCACGGAGGTTATATTTGGACCAACTGCACACGAGGCTTCTGCCCAAAAGAGTTACATAAAATCAGGCTGTGTGGTCGGTCTCTTTCTGTACAGGGAGCAGTGACTAGCAGCTCTAAAATGAATCAAGAGGGTGAAGTTTCTCTGATTTCATTTTTGGAATGACTATCACTGGATGACATGTAACACATTTATGGACCATTCACCAATTACGTGAATGGAATTATGGCAAGACAACAGACTAAGATTCTTACTGATACAGGAGCTTCAGTAAAATTTACTGACCTACCACTAAGTCCCCCTTCTGGGTCAAAACAAACATTTCTTGCAGGACTTGGGGGATCCCAGTCCCAGGCTTTTCTCACGTCACAAGCGACTTTGATTTTAAGTGCTCAGTGGAATAAGAAAATTCCCATATGGCAAAGTAAGAATACTGAAGGTAATATGCTGGGTGCAAATGTAATGAGAACAGAAGGGATACTGATAGACCTCTATCATAATGTTTTGTGGAAATATGAGAGTGAGAAAGCCTGTTTTCCTAGATGCAACGCTACCTCAAGGCTTTCATAGCTCTCCAATATATTTCCACAAGACCTTAGCAATGGATTCAGAAGCATTCTCTTCTCCTTCCAGTATAATGCAATATGTTTATTATATCTTGCAAACAGAGACAAAACAACATATGGGCTTGTTAAGGGAATTGTTTGGCTTGATTTCAAAATGCTGGATTCAAGCTAAACACTTCGAAGGCTGGGAGTAGCTATCACAGCTGCCTAATGAAAGAAAGAGTGATAGCAGTCTTACAAGTCCCCAGACCTTTTAACAAGCAATCCTTGAAAAAGTTTTTGGGGCTATTACATTTTTCAAAGGAATTTGACACACGCCCTATTTGTACCCATAGTGACATTGCTTATGCCACCGGATCAAACTATCTGTCCCTATGGAATCTTGGGAAACTGGTTGGAGTGGGATCAAAGCACCCCCTCCAGTCAGCAGTTGTAAAGGTAAACACTTATGTACAAGTGAATTTGTTAGCAAAGGAGGCTGTCTTAGATGGAGATCAATGGCATTTACATGTAAAAGATTTTGAGATACAGCAAGCACTTCAAATGCAAAGAAGTAATTACTCTGATAGCCAAGACTGTTGATCAAGGTTCAGAAGTGCCAGATTTAAACCCCTAAGGACGGGTGACGGACGAGGTCTGTCATCCAGGTGAGACCCTTAACGACGGGTGACGGACCTCGTCAGTCACGCGGTAAAATTAACCCCAGATCGCCGTGATCGCGGGGTTAACGGTGCTTCAATCTGCCTCTGTATTAGAGGCAGACCGGGAGCACCCGACCTCGCTGCCCCAGCAGCAGTGCTCGCTCTGACAGGCTGTCTCACCTTCCGCCTACCTGCACTTCCGGGTTCTGTGTGAAGTGCAGGGAGACGGATCAGAGCTGATCTTCTCACTGTAAAAAAAATTAAAATAAAGTTTAATTAAAATCCCACCCCCCCTTTACCCATTTTAATAAAAAATTAACCATTTCCCTGCAAATTGATCACTGACTACAATCATCAATTGGCAGGGATTACATTTTACTGTCATCTGATTTTTTTTTTTAACCCCTGAGGGTTATTTTTTATCTTTTTAACACTCAGGGGTTAAATTTATTTTATTAATTAATTTAAATATTTAAAAGTTATATATTTAGATAGCTGGGGTGGGGGGAGTTATGGGAAATTGGGGAATTTACTGTTAGTGCTGCTTACTGCTAGTTAGGGGTTAACGGTATAAAAAAAGCTTATAAAAATGTTAAATCTGTAAAAAAAAAGTTAAGAAAGTTTAGGAAAGTTTAAAAAAAATTAATTAGCATATAAAAAAGTTTAAAAACTAGTTTTAAAAAGTATTCTTTAATAAATAGTATGTGTTTGTGGGGAAGTTTCAATAACCAACCGTCTAAACTACTCCAAAATGGGACATGGACACAGCGTAAAAATGTAAAGTTTGAAAAAAACTGGAATGGCTGTGTCCCAAATGTGCCCCTCCGATGTCCACATATACCTGGCAAAGGTACATACGGGGGTATTGCTGTACTCAGCCGACATAGCTGAGCAACAGTCGTAGCACACAAGGTTTGCAAAATATACTGTGCAAACTCACTTTGTGTGTCAAAAAGGCTTATTACCACTACACTTGGTACAAGCTAGCGGAAAAATGATCCCACGCTAAGGTTCAAACTATACCTTTTGAAATACCCTGGGGTGTCTACTTTAAGAAATGGTAGGCCTTTATGGTGTAGTTGTAATATGTAGCCTGCTCAAGTGCTCCAAAGTGGAACACGGACGCATCAAAACCCTCCATGAAAATTCACACTTAAAAACTTGAACTTGTCACGAGCAGTGTAACTTCACAAAATAGTGTCTAGGTCATACATTGGGCATATTGTTTTACTCAGAAGACTTAGCTGAGCATAATTTGGGGGGTTTAAACTTAGTGGCACATATGAAATATACAAAATGCCCAGCAAAAATGCAAGCCGTATGTAAAAAATGCACAAAATTATTTTTTACCTTTGGCATATATTGGTGAAAAAATGGGGGTATGTTAAGGCACAATATGCACCTTATAAGATACCCTGGAGTGTCTACTTTTACAAATGGTAGGCCTTTGTGGGTTTTTTTGAACAGTCAAACTGCTATAATACCCCAAATTGAAGCATAGGCCCATTAAATCCGCCTCTCAAAATTCTACTGTAAATGTTGAAACGGACAGGTATCCTGTATGGCACTGTAACTACGAAATAGTGCCAAGAACAAAAATAGAGGTGTCATTTTACTCAGCAGATATAACTGAACACAAAATACAGTTTTGTGCAGGAATAACACACACCAACTTTACAAAATATACACGAGAAGTTCTTTGTTATAAGTTTGTGTGCCAAAAACTAAATAAAACACAATTTTACTCCAATATTTAGCAGAGGTTTGCGGTGAAATGGCTACGTAGAAGGTGTCAAAACAACCCTAGGTAAATAGCCTGTGATGTCTACTTTCTATAAATATATATACTTTTGTATGACAATTTTGTTTTCTTTTATGGCTATTAAACTTACAAGACAAACATACCAAATTCTAAAATCGCTCCGCATTAAAAGTTTATTTTACTCCTTGTGCTTTGTGACCTGTAACTACCAAAAAAAGCTTTAAATCCCAGACACATTATATATTCTGTAAATCAGAACAACTAAATTAATTTATTTGTAATTATTTTCCTTAACCTGCACTAATTATGAACACATTATTATTGCAAAAACTGTAAAAAAAAAACAAAATTTATATTTTTTGCATATTTCTGTATTTTTTTATAATAAATAACCATTCATATATATGTGTTACATCAAATTAAGCCTTTCTGTCCTTTAAAACATTTATAATAGCCAGTTGCAATAAGCGAGAGATACAGGAGGTACAGTTGAGCATAGAGCATCAAGCAAATGAAAAAATGGTTTGTGTCATTAAAGGACACTCTAGGCACCCAGACCACTTCGAAGCTTGTGAAGTGGTCTGATTACTCAAATCCAACAAGGTTAACCTTTTTAATAAACATAGCAGTTTCAGAAAAGAACTGCTTTATGTTTATTAATAGTTAAGCAACTTTCCCCCAAACCTCTAGTGGCTGTCATTGACAGCCACTAGAGCGACAACTCTCACTGTGATTTTCACGAGTGAGCCTTCAACGTCCATAGGAAAGCATTGTAAATGCTTTCCTATGCGACCGGCTGAATGCGCGCGCAGCTCTTGCCGCGCGTGCGCATTCAGCCGACGGGGCGGAACGAAGGAGAAGAGAAGGAGGAGAGCTTTGGAAAAAGGTAAGTTTAACCCCTTTCCCCTTTCCAGAGCCGGGCGGGAGGGGGTCCCTGAGGGTGGGGGCACCCTCAGGGCACTATAGTGCCAGGAAAACGAGTATGTTTCCTGGCACTATAGTGGTCCTTTAAGCGTAAGACAAGCTTCTGAAGCTGTGTCCTTAAGGGGTTAAAAGCAGAACTGAATAGGTATCCTAATCTCTTCTCTTTTATTACAGAACCATCAACCACTTCAAAGGGGTTATTCTATAAAAGAAGGGTTGTTGTTACAGTAATCCTAATGGCCAACAACCAAGGCTACTTCCCCACACCATTTACAGAGGCCAATTACACAACAAACACATGCTTTTATGTGTCACATTGGACAGAGTGCATTAGACGATCACCTTAGACTGAAATCTTATTGTTCTGACATAACAAATTCAGCTCTACATTGGAAACAGGATTGCCTTATTTGCTCCCAAGTATATCCATGCCCTAAGGGACAAAGACCTATGCATCGGAGAGTGCCAGTGGCAGACTACACTGTCCAAGGGGGGTCTCAAATATGGCCCCAACAAGTTGTAAAATTGTATCTACTCTAATCTCTGTTTGAGGAGGGGGGAATTTGAACATTTTAGCAAAATTTGCCCTGTGATGCAAATTCAGAAGAGCCCTATGTAATCATAGAAACATTGAGCATAACAATTATAAAAATGCAGAGTGCTATATAACTGGGTCCATGTAGACCAATGTAAATTATACAACATGGCTTGTTCCCCAGATAGAGAGTTATCTGCTAAGAACTGATGCTCCTTCTTGATCTCTTACAGATTTTTCCAAAAGTTCCAAGATATTTATGTCACTTAACATGCTGATACTCACCTGGAAATTGATGGAACAGCTTGTCACAGGCCAAGGCAACAACAGCTTTATCTATGCAAATATGTCAGGATTACAGTTTGATCCAGCACGTAGAACTGTGTAACACAGAGGACTGATAGGTAACGTATACCGGACCTTAGAATGGCCGGACTAACGTACCAAAGAATAGTCAGGAATAGCCGAGGTCAAGGGAAACAGAAAGAGACACAACGATAAGGAAAAGCCAGGAGTCAGGGATGCCAGAAAACAGGGAAGTCAAAAACAATGCCAAAGCCAAAGCCAAATAACCAGAATAACCAGAATCAATAACATGCTCTCGGACAACCACAAGGGAAACCACGACAGGGCACTGAACAGGATGAGAACTGGGCCTAAATACCCCTCCTCTAAATCTGATAGGCTGTAACCGGCCTTTGACCTCAAAGGCAGTTACCAGGTTCTCATTTGCATAATTGCTGCTGCCCAAAGACTTAACAGAGGACTTAAAGAGTGGTTCCTAATTAAACACTACTCCTTTAAGAAGACACCATACAGGGAACAATAAACCTGATACATCGGGATGGACTAGGATTTTGAGCAGAGACAATCTACAAGTTCCATGTGTAGATGTGCTATTTGATTTTGAGTGGGTGATCAAGATTCTTTTGGTTAAAACAACCTGATTCTATCAAGGGATTTTGGAAAAGACAATAAGGGAAATGAAGAACATTTGGAATGTATATGGACTGGTTGAGGAAAATGGGTTGTATATCTGGAGGGAGGAAATATTAATATCAAATGAAATGTTACTAACCCTATATGTATAGTTTAAACAGCGAGAGAGTATCATGTAAAACAAATTATAGTGGGTACATTTAATTAAAATTGAAGAAATTGGGAAAATAAAATAGGACACAACAAGGGTGGGAAAGTGAAGGTCTTGTTGAATGTAGAGGAAGAGATAAAGCCTACAATGCTCCTCCTTTCACCTATATTCATAAAACACATTCTAATGGATAATGGGAGCAGATCTGAGTGTCAGGAGATTAGAGTGGTCTCTAGTGGTCATTTCCAAATATGTTCACTGAGACCTACCCCTATAGTCAGGAATGTTACTTTCTAATCGATTAGACTAACAGATTGGCTAGTTTCATCCCACTTTCAGAACTGTTCTAGGGTTATATCCGCTATTACTTAGGCTTTAGTCAGATGGGTGACAAGAAGCAGGACTAGGAATAGGAGGGGTGTCTTGGGTACGGTTCTGGGAGGTGTGGGCACTGGGTTGGGTTTTGTAAATACAATTGATATATCTAGTATGACTGCAACACTCCAGTCTAAGGGTGTTATAGTCCAAAGGGAATCAAAGTCAGAGAACCATCAATGGAGGATTGGACACAAAACTTTAATGGAGGATTGGACACAAAAGGTAATAAAGACACATAGTACAGCAACACTACACACAGAAGAAATATTGTCATGGGATTTTGTATGTTAGTCTATGTAAACTGAACTATCTAAGATCACGACGCAAACCTTAGATGAAATAGGTTTGCCTATGATCATAGTGATCTGTGGATTAACAGTTGGATGGGATGTCAGGGTAATACCTGTAGGGCCATTTCACTGGAGCCATCTAGTGGTGTTTGTAATTAATACACATCACTTTAACTTGACAGTACCTTTATTACTTACCATCAACATAACTCTGGGCCCCCCATTAATAGAGCATGGTATAACTGAGGACCCATTTGGCAAGAATAGGTTGTTTATTAAAAGTAATACAACATTTACAAACCTGTGGTGAACATTCATAATGAGTTCTCTCACCAACAACAAGAACTTTAACTGAACATTTATTTACTGACATGGCTAACCCTATATGTATAGTTTAAACTGGTGGAAGAAAAACTGCTGTGGAAAATGTATTAATTTACGCATTTATTATTGTATTGTGTATTTCGATAGTATGCATTGTTATTCAGGTTGGTATGGGTTGTTACTTGAAGTATATTATCTCCAATATGATATGCAAATGGCAGAGCTCTATTGGGGTAGTACATAAGTAGATACACTGCAGGATGCATTCTCTGTCTCTTGGTTATCTCTGGTGGGTTTTATAGAGTCTTGTGACAGAACCATCTGTCTGCTTATTTTAGTTGCATTCGTCTGTTTGTATCCTGTTCGTATGAATGGCTGTTTTCTATAGCCCAGCCATTCGAATGACTCTTTTTCCCGAACAAACCTGCCGAACGGACGGCCACCCAGGAGAGAAGTGTGCTGCTGGTTAACCTATTGATCCGAATTAGAACATTGTGGTTAACCGCAGACACTTCTCAATTAAACCGAATTCAGGGTGGTCGTCGTTGGCAGCGGCCATTTTAAACCACACGAAAGCCCAGCGGTGTTTGGCTCTATTTCTATGGAACTAAAAACGGACACTTTTTCTGCCGAACACCGCTGAAACAACGGAACGCCTGGCTGTCTCCACGAAAGCATACGAATACCGGCCGTTCGGGAGGTTTGGAGCATACGAAAAGACTTAACCCAGATAGCCTTCCCATGGAGTCATTCGTATACCGAAAGACTGTAAGAACTTTGACTCCATGGCGATTGAATTATGTGTGTGGGATCTGAGCGCTATTCGCTAATAATATGCACTCAGATCCAGGCTATCTGGGGATATGTGATACGAATGGGAAATGTTCGGTTATTTGAAAGTTATGCATTTTTATGTCTTTTATGATTTTATATTTAAAATGGCGACTGGCTTTGTCCTGGAGATAATTGAGTTACTTGGTAATTATCTCCAGGGCAGAGGGGAGGGAATCATAATGCACTGTGGGTAAAATCTGTGACTGTGTGTCTGGAATGTCCCCATATCTGTCTGTCATTTAATTTTCCCATTTGGTCCCCTAGGGGAGTGTCCACCAAGTGGGAAACCTGCATAAATACAGGCAAGTAGCCCACAGTAAAGCCAGATCCTGTTTGACCCTCAATGTGGAGCTTCTGTCTCGTTATTGGGAGGATTTCTTCTTCACGTTTAGAGACTGCTGGATGGAAACGAAAGCCGCTTGGTGGATATTGTTGTTCGGCGGCTAGCAGCAGTTCGTGTATTGCCGTTCGGGAGTTTGGAGCCGTTCACGGATCCCGGTCGGGAGATTGCCGCTTCCCCTGCATTTGGTTCGCGTACTACAGGTTAGGCGAACGGAGTTACTGTTACTGCAGACGGGGAAGGTCTACTAAACGGCGGTTTTGCCTAAAGACACTGGAGGTGTCTTAACAAGTCTTATGCCACATTTCCACTGAGCGGTATGGTTCGGGTCAGTACGGTTCAGCATATTCAGGTGAGCGTTTCCACTGCAAGTCGGACCGCCAGGGGGCATGCAGGGTTTAGACCAAATGCAAAGCGTGCTATTTGTAGTGAGCATTGACGTTTTCCTGTCCGCCAATAAATGGATTGTATAACGTGACGCCAGTAGCTCTGCCCTAAGCGTACCATTTCTTATGGACCTACATCTGAAGGGGGCCCAGGAATGGCGCAGTTTGGTTTGGTTGTATGGGCCACTTTCATAATGGAAGAACTCAAAATAGCGTACCAGACCGTGGAAACGGGGCATAAGTGTCTCATCCACTTAAATGGCGGGACTGATTAACAGCCAAACTGTATCCCAATGAAGTGTTATTGTATACAGGTATTCAAGCCCCATTCTACCCTTAGGCAATAATGGAGTCCTCTGTGGGCACATGGCCTTTCACCAGGCAAAACCAGTTGGGTTGTTGATAAATTCGCTTCCAATGCAATCACCCTTCCCCCAGGAGGCACTCTGGTTCTGTTACATCCTAAGGGATTGACTGAGGGAGGTGTGTCCAGCAGAAGGAAGGGCTAACCTGTTAAAAGCCCTGTGAATACCACAAGCTCTCTCTTACTCTCTCCTGGAGGGCCAGTAGCACACACTTACCTTCCCAGCTGCTCCCCTGTGTAAATCTCGAGAGTCCTGCAGCTATCAGAGCGTTGCCACGGGTTACCATGGCAACGATTCGCGAGATTTAGACTGGGGAGCTGCTGGGAAGGTAAGTAAGCGCTTGCTGGGGCCCCTCTGCACTGTCCATGCCACTGGACCACCAGGGAATACTAGAGTAACAAGCCAAGTAACAAGGGGGAACAAAAAAATAATAAAAATTAACAGATTTCACTAGTGCGGATTTAGATTTAAAGTGCAAATATGAGACAAGAAATGTTCATACCTCATCATTTGTTTTGTTTTGCATATTTGCATATGTCATGGTGTTTTAGCTCATAAGTCCATCACTTCATATGTAATGGTGTAACAAGCAATTAGAATGTGTTTCCTATGTTACTATTTTTTATTAAGCACTCCACTTTTTATTGTACTGTTTGTCTTTGTGTTGGTGTTTATTTTAATTTTTTAAAATGCCCCCTCCCCTGAAATTACATACCTACCTACAGAAACACTCTACACAAACACACTCTGCATTCATTATACACACACACTACACAAACACACACACTCTGCATTCATTATACACACACACACACACACACTACACAAACACACTGCATTCATTATACACACACACACACTACACAAACACACACTCTGCATTCATTATACACACACACTACACAAACACTCACTGCATTCATTATACACGCACTACACAAACATACTGCATTCATTATATACGCACTACACAAACACTCACTGTATGCATTATATATACACACACACTACACAAACACTCACTGCATTCACTATACACACACACTACACAAACACTCACTGCATTCACTATACACGCACTACACAAACACACTCTGCATAATTTATATACACACACTACACAAATACACACTGCATCCTCTACACACACAGCGCCCCTGTCTAAACACACTGCATCCACTACATGTGGCATGTATATCTTGTGCATTTACCTTTAGAAATTGTTTATTTTTTCAAACTGGTAAATGTACAGAATATCGGTAAGTTATCGGGTATGGGCCTGAAAGTTCACAGATTATCGGTATTGGCTCTAAAAAAATCAATATCGGTCGATCCCTAGTACTAACGGAGCAATGAGAATGTATATGTTCCACACAGATAGTACTAACAGAGTAGTGAGAACATATATGTTACACACAGGCCGTACTAACAGAGCAATGAGAACGTATATGTTACACACAAGCCGTACTAACAGAGTAATGAGAATGTATATGTTCCACACAGGCCGTACTAACAGAGCAATGAGAATGTATATGTTCCACACAGGCTGTACTAACAGAGCAATGAGAATGTATTTGTTCCACACAGGCCGTACTAACAGAGTAATGAGAATGTATATGTTCCACACAGGCCGTACTAACAGAGCAATGAGAATGTATATGTTCCACACAGGCCGTACTAACAGAGTAATGAGAATGTATATGTTACACACACAGAGCAATGAGTACTAACAGAGTAATGAGAATGTATATGTTCCACACAGGCCGTACTAACAGAGCAATGAGAATGTATATGTTCCACACAGGCCGTACTAACAGAGCAATGAGAATGTATATACTAACAGAGCAATGAGAATGTATATGTTCCACACAGGCCGTACTAACAGAGCAATGAGAATGTATATGTTCCACACAGATAGTACTAACAGAGCAATGAGAATGTATATGTTCCACACAGGCCATACTAACAGAGCAATGAGAATGTATATGTTCCACACAGATAGTACTAACAGAGCAATGAGAATGTATATGTTCCACACAGATAGTACTAACAGAGCAATGAGAATGTATATGTTCCACACAGGCCGTACTAACAGAGTAATGAGAATGTATTTGTTACATACAGGCCGTACTAACAGAGCAATGAGAATGTATTTGTTACACACAGGCCGTACTAACAGAGCAATGAGAATGTATATGTTCCACACAGATAGTACTAACAGAGCAATGAGAATGTATTTGTTACACGCAGGCCGTACTAACAGAGCAATGAGAATGTATTTGTTACATACAGGCCGTACTAACAGAGCAATGAGAATGTATATGTTCCACACAGGCCGTACTAACAGAGCAATGAGAATGTATTTGTTACATACAGGCCGTACTAACAGAGCAATGAGAATGTATATGTTCCACACAGATAGTACTAACAGAGCAATGAGAATGTATATGTTACACACAGATAGTACTAACAGAGCAATGAGAATGTATATGTTACACACAGGCCGTACTAACAGAGTAATGAGAATGTATATGTTACACACAGGCCGTACTAACAGAGTAATGAGAATGTATATGTTACACACAGGCCGTACTAACAGAGCAATGAGAATGTATTTGTTACATACAGGCCGTACTAACAGAGCAATGAGAATGTATATGTTCCACACAGAAAGTACTAACAGAGCAATGAGAATGTATATGTTCCACACAGATAGTACTAACAGAGCAATGAGAATGTATTTGTTACACACAGGCCGTACTAACAGAGTAATGAGAACGTATATGTTCCACACAGGCCGTACTAACAGAGCAATGAGAACGTATATGTTACACACAGGCCGTACTAACAGAGTAATGAGAATGTATATGTTCCACACAGATAGTACTAACAGAGCAATGAGAATGTATATGTTCCACACAGGCTGTACTAACAGAGCAATGAGAATGTATTTGTTCCACACAGGCCGTACTAACAGAGCAATGAGAATGTATATGTTCCACACAGGCCGTACTAACAGAGCAATGAGAATGTATATGTTCCACACAGGCCGTACTAACAGAGTAATGAGAACGTATATGTTACACACAGGCCGTACTAACAGAGTAATGAGAATGTATATGTTACACACAGGCCGTACTAACAGAGCAATGAGAATGTATATGTTCCACACAGATAGTACTAACAGAGCAATGAGAACGTATATGTTACACACAGATAGTACTAACAGAGCAATGAGAATGTATTTGTTACACGCAGGCCGTACTAACAGAGCAATGAGAATGTATATGTTCCACACAGGCCGTACTAACAGAGCAATGAGAATGTATATGTTCCACACAGATAGTACTAACAGAGCAATGAGAATGTATATGTTCCACACAGGCCATACTAACAGAGCAATGAGAATGTATATGTTCCACACAGATAGTACTAACAGAGCAATGAGAATGTATATGTTACACACAGGCCGTACTAACAGAGTAATGAGAATGTATTTGTTACACACAGGCCGTACTAACAGAGCAATGAGAATGTATATGTTCCACACAGGCCGTACTAACAGAGCAATGAGAATGTATATGTTCCACACAGATAGTACTAACAGAGCAATGAGAATGTATTTGTTACACGCAGGCCGTACTAACAGAGCAATGAGAATGTATTTGTTACATACAGGCCGTACTAACAGAGCAATGAGAATGTATATGTTCCACACAGGCCGTACTAACAGAGCAATGAGAATGTATTTGTTACACACAGGCCGTACTAACAGAGCAATGAGAATGTATATGTTCCACACAGATAGTACTAACAGAGCAATGAGAATGTATATGTTACACACAGATAGTACTAACAGAGCAATGAGAATGTATATGTTACACACAGGCCGTACTAACAGAGTAATGAGAATGTATATGTTACACACAGGCCGTACTAACAGAGCAATGAGAATGTATTTGTTACATACAGGCCGTACTAACAGAGCAATGAGAATGTATATGTTCCACACAGAAAGTACTAACAGAGCAATGAGAATGTATATGTTCCACACAGATAGTACTAACAGAGCAATGAGAATGTATTTGTTACACACAGGCCGTAATAACAGAGCAATGAGAATGTATATGTTCCACACAGGCCGTACTAACAGAGTAATGAGAATGTATTTGTTACATACAGGCCGTACTAACAGAGCAATGAGAATGTATTTGTTACATACAGGCCGTACTAACAGAGCAATGAGAATGTATATGTTCCACACAGATAGTACTAACAGAGCAATGAGAATGTATTTGTTACACACAGGCCATACTATAAGAGAAGGTGACAGTTTGGGATACAGTGCTGACCTTTAACATAGTGCTATTACTTTGCAATGGACAGAAAAGGCACTTTAATTATAATGACCAGGCAGGGTATACAATGAGGTACCAGAAAGACGATTTAATCTCATGGCAATACCTCTGATGAGATGTATTTGCTCGATCAAATCCGGAATTTTCTTTGTAAGCCCTTGTTGAGAAAGGGAGGTGTGAAACGCGTCCAGGAATTTCACACTTTTTTGGGAGATAGTCTTCTGGATTGTCTCTCCCCTGTCTGACAGTTGCAGGTAGTACGGCAAATTGAGATTTTCCAAACATTTTCTTTTGCTCTTTTGCTGGAAAATGTGTGTCATCTCAGTGTACTGCAATCTTTTGGTGTGATATGCCTGTACTACCTTTAGCACTTATGAGGGGTGCAGTGACAGCATGATACCATGACTTTTTGATATGCATACTTTATCAATAAATGTGCACTCTTTTCGTATAGATAATTTTTCTGTGTCCTATTGTCACACATTATATTTTCTCAACACATAAGTCAGCGAAAAACTTGACCCTCCCTGATAACCCAGCAAAAATCTTGGACACCCGCCCCCAATAAACCCCAAAAATTTTGATCCCCCGATGAACCGGCAAAGGCTTGGACACCCACCCCCGATAAACCCGATGATATTGCCCCCCCCCTCCCAAATAAATCCGGGAAAAGCTTGATTCCTCCCCCTCAATAAACTGGGATAAGCTTCACCCCACGTTTTGACTCCCCCAACCCCAGATAAACCAGCGAAAAGCTTTATTTGCGCAATAACAGTGAAAAGCTTGATCCCCGATAAATTGGCGAAGGGTTTGATCTGTTTCCGCTAATAACCCAGTGCGAAGCTCCATTCATCCCATATAACCCGGTGAGAGCCGACCTTATGTTTGGTGCCGAAATCAAGGTTGGTTGCCACTTGTGTGAAAGTCTGTGCCATTCATATTGGCTAATTACCAATGTGGCTATATTAGGTGCAAGGCTCTAGTCTCCATTTATTTTCCCCCGATGACGGTGTGCTCATACGCCGAAACATGTGTCGGGCTTTTTCTTTTTCGCACTTCTGTGGGTCAGATTAGAATTTTAGGGCCAGTGGTTTTGGTAAGCACTAATAGTAATACTATGGTGCTGAGGTACACTGGGGCATTTGAGAGTTCTATTTTGTGACATACACCTTTTCATTTTTCTAGGGGAATTAGTGTTTGTGTTTTCTTTCCACCTTTTTTGGTTGGTGGTGGGGGAGTTTGTCCATTAGTATATCTTTTTATTGTCCCTTTTTTCTATTCTTTTTAGTACCTATATTTCTACCTATTGTGACTTAACATTTATTCCAGTTAGGGGCTGTGGTTTACATAGGGATTGGTCTAAGAGAGAAGATAAAGTGGTACCCCTACGGAGATATTACCAGACTAGCCCACTATTGTGCACTGAGCGTTTTAGCATTACCTTAGATTCAATAAACCATACAGTTTCTTTCTACTTTTGATCTGCCTCCCCTGGGCCCATTGTGAGACCCTTCTTAGAGGCTCCGTTCCCGATACTTCTGTAATATACAGTTTTCAGAGAGAGTGAATGAAAGTCAATAAACGACCTTTCTGTTGGGTTTATAGTTTATAGAAGATCCCTTATAATGTTTGCACCAAAATTTTAGAATTGCTGTTTTAAATCTTTTAAAAGGACACACGATTTGTCATACATTTCTTTCATTCTGTTCTTTTAATTCAACCATCCACTACTTGTTCATTTATGTATTTTATGCGATAAACATACAGCTTAGACATAGGATAGATTATCTGAGCCAAGTGAGTTAACGGAAAAATTACATGTAAAGTGCTGTTGGATTAATGAAGAATATCTGTGAACACAGCTCGTTGAGAATAAGAAAATTAGGGCAGTTTCCACAAATCCTTTACAAAACAGGAAGATATCAGTTAAACTAAGTGCATACTAGATGGATTGTCAGCTAAATGAACATTGAATTCTTTCTGGGCAGCCAGATTTTGGCACCTCACTCATTGCTTCGTTTGTTAATGAGTAGGGAGCAACAGGTCAGCGCGCCATCCACTTTCGCCAATTCGCTATTTGCCACGGGAATCAACATGTGGTCCTTCAGTTTTTCAAAAACCTTGAAAATAAAATGAAAAATTAAGTTATCTTGTGGTTAATTACGGTCAATATATTTTGGTTCATCCAAATCAAATTCCCTGTAATCCACGAGTCGATCGCCCGGGATCATTCATTGGGCTTTAATGAAAATCTTTGTTTAAAAAGAGGTGAAGGCGCTAAATATTTCCCCACAATAAAACTATTGAAGTGAAATTATGTCATTGTTGGGTCAGGTGTTCCAGTTGTCAGACGTGTTTCAAGGTTTAGCTAGTGACTATACGGATTATCTGTGGTTTTGGAGAGATACCTTGACACTCTCTGGGAACTCCTCGGGGGCGCGGTGAAGCAGGACATGTCCTTTACTTGGTATGTTTAAATAAATGCAGTTTGCAGCTGCGTCGTCTGGGACGGTCAGTTTATCATACCGGTGATCACTCATCTGCTGCATGGTCTACAAAAACCAAACATTTTAACACTGGGTTATTTCACAATCAGAAACCGCATATTTCTTCTGCCTCATGTAGGAATCTGGTTACAATACGACATTGGTCTGGGTGAAAAATATACTTTATTTTTGTTAATGGCTTTCTTCTTAGCTGCAATTTACCTTGCTAGTGCATTTCAAAATAATTTTAACATGTCACTCTATCCTACACAAGAGTGTAATAGAAACTAAACTAACAAAATAGCTAGCACTGTATGTGAAATAGTCGAGACGCAATATCAGAATAAGTGAGGTATTACTGTGTGACCTTTTCAGATTTAGAACTTCAGAAGTGGTTTTTGACATTTCTAAGCTTTGCCTCCATCTAGTGGCCAGTCTTTTTTTGTACCACTTGAATAAAAAGTATTTCCTGTATGAATATAAATTCATGTTTCACAAACACAGGTTGGCAATTTTTATTTTAAATCTTGCTTTCCTTGTAAATTTTATTTTTGTTACCCTTAGGACCAGTTTGTAGACACATTTCCATTGGAACAGGAAGCACAGTAGCTGATATGGAGGGGTTTGATGTCCCTTGTGATTTCCAGAGTGGGTAGAATGGCAATTAACCATATTTCGGTTTACCCATGCGGTACGATATCACTATCACTAGAAGTGTTACATACAATGCAGTGTCAGCTGCACTGGGACCCAGTCTGCAATCCTCTTTGTGAATAGTTACAAAGTATTGGATCAGTTGTAATTAGTTACAAAGTATTGGATCAGTTGTAATTAGTTACAAAGTATTGGATCAGTTGTAATTAGTTACAAAGTATTGGATCAGTTGTGAATAGTTACAAAGTATTGGATCAGTTGTAATTAGTTACAAAGTATTGGATCAGTTGTAATTAGTTACAAAGTATTGGATCAGTTGTAATTAATTACAAAGTATTGGATCTATAGTAAATAGTTACAATTTATAATAGATATACCTTAAGGTCAGTTCCATTTTGTGAATGCGTGTTCGACCTGGACAATACATTTACAACAAGTAGCCATTTAGCTCCAGAAAGTATGAGTAAGTGAGCATGTGAGACGGTTTACTGAACAAGTATCGCCTATTTGTGACAATATCCTTTGAATGAGGGCACCTCGACTCCCAATTTATACCTGTGCTCCACATAGCTAGTTCAAGGGTGGATCCGGGGGGAACCAGGGCAAGTTTCCCCCCACCCTCCGAGAAGTAATAGCTGAGATGGCCATGAGCAGACAGTGGACAGCAAGGGATCTCTGCACAGCCAGGTAGGAGGAATCCAGAGAACCTGCCACGGTAATACTGTATGAGAGCATTGCTGGGGTTACCAGAGCAACATTTGGAAAACCTTCCAGGTGCCATCCGGAAGAGGCTGTCTGCACCCGATAAGGGGGCAGGCAAATGGTCCCGCCAGGCCACAAGATTTCCCCTCTCCCTGGACCAAGGTAAGCCGCAGGGAGGGGAGAATAACTTATTTTTATACTTTTCCCCTTATCACCACCGCACCACTCTGCAGCCCCTCTGCCCACACCACAGCCCCTATCCCCCAGATTGCAGCTCCTCTACGCACACTACAGTCCCTGTCCCCCTCCCACCCCCACCCATTGGACAGCAAAGAACTTGTGTGTACCAATGAGATTGCCTGTCAGGAAGCTCAGTTGTACATGTGAGTATACTTGTTTATTCCTCATTCTCAGGTCCTCTACCAGAGGCCTGGGAGTTTGAGGGTTCTGCGCAGTATCTTTGCTGTCCCTAGAACTGCACTCTTCTGGACAGTGATCTCAGATGTCCCACCTGGAATCTCTTGAAGCCACTCCCCCAAATCGTGAGTCACAGCCCTGAGTGCTCCTATCACAACTGGGACTACTACTGCCTTCACTTTCCACATACTTTCTAGCTCTTCTTTCAGTCCTTGGCAGTTGTCCACCTTCTCATGTTCCTTCTTCCTGATGTTATAGTCACTGGATATTGCCACATCCAACACGACTACAGTCTTTCGTTCCTTGTCTACCACCACGATGTCGGGTTAGTTGGCCAGCACTTGCTTGTCTGTCTGGATCTTGAAGTCCCACAGGATCTTAGCCCTGTCATTCTCAACTACCCTCAACTACCCTTGGTGGTATCTCCCATCTGGACTTAGCCAAGTCCAATCTATATTCTGTGCAGATGTTTCGGTACACAAACCCAGGATTTGGTTGTGTCTGTCCGTGTATGCTGTTCCTGCTAACATCTTGCATCCGGCTACTAGGTGTTGTACTGTCTCAGAGGTCTTTTTGCACAGTTGGCACCTTGGGTCTTGCCTGGCGTGGTAGACTCCAGCTTCTATTAATCTGGTGCTGAGTGCCTGCTCCTGTGCTGCTTGGATTAGCCTCGGTGCTGTCTTTCAGGCCTGCCTTTTCCAATCACTGGTAGGATTTTGTCATGTGAGCCACATCCACTATCTGCCGGTGGTACACCCCATGTAGAGGTTTGTCTTGCCAAGGAACCTCCTCTTTTTCTGCATCCTCAAACTGTGGAAGTCTCAGGCATTCTCTGGGTTTCATCCAGGACTGTGGCCCCAACCTCCTTCCTTCCGGCAGGTGTACAGTCTCTGGGTGCTGGATTTCGGGTGGAATCCTCCATTCATAGTGAGTAGTTTCATGGTCTTGACATCCATGGTGACCAGTTCTTCTCTTGGCCAGGTTATTGTTCCAGATGGGTACCTGATGACCGGTAGGGCATATGTGTTGATGGCTTGGATCTTGTTCTTGCCATTGAGCTGGGACTTCAGGACCTGTCTGACTCTTTGAAGGTACTTGGATGTTGCTATCCTCCTTGCTTCTTCCTCATGGTTGCCATGCGTTTGTGGTACCCCCAGGTACTTGCAGCTGCTCTCTACATCTTCTATTTGGCCTTCTGGAACTTCAACTCCTTCTGTCCTGATCATCTTCCCTCTTGCCATCATCTGCCTGCACTTCTCTAGCTCGAAATAACATTCCGATGTACTTGCTGTATATCCTAGTTCCTAGCTAAGTTGTCAAACTGTCCTTTAACGATCTAAAATGGTTATGAGGTTGGAAAATAAAGTATTTTGGGTGTGAAGCTTGCAGTATTTGACCGTGTGCTTTGCTTCATTGCGCGTTTTTAACTGCTCTTCAAGAGTGTGTTATAGCAGACTGACAACCAACGCAAGTGTTCGAAGCCAGAACACATTCTGATTCTGTCAATCTGCCAAATTAAAGCTTCCTCATTAAACATACATCCAGGCAACGATTACAGATATCATCAAATTTAACTTGGGAAACTAATTGATGCAGAACCTTAGAGAAAACTTGTTCTCCTGTCCAAGAAAACACAATGCATTAACCCACAGAAACTGCACTCTGGCAATGAAAGTTACCTTCAAAGCTTTCTGAGCCCCTTCACTGGAGCCAATCACAATGAGGTTTGGTCCGGCCATGCTACAGAAACTCTTCAAATGAAGTGTGTCACACACAGGAACTGTGGACACAGCGTAATCCTGCGCAAAAAAAAATAAAAAAAATTGATTAATACCATTAATTGGTAATTAAAAGAGGAATGGGCAATGGTAATCTTTTCTAGCTGACCAGTTGCACAGTGGCAATAAGGCAGGATGGGGGCATTTGGGCAATTAACATGCACCGCACACACCTTGCTGTGCCACACAGAGGGATACGATGTGTACCGGTATATTGCAGGTGTAACTCAATGAGGATATTGCATGTGTAACTCAATGAGGATCTGATTCATTCCAATCACATTACAAATTTGGAAAAATATGCTGTTTGTTACTATTTTAAAGTTGGACAGACTAACCTTGAAGGTATCTGCTAGAATCTCTGCCCCTCTCTGATTGGTCCTTTTCGACAAACCCACAAAGAACTCCTTTCCTGGAAAAAGATTTAAACAACAACAAAAAAAGGAGACATTTCGGGGCTTCCGCCAATAACAAGGGACTATAGCTGGAGCGATTTTACATATTGCAGTATTTTTAGTAAAGGAAGTGCCTATACCATGGACATTGGTTAATATGGAGCAGGACGTGTCAAATAAACAGAACGCTGCGAATCTCGTGGTTTTCAACGGATTTACTGAACAATAACAAGGAGAATAAAGAAAGCACAGTGTAGGTACCTGTAAACAGCACGTCGCCCCCATCCAAGGTTGCATTTTCATCAGTCATCTCAACAACATTTAGCTGAAGTTCTTGAAGAGCCTTTTTCACGGCTTCAACCTGGACAGAAAATGCCTGCTGTTAGAAACACACTCTCCATCCTGCCAGGAATGTCTTGATTTCATCTCCTGATAATTAAACTGATGGATCACCCAACTCTATTAGATACTGGAAGTGCCTCCTCCCCTCTAAAGTTTATTTTACAGATAATACATTAAAAATATACAAAACTTAATTGTATGCCGATGACCTGATTCTGACCGTAACCGACCCTGTCGAATTATTGGACGCCTTAATGAAAGAAGTGAATAGTTACAGTTCAATTTCAAAATATAAAATAACTGTAAATAAATCAACCTTCCTAGCTATTAACATCTCAAGGGCCAGTAGACTCTGTATAAAGGAACAACAATTTTAACTGGGCTAAAAACCAACTATCATATTTGGGAATAATAATCACTGATGACTCAGCAGACACTATGCAAACAAATTTTCTAAACACCTTTAGATCAACTCATGATTCTTTTAAAAAAAAAATGGAGTCAGGTCGAACTATCATGGTGGGGAAGAATTAATCTGGTCAATTCGTATCTACTCCCCGAATGGTCCTACCTCTTTCGCATGATCCCCCTAAGAATGCCCCAACCATGGCTGGATATGATACAGCGTGATATAGTCAACTTCATATGGAAGGGAAAAAGACCAAGAGTTAACAAAAAATTATTGATGCAAAAGAGTAGGAATGGGGGTATAAATTTTCCAAACGTGAATATCACCTATCTCGCCAATATGGTGTTCCATATTTATAAGACGCAACTCTTAAGTTCTGAGGAAGAGGGGTGGTATCAATTAGAAATGGAGATGTCCGAAGCGGAAAACCTGTACCAACTGATCCTGATGACCAAAAGGCACAAGAGAGTTATGAAAGCGTGCTCTTTAAATAATTGTTTGGAATCAATCTTGTCAGAATGGGACAGGCTGAGAAATAGCAGCGGTATTGGTAATAAAATACTAGAAAACTTTAACTTCACAGTTATAAAGACAAGGATGAGGGATATAGATATGAATTTATGGACAGGAAAAGGCATTACTTATATTAACCAGATAATCATAGAGGATAGGATCAAGCCTTTTGAGGCATTAACACAAGAATTTTCTTTACCTCAGAAGGAGTGGTTTAATTATCTAAGGATTAGGGGTTTTATCAAGCAATTTTTGCTAGTTCGACCCACAGAGTTTAGAAAAATTGGTCGCACTATTAAATAATGGAAAAGTGGCTCAAATAGCTTCCAAAGCAAGAAATGCACTTTTAAAAATTGGAGCACCTGGGAGGAGCCTAGCAGCCAAGCCGAACGGTCGCACATCAGAGGAGCTCCTCACAAAAAAGCCTGAAATAAGCTAAAATAGCGACACTAAGCCCTAAAACTGCCTGCCTTTCAGCATCCAAGAAGAGGGCTTACCACAGAGGAAGCGTACCAGCGGGACCTCGGCCGACCACAGAGACGACATACCGGGGATTGACCTGAGGCCTACAAGCGGCCTACTCAGACGGCACGGGGGAAGCGGCCGATCCCTCTGCTAACTGCTGCCAAACTACTTGGAGGTCTCCCCGTCACACTCTCTCCCCCCCCCTGCCGGAGTGGGATATCCCGGCACACGCTTCGGGTGCACGGCAACAATCTTGACTCACCTACACTGCCGATCCAGCGCTACACAATATGGCAGACACCACATGCCAGCCAGAACAGAGATCCTCATTGCCACCACTCTCGGAACGACTGGACCGTCTACTAGCCGACTTCTGGGCAAAGCTCTCGGCCCACGAGAGCGCTCCAACAGAGACACCACCAGTAACAACCCCACAGGTCACCAAGCCACGGCCCGCGGCTCCAGGTGGGGGCCACACTACAGTCTGGAAGGCTGGGAGGAGAAGGCGGGAAACCCGACACAAGCCTCAGCGGGTCAGCAACAGACCTCCAGCGGTGAGTTACTCAACTACAAGGCAACAAGCCCCAGGTCTGCCTGCTCAAACCCCCCCTTCCCTCACGGTGATCACTAACCCTCCTGGGCGAAGACACCACGATGGAGGACCTCAGACCCCTAGACATAACCCAGCCCAGTGCCTCTGCTTAAAAGTGAGGGGGCATGAGGGGAGATATCTGAAACCTCACCAAATTGACCCGACAGCGGATTCCAGCCACCGCCAGCTTTATAACCCTCACCAGAGACAACAAGCCCAAGACAGGCTCAACATATTTCAGGGGACTTTTGCCACCATACCCTCAGGCTCCGTCCCGGCTGGGAACTGGAAGAGCACCAAATGGGGGGATCCCCACCGTCCACTACTCCGGGCACAAATCCTACGGCTGATGGGGATCGGTTAAAACGCTCCACCTGGACTTGGCGTCACCTAATATGGACGCTGCACACTATGCGCATCACAATGTGTGCATTTACCTTATGCCTGCACCTGAGCTAGCCACCTTGCTAGCAAGCAACATTTTTCTAATATTTTGAATAATTACTAGTACTAGCGTAACAATAAACATGCAGATGTCTATAAGCAACTACCATTATACCTATCACTAGCATATTCTGCAATAGCAACGCCTTACTCTCTAGCGCTATACATATGTTGTTGTGCTCTGTCTCCTCCCGTAAATTACCTTTAATGTTAAGCAACATAGATGAACGCCTAGATAAGCTACATTAACATATATAAAAATGTGCAGTAGCCACTAATGCCTAACTAATGTCATGCTCTGTTTAAAACTGCTTACCTTAGCTGTTGTGGCATTGTAAGCCTGATGTGATTTATCCATGCACAAATAAAATAAAGAATTAAAAAAAAAATAAAAATTTGGAGCACCATCCATTAATGTAAACGTTCAGAAGTGGGAGAAAGAGCTTAACATCAAGATCTCTAAGACAGAATGGGACCAAGTGTTAATACAAACTGGTAAATTTATTCATTGTTTGAGTATTCTGGAGGTACTTTTTAAATTGATGAATCGATGGTACCTGGTCCCCACAAGAATGGCTAAAATGTACACCTCCAGCCCTTCAATCTGTTGGAGATGCAAAAAAAATGGAAGGGACCTTTGTGCATATGTGGTGGGAGTGTGGAAAAGTGAAAAGGTTGTGGTATATGACCTTTGAGGTATTAGAGTATATGACAGAGAGAGGTATTCCCAGAGGTCCATATAATGGCCTGTTTCATCTCAATTTACAATCACTTAATTTTAAAGACAGATTTATATATGTGCATTTTGTGGCGGCAGTAAAAATAATAATAGCAAGGAGTTGGAAGAGCTCTGAAAACTTTGTGCAGGCCCAACTGTATTCACAAGTCCGGTATCAACTAACAATGGAGGCCTTAGGGTACCAGACAACAAAAATCAGGGACACTGGCAAGTTTTGGAAAAAAAGAATGGAGAGTTTAGCTATTTAACTGCCCTGAACAAGGCATTAGTCTCTTTTTCTGTTTATTTCATCATATCATTTTAGCGGATGGCACTGGGCTGTCCTGGGAATTGCATTGGTTTTAACTGCATTCGTCTAATTGACAAGTTATATGTGTATAAATGTATTGTATTCGTCTGATTGTTCGGTAGAATCATTCTAACAAATAAGGGAATTAAACTACCAAACAGTCAGACCTCCCCGGTGTGAAGTGTGCCTTCAATTACCCGTTGCAACATTGTTGCGAACGGGTAATTGACAAGCTGTGCAGTAGTCCTTTGTTCTCGGGGGTGGCCGCCATTCGGGAAACGAACACGTGGCGGCGGCCATTTTAAAACTCCCGAACAGCGGTGTTTTGCCGTCGAGTGTCTGGAACTCAAATCGGACACTCGACTAGGCGAACACCGCTGAGACCTCCACAAGCCCGGTCCGTTCGGGTCCGAACTACCGAACGGCCCCTCGTTCGGTAGACAGAAACAACCGAACGAGGGAATTACGGCGAACCCTCCCTAGGCTCCGTAACTGGAGGCTTTCGTGTAATTGATTCCCTTGTTCCAGGACCGACCGCAGGGCCCCATCTGGCTATTCTTTCCAGCGCAGTCAGTCATTTTATTCCCTCCATAAATTTCCCGAACCCCTGGTCCGATCTGGGTGATTTTTGGATATGTTGTTCACCCAGATCAGGGCTACCAGGGGATGTATAATTTAAAGTGGTACCCCTTTTTAGGGGTACATCCAGAAACGGGGGGAATTGGTGTCCTGGATAAGGGGATTATGATGCAGGCTGAGGGGAGGGGATGTGTGGGAGGTTACCAGAACAGGATTGGCTACTGTACTAATCACTGTAAATCCCTCCCTTGCAGGCCACTGTCTGAATAAATCTTGAGTTCTGCTCCTGATACTGTGTGTCGTCCAGTTATTGGGAGTGCTGTTGGGATACTGCTGTATTGTTTTACCTGCTGGATACCTTGCCTATGGATTTATAATTACTTGTTCCTGAGCCTCACTGGGATCTACAAGTGGAGGTAGGCTATGAAATACTAGCTCTCCGCTACAATCATTAATATCTAACGGGGAGTAATATAACAGAGGGTCCACTGTAATCCCCAAGGAGGATTGAGCAACGCGTTATGTGATGTTTTGTCTTGTTTTGTAGTACATGGTACAATGCTGCTAATGTTACGTTTGAGTTGGTTTATGCAATATATAAAGATGAATAATATTGATTTTTGTACATTATATTTGGATTCAAGAAAGAGGTTCTAGTCTGTATAGTAGCATATGGTATGTTGTTTATGTCAAGTTTGAGTGATCACATATCTGTTCAATAAGCAGAACGAGTTGTATTATTTATTGTATAAAGATGTATAACATTAGCTATTGTATGTGATATTTAGTATCATGTAAGTGGTGACTCTCAATTAATTGTAAATCTTTTTTATATGTTGAATTAAAATAAAATAAATTACAAAAAAAAAAATCCAAAACTTAGCTTTCCAACAGTCCCAATGCCATTGGGATAGCCCCCATTTTAGAGTCCTGTACAAACTTTGTTCTCTGGTGTCCAGGGAACTGCCCCCAGGCAGTACAACGTGTGTGCATCAGATGCACTTTAGGATCACGCAGAGAGAGCTACAGCCGTGTCACCTGAATGGACTTCTGTATTGGTGGCCATCCAGAGACGTGGTCAGTTAGTCTAACGTCCCCAGTAGGTGTGCCAACCCACAAGTTGCTACACTAGTGTTGCCTCCTTTATGCCCTGCCAACCTGTATGGGGAGATCTTTTTGGCTTTTAGTTTGTCAACGGTGAAGGGCAGTCCGCTATAACCATTTATAGATCAGTCATCGCAGCAGGAATGTCATGGAAACATCTGATAAAAGGTAAAATAATGATTGAGATTTACACATGGTCTGTACTGGAGTCCAGCGATACATAGGATTAACCTTTCAAACAAACCTCAGGTCAAACATTAATGTAAACTAATAGAATTCTCAAAGTCCCAGTCGTAGACATCAATGAAAATCTTCACTGTTCCCAATAGGAGACACAATTCAGACCAATTCAGTTGAGTCTTATTATTATATATATTGTGCCACAATCCAGTATAATTCTCCTTGTTGATGAAAATACAGGCATTCACTTAATCAGCCAAAGCAGACAGCCTCATTAGACAGCAAATTCCACAGCATATTATTATTAATAACTTCCTGAAACCCAGCCTCAAGCAGCCGCGTTATGTGCCACCAATGACGTTAGTCGCACCTTGAGAATGTCAGACCTGCTCGTCCATGTCTAGTGTCTGTCCTGGGGCTGTATGTGACATATAAATTGTACTTTGTCAAAACACCGCAGTAAATCTTACATATCCTTTTATTGAGGGCATCAGAAAACAAGAATTTCTGTACGTATATCCGGGCGTGTAGAGATGTCCACAAATATAATAAAGTTTGCATGTAAAGCACATTTTTTAACCAATGATAACCCCAATATTGTCCTCCTACCTCCAACCCACATTCACCCTAATAAAGACAAAGGGACATTTTCCCATTAACCCCTTTCCCTATCAAACACTTTGTTTGAAAATGATTAGCATAGCATTCATTCCAGTCAAGGGATGCAGAGCCGGCACATATTCAATTTGTGTACAGATAGCTTTTTAGACAAACGTAAAAATGTCAATTTACATCATTGCTATTTCTTATTTAATCACCTTTCATAGAACTTTCGGGAAATGAAAAGCGTTAAAAAGTATACAGGGCCCTTTATCTTGCAGTATTTCACACAGGTCGGAAATGTTCGTATAGAAGCAGAAATGTCATTTTTCTGACTTATGGCAGATGTACCAAAAAATGGTCAAATACTGTACCGTGTAAAGCCCCTGATTGGCACAGCTTACTGAAAATGGTAACAGAATGTAAAAAGAATGTCTGCATTTAAGTATAATGTCCACATACCTTAAAGACAGTTAAAGCGGCACTGATGGAATCTTTATGGAAAACTCATCTGACTGTGTCGGAAATTCACTGAATTCCAACCCAGGCAAGAGAAATACAGACACAGTAGGGACTACTTTCTCCTCCGCCTGACTTTCTTAGACTCAGCCAGTGAAGGCTGCAGGGAATTGGCTGTACAGAGGCGCGAGAGTACAGCAGTGATGTCAGAGTTGGATCAAGATGGATGTGCCTGCAAACCCAAACCTATATTTCACCTTTACCTAGCCGCCAGACCCCCAGCAGCAAGGTCACCCAGGCGGTGATAGTGCCGCTTTAAATCATATTTCTATATAAAAAAAAGAATATATATATTTACAACTGCTATAGCAATCTGTATCAATCTCTGAACAGCTAATGCAATGGTAACAATAAAATGCAAGAGTCCATTCACTTCCTCACACTCCCTGACTGGGCTGTTTGGAAGCTTACATGCATGTAGTGGTTTTGGTGTATAGACCATGTTCCTGAAGGTCCACTACTCAATTCACTGCCATAAAGGAGATGAAGTGGCGTTATTTATTTGGTTTTCCTTGTATATTGGGTCTAAATACTGTAGTTTATGCAGATGCCAGAGATAGGAGAGGTTTGTGCGCTGAGCTAATAATATTTGCTCCAAAGAAAATATTTGACTGCCCAATGGCTTGTTTTATCATGTGTGCATTGCAAAGCTCCTTTTTCCTGCAACAACATTTGGGTTTTAATGGAATATATGCTTGGACTGGACTGCTTTGTTCTTTTCTACTTGCAATTGGACTTTTTCAAATATGGCAAAAACATGATGAGATAGCCTTTATTTTATCCCCTCTAGCTAGAGAGGCCTCTTTGTCACTGCTGAACCGTTTTCCAGTTTTGTAAAATGGGATTGTTCAAGAATTGCCCTTTAGAGATCACTAAGCTCAGAGCAGCCATGTGTGGCTTTCGGGTTTCAGTGTGCCAGAACCAGTAGAGATTTCTTTTGGGAACTGGGCAGAACTTCTAACGGCTGGACAAAGTAAGAATTTCTGTAACCTTGCATTCCTAATTCGGAACGACAATGACATGTACAAACTCGCTGAGAAAGTAGCTTTCCGATTTGCAATGACAAAATGATTGTTACACATTACACGGAGAAGCAATTACTACTAAATTGACACAGTCAATTAGCCAAGAGCATGTTATCGCAGGATGCGAGATCCCTGCAGAGGCTGCTCGGCACTGACCACATGCCACGGCTCCCTTTTTCCACTGAAAACTATTTAAAATTCATGAAGCTTGTTGAAGGCTTGACTGTCACATTCTGATCATTCCACATGGTATGGGAACTAGAAAGGGAAGGGAACTTCAGCCAAGTTCATTATTGCAGCTCATTAGAAGCAGCAATGCCATTAAACTGCTAATAAAGCAGACCGCACATCCATGGCGTGCATTTTAAACAGCAAGCTGCGTGGAAATGTCTAAAAGATTTGGTTAAAGGAAGCTCAGCCGTTCCATCAAAACACAAGACAAAGGCCTGACCTAAATGGCACAAAGACAAATTTCATTAACACTGTGTCTGAGAAAGGCACCGCGTGAATAGCGCCAACATAGGGACGGTCACATTGAAAGATCCTCATTCAGGAAGGACAAAAGTATAACTGATGGAATTGTCAGCAACCAGCGCTGAACAGACAAGTGACCAATGCAACCAGGATTTCCTCAATGCCTGCCCTCTCCTCAAAGACCATCACTGTGAATAAACAGCAAGACTGAGAAGCACCCCACAGGGTTACTCTATGAAAGAAAGGTTTTCACAAATGTCAAGTGCAATTTACCGCTTTGCAAGAGAATGAGGATTTGAAGGAGAGTCCAATATTATTATTTAGATTATATAAGCAGCAAGTGTGTAGGTCAAGGTGTGTCAGACAGCCAACTCCCATTACCCAGCCTACAATGCATATATTATATAACTTGCTCCCATCACACACAACTTAGATCACACGGTGCTCCCATCACACACAGCCTACACTCCACAGTGCTCCCATCACACTGTGCATCCCACAGTGCTCCCATCACACACAGCCTACATCCCACAGTGCTCCCATCACACACAGCCTACATCCCACAGTGCTCCCATCACACAAAGCCTACATCCCACAGTGCTCCCATCACACACAGCCTGCATCCCACAGTGCTCCCATCACACACGGCCTACACTCCACAGTGCTCCCATCACACACGGCCTACACTCCACAGTGCTCCCATCACACACGGCCTACACTCCACAGTGCTCCCATCTCACACAGCCTACACTCCACAGTGCTCCCATCACACACAGCCTACACTCCACAGTGCTCCCATCACACACAGCCTACACTCCACAGTGCTCCCATCACACACAGCCTACATCCCACAGTACTCGTATCACACACAGCCTACATCCCACAGTGCTCCCATCACACACAGCCTACATCCCACAGTGCTCCCATCACACACAGCCTTCATCGCACTGAGCTCCCATCACACAGTGTTCCTGTCAGGGGTCTGCGGCGGCTATGAGGGGAGGCTGCACGCCACTTGCAGCACTCACCCTCAGTCCGTCGCCGCCTGCGGTCCCCTCCTCCTCCTCCTACCTGTCGGCGAGCGGCATCTCCTCTCCGCCGTTAGCGTCCTCCACGCCTCCCAGCAGCAGCATGTATAACGCTGCACGCTGGGAGGTCGCAAATTTATGCAAACACCAGGGTCACTCACGTGACCCGGCGTTAAAGCAACAGTACCATAATCACAGTTGGAGGTGTAAATATCTCCCATGTGTGATTGTTAATTCAGATTGGAAGTTATCCAATCAGAATTAAGCAAAGGGTATTTATACTTACCTTTCCTGTTTCTCAGTGCCCTGTTGTGGTCTTGTGATACCTGTATAGCAGTTCGCTCGTGTTTCTCTCTGGTTACCGATTATTTGGCTCATTATTCCGATTATCCTGTATTCTCCACTCGATTGACCTCGGCTTGTTTCTCGTTCTCCCGTTTTCTGGCTCCCTTTACTTTGATGGTCTCCTGACCATTCTTAGTGTGCTTAGCCCGGCCACTCTAAGGACCGGTATAGCATCCTTCCTCTCTGTGTCCTGTTAGCGTGTTAGGTTCCAGAATCGTGACAGTTCCCATCACACACAGCCTACATCGCACAGTAGAGAATGAGGATTTGAAAGAGAGTCCAATATTATTAGATTATATAAGCAGCAAGTATACAGACCAAGGTGTGTAAGACAGCTAACTCCCATTACACACAGCCTGCATCACATCCTGTTCCCCTTACACACAGCCTACAAAGCATATATTATATAACTTGCTCCCAATACACACAGCCTACACCCTACATGCTCCCATCACACACAGCCTACACCCGACAGTGCTCCCATTACACACAAACTACTGTACATTGCACAGTGCTCCCATCACACACAGCCTACATCGCACAGAGCTCCCATTACACACAGCCTACATTGCAAAGTGCTCCCATCACACACAGCCTACATTGCACAGTGCTCCCATTACACACAGCCTACATTGCAAAGTGCTCCCATTACACACAGCCTATATTGCAAAGTGCTCCCATCACACACAGCCTACATTGCACAGTGCTCCCATTACACACAGCCTACATTGCAAAGTGCTCTCATCGCACACAGCCTACATTGCAAAGTGCTCTCATCGCACACAGCCTACATTGCAAAGTGCTCCCATCGCACCCAGCCTACATTGCAAAGTGCTCCCATCGCACACAGCCTACATTGCACAGTGCTCCCATCGCACACAGCCTACATTGCACAGTGCTCCCATCGCACACAGCCTACATCGCACAGTGCTCCCATCGCACACAGCCTACATCGCACAGTGCTCCCATCGCACATAGCCTACATCACAAAGTGCTCCCATCGCACGCAGCCTACATCACAAAGTGCTCTCATCACACACAGCCTACATCGCAAAGTGCTCCCATCACACACAGCCTACATCGCAAAGTGCTCCCATCGCACACAGCCTACATCGCAAAGTGCTCCCATCGCACACAGCCTACATCGCACAGTGCTCCCATCGCACACAGCCTACATCGCACAGTGCTCCCATCGCACACAGCCTACATCGCACAGTGCTCCCATCGCACACAGCCTACATTGCACAGAGATCCCATCACACACAGCCTACATCTCACAGAGCTCCCATCACACACAGGCTACATTGCAGTGCTCCCATTACACACAGGCTACATCGCACAGAGCTCCCATCGCACACAGCCTACATCTCACAGTGCTCCCATCATGCACAGCCTACATCGCACAGTGCTCCCATCATACACAGCCTACAAAGCATCCATTATATAGCTTACTCCCATTACACACATCCCACTACCATCACACGCAGACAGTGACCATTAAAACTTATAACAAGGGGGCGTGGCTTGTCTGATGGCACAGACGGTCGCATGTGAGTGAAGCTCCATCCAAGATCGGCCCATAAAGTGACTTATCCAGCAATAATCATTAGCACAAACCTCTCAACCTATCCTCACTGATGGCTCAGAACAAGGCGAAGAAGCACCCTGAAAAAGGGGAGAAAAGCAGGTTCTTCTCTGCCCTGTATTTGCCGCCGAAACTTTCCAGCTCACAAGACGAAGAGCAAGATGGCGACGGCGATGATACATCGCCACCACCAGGCACACTGACGGCCGGAGGCCTACTTGTCACACAAGACATACTACAAGCCTGTTTGGAGGAAAAGTCAGACAAGATACTCCGAAACTTTAATAGATCGATTTCAGACCTCAGAAGGGACGTGCAGGACCCAGGGGATTGGATCGCAAGCATGGAACACCGCATGGGTGAATATGCAGAGGACCACAACGAACAACACTTAGTGACATAACAAACCAAATTGATGGATCTCGAAGATAGATCTTTGAGGCAAAACATTATGCTGGGAGGCATTTCGGAAGACGTAAAGCAACCTGACCTCATGGAATTTCTAACAGGGTACTTTAAGGTTTTAGTCCCTGATTTTTCTACTGACCTCCTGCTGATGGACCGAGCACACAGGGTGGCGAAACTGAAGTTTCTACCAGGGGAAGCACCCAGACACGTGCTTACACACATTACATACATTGGGACATTAAACACCATAAAAAAGAGGGAAGAAAGCTTCCAAAGAGATGGGGTATCCCCCTCCAACTACGAGGCGACAAGCAACCCTCATCTTCCAGGCTTCAACCGAAGTGGAAGAAGGCGCGTGCCTAAGATTTGCAGGCTATCATTCTACCTTACAGGCCGCAGACCAAACATGGACTCTCCACCAGGAAGAGATGCCACGGTTTGACTACCACCTAGCATCACTGCTATCTACTAACAGCAGCTTAATCTGATCCATGTTGATTGTTTTATTTTATTTCACTAGATACATGTTCACAGTAAATATCCTGACCTGATGTACCAAAAAGCTCCACGTACATAGTTCTAGATATTTCACCTATTGTTAATCACCAGGTCCTGTGATCGTAAATGACAACAGGGAGTCTCTGATATGCTGCGTCTGACCCTTAAGGCCACAATAATGCGCAGCCCCTTGAGCACGGCTTCCACTTAGCGACAAACACGTATTTCCCTTTGATTGGGTAAGGCCACCTTCACCTCATGTTAATGAACAAGCCTTTATTAAGGCTTAAGTACCGGGATTAGCTGGGTCTCCAGTTTAGATCCCCCTGCGGGCATGGACAACAGGTGTAATACATGGAGCAATTCATATATACGCTCTATAGGTGTGCTCCCTAGGGGTTTCTCATTTTGGGTTACCTTACTCCCCGATACACTTCAACCCCTGCCAATACATCAAATCAGATCCACACGGCGGGTCACTGCCTTACAAGTTAACAAGACAAAAAACATTTTGACACCCGTTGCGGTTAATGTGCACTCAGCATCACTGCGAGCTTTGCGGCGTCAGACACGCTAGTGGAATTCCCCCTATAACACCGAAATCGGTTCGTTATAGCCAGCGGACAATTAGGGGCTGGGTACTTGTAAAGTAATTATACACACAGAGATTCAACAATAACCAAATTATTTAAGGCTTCTTCAAATTGACAACTGTTAGATAAAATGTTACTATATGTTGGTGGTTTAATGTTCTAAGTTCCTTGTTTATACTATGAGTTAAAATCCCTATATGGGATAATCACGTTCATTATTATGCATGAGACGAAGTGAAAAGCTGGTAAATCGTCATAGACGTAATCATTGGGCCGATAAATCCCCAATATCAACCCAGTACAAAGGGTTATCAAGCTCCCACATGGTACCTACCTTGAGGTACGACACCCATATTTGGGTCACAGTAGTGCAAACTACATTAATTCTTAAAGGACCACTATAGTGCCAGGAAGACAAACTCTTTTTCCTGGCACTATAGTGCCCTGAGGGTGCCCCCACCCTCAAGGTCCCCCTCCCGCCGGGCTGAAGGGGGAGGAAGGGGTTAAAATCTTACTTTTCTCCAGCGCCGGGCTCCCTCAGCGCTGGCGACTCTCCTCCTTTGGACTTCATCGGCTGAATACGCATGTGCGGCAAGAGCCGCGCGCACATTCAGCCAGTCCATAGGAAAGCATTCTCCTATGGATGCTGGCGTCTTCTCACTGTGAAAATCACAGTGAGAAGCACGCAAGCCCCTCTAGCGGCTGTCAATGAGACAGCCACTAGAGGCTGGATTAACCCTAAAGTAAACATAGGTTTAACCTAGATGGACCTGGCACCCAGACCACTTCATTAAGCTGAAGTGGTCTGGGTGCCTATAGTGGTCCTTTAATTCCTGTTCACTCACCACCCCTTTTCCCCCTATGTGGAAACAGGCTATAGTCTATTCACAGTTTACTATTCACCGAATACTACACACTGATCGTAAATCCACTTCTGAATTTCCATATGCAATTCCGAATGTCACCTCTAGATGGCAAATGGATCACACCAAACCTAAATACATACGTCCGATACGTCTGACTTCTCACCTCCTCTTCAATCAAGGGAGGGCGCAATGGCCCACCTTTGGAAGAGAAATACAAGTAATTGTACCCTGGTTTCTTAGAAGCAAGTGTGGTACTACAGTGTGAAAATACAATGTCATAACGTACAGGGTCTGAATACCACCTTTAAAAGACAGTGCCTTTTCCGTGACTTAAAACGCACACAACCAGACATAATCTGCCACCACACACATTTCAAAACACCTTCCGGAACTCAAACTTTCTCTTTACCCATTTCAATATCATGCAACATCGGGACATAAAACTAGAGGAGTATCAATCCTTATCAGCCATAACGTATCGTTCCAACATCACAACTCATCTGGACCCTGAGGGTAGATATTTAATACTAGTCTGCACAATAAACAATACCAAATACATGTTTGTCAACGTATATGCCCCTAACGTAAACCAAAGAAACGTTTTGCATAGGGTATTTACTAAGCTCTCGCCAGTCCAGGAAGGGATGCTCATTCTGCTGGGATACAACTGCCCATTTTCCACGGGTAAGAAAAAACGCCAACAGAAAGCATGCACTACGTACACTAAGCTTCTGGACACGGATGTCTGGAGAGTGCTTCACCCACAGGACTATACATACTTCTTTACCAGAATAGATAGGTTCCATGTCGAGGGACAACACCTTGATCAAATCCTAGACCAGGCATAGGCAACCTTTCGGTACTCCAAATGTTTTGGACTACACTTCCCATGATGCTTTGCCAATATTATGGGCATTATGAGCATTATATTATGAGCATTATGGGGGGAGGGGGAGAGGGAAGTAGTCCACAACATCTGGAGTGCCGACGGTTGCCGATCCCTGTCCTAGACAGTCACATAGGTCCTCTCACTTGGTCTGATCATTCGCCCCTAAACATTAACTTTTAAGGATAATTATGACTACAAACAATTATGACTGTCTGTTTAATGGAAGCTGTAGCTTCCATTAAACAGAAGGAGCAAGGCGGTCCATCACATCTACCCAAATCATAATACCATAGAAGCTCTACAGAGCCATCTCTCAGCCTGAGTCTTGACCGTTTCTGCAGTTTCTGCTTTAAACAGTTCAATATAGCAAATGGCTCTCATCAGGGATGCCCTCTTTCCCCACTTTTGTACGTCTTGGCACTCAAGCCCTTGGTGGCCAGGACATACATGGAGTGACCCTGGGACAGAGAAAGTACAAACTCAGCCTTTTTACTGATGAGGTCTTCTTAACCCTGACGCAACCATACATATCCAACCTGATTCAACATATTGACACATATGGACGCCTCTCATACTATAAGCTCAATGTTACTAAAACGCAAGCTCTGGGTCTCAATATACCCAGCGTACAAATGGAAAACTTATAAATGGGTGGACTTCCAGGCCGTTCGGTAGTTTGTTCCCCTTATACTAATCGGTATTTTAAACATATGTTAGAAATAATGTGTATTTCGTGCGGCGTTCGGTTGGTTAGACTGGGAGCTGAGCGGTATTCTCACGAACTATGTGCTCAGCCCCCAGCTATCTACCGAATGTCCATTCGTGTAAATCAAGGGAATATTAGTAAAGTTATACATTTTAATGTAAAATGTAAATTCTGCTGCACGGAGGGATAATCCCATTAACAGTATATTCCAGTGGGAGTATCCCTCTCGTCCAGCAGTGCATGATGGGAAAAATGCATGTGTTGGTCAGTTCCCCATGTAGTCCCCTACTGTACCACCCCTGAAATGTCAGTAGGGAAACCCCTTGCATGGGGAATCCCATAAATACTGTGACCTGAAAATAAAACCTCAGTTGACTCCCAGCCTATGTGTCGTCTAGTTCTTGGGAAGGAAGGATTCTTATAAAGCTACCGGGATTATTGTATGCTGTATTTATTTACCTGGATTATTTTATGCTGTTCCTGTTACCCAGCGGAGATACTGTGGATTATACTGCCTCTCCGCTACAATAATAATAACAAACAGTGCCAGATGATACATAATACCACACCGGAGATTGGACTGTGACTATTACCCCTGAGGAAGTCGGACCTTTTGGCAGACGAAACGCTTAGGGTTGGGCCACTGTAGGGGATTTTGTTGTATCTGGTTTATTTATTTTGTGGATTTGTTTTTGTATACAATAAAATTGTCCTGATAACATAAGAAGTAGAACTCCTTATCCTTCACGGCGAAAACCTGTGGATGTTCACTGGGGATTACACCTGTTGGATATGATATGCTTATATATCACTTCAAGTCTAAGTTTTACTTAATTAAGCTCAAAGTTAAGTGTTTAACAGTCTGCACTTATTGTGCATTTTTATGCTCTCCTACATGCCCATTTTCGTGTTGTGGATTCCATACAATCTTTAATCATTTTATATGCCTACAATCAAAATACTTTTGTGAGTGCAACCTTAAACACAAGTATATTAGTGCAATTAACTTTACTAATCTAGGAGTTTCATTTTTCTTTTACTGTAGATGCTCTTTACATAGTTTATACAAGGTGGTTTAGGATTCCCAGACTTACTGGCATACCAGAGAGTAGCAGCTCTAACAATAGTACCACAACTTTGTTCATAAACCGCCTCACCCCAAGTTACACAGTGAAACTTTCTGGCCAAACCAAAGACCTACATGCCCTATTTCTGACTCCTGAGCCACATCGCCCCAATACACACCAGTTCCTACCCACAACACAATTCATTTTACGCATTTAGTGCCAGCCAGGATACACAGCAAATGGCCACAATCCACAGATCAATGTTGGAGTTGTGGGAATCACATAGGCACCATGACGCACATCTGGTGGTCTTGCGAGATTCTCAAACCATTTTGGCAAGAAGTGGGTAACATCCTAAATGCTGTAACGTGCACACAAGTCTCATTGACTTTAGAACTATGTATCTTCTTAATACCCCTAGAAAGGTTGCCCAAAGACAAACAGGCAGCCATGTACCAGATCCTCATCTCCACAGCCTTAGTAATATACAGATTATGGAAATCCCCACTGGCACCTTCACCATCAGCCCATTAGTAAAAACAAATTACCCTAAACGGGTCCTATGAAGCTATGTTTGCTTCTTAATTTAGGAATATGTAACACATGAAGCAAGACCACACTATGTGGACTAACTACAAAAAGTAACTACCCATTGAAAACCCTCATACTCCTTGAAATGGGGGAAAAGACATTACTGTAAATATCTTAGTCCCACTGCCGGGATTTAGTAGTGATTCCCCACCACACAACCCAACAAAAGTCCATCTTTCCCCAAGGCTTCTCAGGGGTCCTTAGGACAAGCGACGCCACAAGCCTATTGTTAAGCTTCAGAATTAACACCTGAATCCCCCTAACGCATAGTTTACAGTTAGCGCAAGAGAGTATTCCTGAAAACGTTATATCTACTCCCATACAAATACTCAAAAGTATAACAGACAATGTACCCCTCTCCACCCTGAATGCCCCTTCCCTCCTCTCTTTCTAATCCCCCCATAAGTGACAAAATCTCAGTTAATGTATATTATGAAATGTTTACTTAGTGTATTAGATGGTTCAGCAATGCTGATATATAATCGTAAAGTCAACAAGGTCAATCTGCATCAATATCTTTACCTCATTGACGTGTGACCAGTTACGACTCATTGTACCTTACTGTAACATTGTGTATTCTGACGTGCTATATTATCATTGATGAAGCTGAACCCATACAAATGGTAAAAAAATACTTATAACACCCAAGACTTAAAAACTCAAAATCCCTATTATATAAACACATTCATCATGCATGCCAAGTGTCCCCATTTAGGAAGGACAGTCCTTATTTTGGCCCAAATCCTTATTTTCTATTCCGATAGCCACCGAATTTAACAGCCTGCCCTGGCTACACCCCCCACTCAGAACCACCCCACCCCTGGCCACACTGCAGTTATAATACACCGGGGACCTCCTTACAGAATAACCTTATAGCTGCAGTTATAATACACTGTGTGTGGGGAGACATGGGACCTCCTTACACCATAACCTTATAGCTGGAGTTATATTACACTGTGTGCGGGGAGACAGGGGACCTCCTTACACCATAACCTTATAGCTGCAGTTATAATACACTGTGTGCAGGGAGACAGGGGACCTCCTTACAGAATAACCTTATAGCTGCAGTTATAATACACTGTATCCGGGGAGACAGGGGACATCCTTACACCATAACCTTATAGCTGCAGTTATAATACACTGTGTGTGGGGAGACAGGGGACCTCCTTACACCATAACCTTACAGCTGCAGTTACAATACACTGTGTGTGGGGGAGACAGGGGACCTCCTTACACCATAACCTTATAGCTGCAGTTATAATACACTGTATGCGGGGAGAGAGGGACAGGGGACCTCCTTACACCATAACCTTATAGCTGCAGTTATAATACACTGTATGCGGGGAGACAGGGGACCTCCTTACAGCATAACCTTATAGCTGCAGTTATAAGAGAGGGGACCTCCTTACACCATAACCTTATAGCTGCAGTTAAAATACACTGTGTGCGGGGAGACAGGGAACCTCCTTACACCATAACCTTATAGCTGCAGTTATAATACACTGTGTGCTGGGAGACAGGGGACCTCCTTACAGAATAACCTTATATCTGCAGTTATAATACACTGTATGCGGGGAGAGAGGGGACCTCCTTACACCATAACCTTATAGCTGCAGTTATAATACACTGTATGCGGGGAGAGAGGGGACCTCCTTACACCATAATCTTATAGCTGCAGTTATAATACACTGTGTGGGGAGACAGGGGACCTCCTTACACCATAACCTTATAGCTGCAGTTATAATATACTGTGTGCGGGGAGACAGGGGACCTCCTTACACCATAACCTTATAGCTGCAGTTATAATATACTGTGTGCGGGGAGACAGGGGACCTCCTTACACCATAACCTCATAGCTGCACTTATAATACACTGTGTGCGGGGAGACAGGGGACCTCCTTACACCATAACCTTATAGCTGCAGTTATAATACACTGTGTGCGGGGAGACAGGGGACCTCCTTACACCATAACCTTATAGCTGCAGTTATAATACACTGTGTGCAGGGAGACAGGGGACCTCCTTACACCATAACCTTATAGCTGCAGTTATAATACACTGTGTGCTGGGAGACAGGGGACCTCCTTACACCATAACCTTATAGCTGCAGTTATAATACACTGTGTGCGGGGAGACAGGGGACCTCCTTACACCATAACCTTATAGCTACAGTTATAATACACTGTGTGCAGGGAGACAGGGGACCTCCTTACACCATAACCTTATAGCTGTAGTTATAATACACTGTGTGGGGAGACAGGGGACCTCCTTACACCATAACCTTATAGCTGCAGTTATAATACACTGTGTGCGGGGAGAGAGGGGACCTCCTTACACCATAACCTTATAGCTGCAGTTATAATACACTGTGTGCGGGGAGACAGGGGACCTCCTTACACCATAACCTTATAGCTACAGTTATAATACACTGTGTGCGGGGAGACAGGGGACCTCCTTACACCATAACCTTATAGCTGCAGTTATAATACACTGTGTGCGGGGAGACAGGGGACCTCCTTACACCATAACCTTATAGCTGCAGTTATAATACACTGTGTGCGGGGAGACAGGGTACCTCCTTACACCATAACCTTATAGCTGCAGTTATAATACACTGTGTGCGGGGAGACAGGGGACCTCCTTACACCATAACCTTATAGCTGCAGTTAGAATACACTGTGTGCGGGGAGACAGGGGACCTCCTTACACCATAACCTTATAGCTGCAGTTATAATACACTGTGTGCGGGGAGACAGGGGACCTCCTTACACCATAACCTTATAGCTGCAGTTATAATACACTGTGTGCGGGAGACAGGGGACCTCCTTACACCATAACCTTATAGCTGCAGTTATAATACACTGTGTGCAGGGAGACAGGGGACCACCTTACACCATAACCTTATAGCTGCAGTTATAATACACTGTGTGCGGGGAGACAGGGGACCTCCTTACACCATAACCTTATAGCTGCAGTTATAATACACTGTGTGCAGGGAGACAGGGGACCTCCTTACACCATAACCTTATAGCTGCAGTTATAATACACTGTGTGCAGGGAGACAGGGGACCTCCTTACACCATAACCTTATAGCTGCAGTTATACATTGTGTGCAGTGAGCTCATTACTTTATAGTTTATGCAATGATTATAAGATTTTATGGTGCAATCCTTTTAAAATGTCCCAGGACTACAGGATCTGGTCAATGTTGGCTTTTTTCAGATGTTCTATTATTTGGCTGAGTCATTTTGTTAAAAGATTCGGACTCCCCTTAAAACATAAAAAAATTTCTGCTCTAAGAATGAGGTTCCCCTCGCCTTATGAGGTTATTTTCTCCAATCCACATATAAAAACATTATTCCATAGCAACATCCCGGCAGGAAGCAATTTCCAAAAAAGGTGTCCAGTTGGATATTTCCGAGATGACCACATTGTAAAGTGATGTTGTGGAAAAAATTACGCTGGGTGATCAGTAAGGGGGTCTACGTGAAGACGTTACAGGAAGAGAGGCCATTCTCAGGCCAGGATCAGGTTTCCCCTCTGAGGGAATGTCTTGGAATTTCTTTGCCATGAAAAACAAAACACCCAGTGTTCACTTGCATCAAAACTGAGGCTTTCAAAACAAGGCCTGCAGAGAAAGCCATGTTACCCACACAGCAACAGCAGTTGCCATTCTGTGAGACAGCCCCAGCAACTGACTTAAGAGACATACCAGAGATTTATCCCAATTGCCCAAAGACATCCTAGAGCAGGGTTCCCAACCTAATCTTCATGTACCCCCTAACAGTCCATGATTTAGGGATTACCCAGTTGTGTCTAAGGGTAATCCATAAATCCTGGACTGGTAGGAGAGTACTTGGGTTGGGAACCTGTGTCCTACAGAATCTCCAGCAACAACTGACCTAAGAGCCAGCCCCATGAACCGACCTGAGACATCCTAGAAAATCCCCAGCAACAACAAATCGATCCCAGAGACATGACAGAGGTAATAATAAGGAATAATAAGGACCTTCAGCAACACCAACCAGTCAAGGAGATAGTCAAATATCCAAAGGAGCAGCCCTAAGACACAGCCCCAGTCATACTTTTAGCATTGTGCAAAAAGATACAGTTATACCTCCAGGAGAGGGCCCCCATTAATAAAGGTCTATATAATAAAAAGCCCAATTAAGTTTTGCAAACCCCCCCCTCCCCCGCATCATGGCGTGGATCACAGAAGTGTAAACCCAGCTGAGCTGAAAAGAAAGCTCCATTTCTCATAATACAAGAGTAGAAGTTGAGGTGGTGGTTACGGGATTAAAATACAGGCTTAAGAAGTGTTTGGGGTAGCATTAGGGCAAATTGGGTCCTGGGATGCTTAGCTTACAGAATTGGAACATCGAATATAATGCCGAATTACCCACGTTAAATGGAGACCAGGCAGATTTGCCTTGTTATAGGTCGGCCCGGTCTCCATCTAACATATGAATCCGCCTGATCTCCATCTAACATGGGGAATCAATTAATCAGGTTAATATGGAGACCAGTGCAATGGGTGGATTCCGTGCAGCATAGCAAATGACATTTTAATGGCTCAACGGACGGTAAATGAGCAGAGTTTTAAGATTGGTTTGTGTGTTTTGATTAAGTCCTTTTGAATTGACAAACTGTTTTGTTCAATTTTTTATAGTTTTTTCTGTTTTTACAATGCGCAGTTATTTTTGCTTTATTAAAATATTACTTGTCTTGGCTCTAACTATATCACATTTTCCACTGAAGGTACAATTCGTTTTTCACAATTTGCTAAAAATTTAGCGGCTTAACAAGAATAGACTGTGTCTGGGTCAAGTTGATGCCCACATAATTTAATTTGGGGTAACTTGGTGCCGTTCAGTGGGAATGTTTAGTGGCTGCATTCAATTAACCACTTCTTGCCTACTCTCTCCCTCCTCCTGATCACGGCAGTCTGGACTGGAGAATTCTCTCCAACAAAAACTGTCACATTATTAAATTACTGTATACACTCCTTTTCATCTAAACCAAAAACGGGCTGTTTAGTGTGAGGTTTTCAGAGATGGAAAGGATCCACCTGTCTGACAAAATAATGACAAATGCAGACAGAATGCGAGTGGCGTCCCAGACTCACCAGGGACTGTTAATACGCCTGGCCCCCCTTCTACTCGTCTAATAGTATTTCCAGCCGCATTAAGGGAGCCATGTGTTAGTTACCTACACATGCAAAAATGTTTGCCTGTCTGAAACAGCAAAAGGAAAACGCCTGGGTCACACGAAGGCCCTCCCAATGATACACGCATGTAGCAAACGTACTTCCTGCACATTCCAACATGACAGCACATAGAGTTTATACCAGGCAAACCATGGACACTACAGGCAACGTTATCACAGAGCTTTTATTTCTAGAAAACAGAGACCCAAAATTCACAGAGCTTTATTTCTAGAGACAGAGATCCAGAATGTAATCACAGAGCCTTTATTTCTAGAGACGGAGATCCAGAATGTAATCACAGAGCCTTTATAGCTAGAGACGGAGATCCAGAATGTAATCACAGAGCCTTTATTTCTAGAGACGGAGATCCAGAATGTAATCACAGAGCCTTTATAGCTAGAGACGGAGATCCAGAATGTAATCACAGAGCCTTTATAGCTAGTTGAGAATGCTTTTAAAAGTCAGATAATTCAATTGAACCCGTTAGATATTGGTAAATTCTGGTCTATAATATATAACTATTATATTATTATAAATAACAATTTATTAGAATTTTCCATATATGGCTTAGAGTATCAGACATTATACTGCCAGATATTTCCGCCTATAGGGGAATCCTGAAAACGCCTGCACAGCTGGACACACAATAGAATATTTCTGCTCTAAATGACGTTACTGTCAGAGTGACACAGCAAGATGGGAGGCAGGCAGCGGACTTTAACCATATATGGGAAAATCATGACTTTCACAAATGGACGCCTTTACACATATTACTTGCAGCTGTTAAAACAAGCAGAGATGGACTTTAAAACATTTGGATTCCAATGTGTTGTGATTATCAGTCCCAGAATATATATTTTTTTTAAAACAATTTCACATCTGGAACAGTATGCATCAGGAACAATATGAGCTGAGATTAAGGGAAGCTCTCCCCCCATGGTGGTTGGCAGAGGGCCGCACTCACTGTCGCTGTGAGTATGGGAAGTGTTCCCCCCATGGTGGTTGGCAGAGGGCCACACTCACTCTCGCTGTGAGTGGGAGTATGGGAAGTGCCCCCCCCCCCATGGTGGGTGGAAGAGGGCCACACTCACTCTCGCTGTGAGTGGGAGTATGTGAAGTGTTCCCCCCATGGTGGTTGGCAGAGGGCCACACTCACTCTCGCTGTGAGTGGGAGTATGTGAAGTGCTCCACCCAGGGTGGGAGGAAGAGGGCCACACTCACTCTCGCTGTGAGTGGGAGTATGGGAAGTGCTCCCTCCCGGTGGTTGGCAGAGGGCCACACTCACTCTCACTGTGAGTGGGAGTATGGGAAGTGTTCGCCCCATGGTGGTTGGCAGAGGGCCACACTCACTCTCGCTGTGAGTGGGAGTAAGGGAAGTGCCCCCCCCATGGTGGTTGGCAGAGGGCCACACTCACTCTCGCTGTGAGTGGGAGTACGGGAAGTGCTCCACCCATGGTGGTTGGCAGAGGGCCACACTCACTCTCGCTGTGAGTGGGAGTACGGGAAGTGCTCCCCCCATGGTGGGTGGAAGAGGGCCACACTCACTCTCGCTGTGAGTGGGAGTACGGGAAGTGCTCCCCCCATGGTGGGTGGAAGAGGGCCACACTCACTCTCGCTGTGAGTGGGAGTACGGGAAGTGCTCCCCGCCGGTGGTTGGCAGAGGGCCACACTCACTCTCGCTGTGAGTGGGAGTATGGGAAGTGCTCCCTCCCGGTGGTTGGCAGAGGGCCACACTCACTCTCACTGTGAGTGGGAGTATGGGAAGTGTTCCCCCCCTGGTGGTTGGCAGAGGGCCACACTCACTCTCGCTGTGAGTGGGAGTATGGGAAGTGCTCCCCCCATGGTGGGTGGAAGAGGGCCACACTCACTCTCGCTGTGAGTGGGAGTATGGGAAGTGCTCCCCCCATGGTGGGTGGAAGAGGGCCACACTCACTCTCGCTGTGAGTGGGAGTATAGGAAGTGCTCCACCCATGGTGGTTGGCAGAGGGCCACACTCACTCTCGCTGTGAGTGGGAGTATGGGAAGTGCTCCCCGCCGGTGGTTGGCAGAGGGCCACACTCACTCTCGCTGTGAGTGGGAGTATGGGAAGTGCTCCCTCCAGGTGGTTGGCAAAGGGCCACACTCACTCTCACTGTGAGTGGGAGTATGGGAAGTGCTCCACCCATGGTGGTTGACAGAGGGCCACACTCACTCTCACTGTGAGTGGGAGTAAGGGAAGTGCTCCCCGCCGGTGGCTGGAAGTTTAGAAATGTTTAGAAATGTGCCTTTCATTCTGTAATGCATAGTCCAGATAAAGCAGATTGCTCTCGATTTCCAGGCTGTGAATGTTTCTATTCTGCTATTAAATCGGACCACGATTGCCGTGTCGCTTTGGATAAGTGGTTAGTGTGGCGCTGCTCTGATAATAGCAATAATATTTAGTATAACCTCATGGTTACAATATGGGGCTGGAAGGCCAAAGGCAATATAAATAGCTCCCTAGACTTCTATTCTCTCACTGACACTTCGCACACTTACCTTCAGGGTTTAGAATCCAGAGCAGCCACACATTGGGTGAAGTCTTAGTTAAGCTTCTCAGCTCCACTCATTTGGTCTTACACCAGAAAGTTAGACTGCGCCGAGCGATGATAAAACATAAGGGGCAGAACATGCAGAGCAACAGAATGGGCAGAATCCTACCGCAGAGAACATGGCAGCACTGAGGAAGGAGAACATCAGACAAATATAACAGTTTACTAGTCTCCCACCAGATACCCCCAATATGAGCAGACAGGACACCTTGGTAAATAAAAACAAAAAAATGTCAGAAGAGTGGGTTTAGATAGCGCTGGTCAGATATATAGCTCACTATCCAGTTACTTTGTAAGAGAATGCCATAATCTGATTAGTAGCCACACGCCTGCGATGATATTCCATTAGTCAGTGTGAAAGAATCTTGTTCTGTGGGGTCACATTGTATTTTATATAAGAATTACAATTTTTTTTTTTTTTTAAATGACCTTTTCTTTATACTTTATCCACGCTGAGTGGAACATTCCTCATTCTCAAATTCCTGTGTCATGTGGTATTTCTCCACCATAAACTGTACGAGGACAGGATGTCTCGCACTCGCAGCTTCACTAACTCTGGAAAAATAAACTCATTCAACATGAGCCACAAGAAAAGGGGAGGAAAACCAACAGTTCTGAGAGCAAGTGTGACTGCTCAGGGAGAGATCGCACGGCCAGAGCGAGAGAGAGAGAGAGAGAGAAAGGGGCTCAAGGTGAGAGAGAGAGAGGGGGCTCAAGGTGAGAGAGACAGAGGGGCTCAAGGTGAGAGAGACAGAGGGGCTGTTACGATTGCCCCCGGTCTAGCAGGGGGGTTGATCGCTTGGATGTCCTGGTTCCCACAGTCAGAGAGTCGAACGTAGTTTCCTTCAGTAGAATCTGCAAGTGTAGAATGTCCCACTAGCGAAGAGAGTGCTAATATTTCCGGATCCCTACAACACGAGTCGAGGCTGCGAGCTGAGGGTCAAAACGAACTAACTTTACTGGCACACAAACATGGCAATTTATGCAATTCCTCAGGTCCAAGGACAGCCCCCTATGGACCTGATGGGATACAGGTACAGTACACGAAGTTAACCAAGCACAATACAATGTATCATATGAATTAGTGCCCGCCCAGCTTGGAGATAATGAGGCCAACGGTTCATTCCACCATTCATTCGATAGCTCGGGTCCAGGTACATTAAGTATACGAATTGCGCCCAGACCCCATGAACGGAATGGGCGATTTCTGCCGTATAAAGTCTGGTTCGGCACTTTGGTCGTTAGTCCCTGATGGCGGCCATGTTTTTAGGCTGTTCAATAGGCAGTGGGACCTCGACTCCACACTTATGGAACGGAAATCGGATACATAGTCATACGAATCCCCGCTATCAGTCTGGTTGTTCCGACCGTTTGGCACACGAACTGGGACCGCCCGGTAGGGGGGGTACTTGACCTGCGGTTAACCGCAGAAACCACATTCTAATTGCTGCCTGTAACGGACCGTTTCTCTCACAAGGGGATAAAATCGGTTTAGGCGATAATCCCCTTTCCCATAGGCCAGCAGCTACTGCAATCACCAACCTCCTGAACTCCAAACTGCACGTATTCACCAACTCTCGAACAGCAGACACAGGAACCCTGGAAGCAGCCGAACAGGAAAAACAATACAAACGGCTTACACTCCTGGCAGTCAGCACACAATCCAATTCCCCCAATAACGAGACGACACTTCGTTTTGAGGGTTAAGCAGAATCTCCAGTGCTGGCACACCCAGCCTGGTTTTTATTACAATCCACAAAACATAGTACAGCCCACAGGGCGTTACAAAATAACCAATCACATCACAGTTACATCCCACATATTCCCTCCCCTTATCCTGAGAGGAAACTCAATTATACATACAGTTAAAACATACTTTCTACCCAACTTTCATAACTCTAAAACCATACATCACATTCACATAAAATTACATATGCACAATCAATCCATTCAGGGGAACAACATATTCCAAAATGGCACAAATCAGACAAGGGGTTCAAAAGTTAGTAAAAAGTCCTTTGTGACTAAATGAAGCATGGCTTTCTGGCCCAAACCAGTTTCAGAGCCTTCTATCCTGGAGATAAGTAATTCAATTATCTCCCAGGATAGACACAGACTCCATTAAGCACATGGTTGCAAAAAGACACAAAACACTTTAAAATACATAAAGTCACCTTTACACATAACACACAGACATTTCACATATCCCCAGATAGCTCAGGTCTGAGCGCACATTATTAAGTGAATGGCGCTCAGACCACACGAATACAGTTTAATCGCCATGGAGCCAAAGTCTTTACAGTCAGTTTCATACAAATGGGCTCCATGGGATTCCTATCTGGGGTATAACACATTCAAACACATCTACCGAACCCCAGGCAGAAAAGCACGAATACAGCTTTTCTGCAGGCAAAAATAAAGTCTTTTAAAAGGGGGCCATAGTCAGATGGCAGGAGGCTGGCAACCAGGCTTCTCCAGTGCACAGTGGCGAGGTTGGTTTCGCCACACTGCCGTACGCCAAACTGTAGGTGGTCTCTGTTCGTGAGTCTCTCGGCAGCTTCCATTCGGTAAATTGTATAGGAATGTGGATCCTCCGGGATCATCAATTAGTTTGTGGTTAACCACAGACCGCAGCACCTTAGGTGGTTAATGAGCGACACACTCCGCTCGTCGGGTGGTCGGCCATTCGGTACTTCGAGAGGTGATGAGGTTAAGTGGCGGCAAACGCCAAAGTCTGGGGGGTTTCTCGTTCATACCACGAATTGTCCTTTATAATGATTCGTGTAATCCGTTCGTATAGTCTCAGTACCGATAGCGTAGGGTTCTTTATGAAAGGGGTTAGGGTGCAACAGTAGCGAGACGTGGTAACAATAATAGAGTCATATTGAGTCTTTGTAACAGGGGCTCGAGGTGAGAGAGAGACAGAGAGGGGGCTCGAGGTGAGAGAGAGTGAGAGAAGGGGGCTCGAGGTCAGAGAGAGGGGGGCTCGAGGTGAGAGGCTCGAGGTGACGGGGGGGGCTCGAGGTGAGAGAGAGAGGGGCCGAGGTGAGAGAGAGAATTTCAGTGAGAGAGAGAGAGAGCTGGTGAGAAGATAGCCTTGACGGTGATTGAGAGAAGAGGGAGCTCAGGTGAGAGAGAGAGGGGCTGGTGAGAAGAGAGAGCTGGTGAGAGAGAGAATTTCGAGGCAGAGATAGGCTTTCGAGGTGAAAGTGAGGCTTTCGAGGTGAGAGTGAGGGGCCTCGAGGTGAGAGAGGGCTCGAGGTGAGAGTGAGGCTGCGAGGGTGAGAGAGGCTCGGGGTGAGAGAGAGGCTCGAGGTGAGGTAGAGAGGCTGGGTGAGTCAGAGGCTGAGGTGAGAGATGTAGCGGCGCTGAAGTGAGGGCTCGAGGTGGCGAGATAGCGAGGCACACTGAGAGTGAGGGCTGAGTGAGAGATAGTGGCAGCTGAGGTGAGGGGCACCGAGGTGAGAGGTCGCGTAGCCGCTGAGAGTGAGAACTCGAGAGTGAGATGCAGTAGCGCTGAGAGTAGAGACTCGAGGTGAGAGATGTAGCCTTTGAGTGAGGGCTGAGGTGAGAGATGTAGCGACGCTGATGAGGGCTTTCCGAGGTGAGAGATCGCGCGGCCGCTGAGAGTGAGGGGCTCGAGGTGAGAGATCGCGCGGCCGCTGAGAGTGAGGGGCTCGAGGTGAGAGAGGGGCCGACACTTCAGGCACAGGCAAACTCACGCTACAAATGCAGAAACTCTCATGTGTGTCATACTAGTAATACACTCACAGAACAGACATTGCAACAGGTAAAAACATGCATTCACAGGGCAGGTAGTTTGAAACATCCCCAGGTTGGGGTTTGTCCAGTGTTTAAGGATTTATTTTGTAGCACGGGGTAAAGTGTGTATAAATGGATGACACATGGCCATCATTAAACTGAACGCCAATGGATGACACACTGTCCACACATTGATTAGAAACATCAACAGGAACAAACCTCCAGTGTTAAAAGGACAGTATGCTGAAGTGCTTTAGGAGTTAATTGCACACACCTCCCCTCTCCCCTTTTAATTAATAAAGGAACTTTAACAAATTGATTTGGAACACTTTGAGAACACTCCTGATTGAGAGTTTCCTGATTCGCTCTAAACAATCGCTCAAGCAGAAGTGAAGAGCTTATATAGACAGCCAGTAAAAACATGCATGCTTCTCATCCCCAGGTTGGGGTTTGTCCAGTGTTTAAGGATTTATTTTGTAGCACGGGGTAAAGTGTGTATAAATGGATGACACATGGCCATCATTAAACTGAACGCCAATGGATGACACACTGTCCACACATTGATTAGAAACATCAACAGGAACAAACCTCCAGTGTTAAAGGGACAGTATGCTGAAGTGCTTTAGGAGTTAATTGCACACACCTCCCCTCTCCCCTTTTAATTAATAAAGGAACTTTAACAAATTGATTTGGAACACTTTGAGAACACTCCTGATTGAGAGTTTCCTGATTCGCTCTAAACAATCGCTCAAGCAGAAGTGAAGAGCTTATATAGACAGCCAGTCAATGCTTCTCTAGGAGAATCGTTCTAGGATTGCAGAATTCGTTGTAATAATGGCGCATGCACCAATTTTCTTCAAATATGGACACAGACTGTCTCTCCAAGGCAAAGCGGAGGACCAGCAAGAGTGTATTCACCACTTGATAAAATGTATAAGGTTGGTGTGGTCCTTTAAGAAGATATCCTATTTTATGCCTATTTTTGTAGAAGTACTCAAACAACCCCATTCCCCCACAAAAAAATAAATAAAATACCTGCTTTGGTATGAAGGAATTTGGTCAACAGAAACACTGTGCTCATTTCAGCCATGGAAAAAGCATTCCTTATTAAAGAAGTTTTAAATATTTCTCTAAACCTGAAAAACATCAGTAGGATACAAGTTTAGGAGGCAGGACGGCAGACACACGAGAGAATGAAGGGAGATTTGTTCTCCTGTTATTTTTCTTGGATACGGAATGGGAGACTGCCGCTTTAAAAGCCCCAACTGGAAAAGGCCTCTTGTCCTCGGTACGCTGAACAAGTGCAGCGACAAGGTAATAATTATAACAGAAATCTGGAGTTCTGCCAGTCGCATTGCCAGTAAATGCGGAAACCAGCCAGATTTACTCAAAAGGAACTTTCAAAGTGTGTTTTTATTCAATTTCTGGGTTTCTTTTTCAAAGTATATGTGGAACATAACCATATAGTGCAGTGATGGCAAACCTTTTTAGGCCAGAGTGCCCGAACCGCAATACATGCCAACCTTTTTTTCCTCAAAGTGACAACATGGCAGTTAGACCTAAATATTGAGGTTTAAGTTTAGATAAAAAAAAAAAAAAACTACTCGTACAGTTGTCCGAACTAATTAACAACTTTTGTTTTAAAAGAAAAACACAACAGAGAGTTCAATGATACAAATTTTACATTATGATATAAATAGATAAAATTAAGCTTATATTTATTAGTATCTCCAACAAATGCAATACATACACACACCGGCCGCTAAATACACACACACACACACACACCGGCCGCTAAATACACACAAACACACACCGGCCGCTAAATACACACACAGTCTGCTAAATACACACACCGGCCGCTAAATACACATACAGACAGACTGCTGAATACATACACTGCTGAGTACACACACACAGACTGCTGCGTACATACAGACTGCTGAGTACACACACTCACAGACTGCTGAGTATACACACACACACATACATATTGCATTGAGGGGTGCAGTGTATGTGTTTGTGTGTAAGGGTGTGGAGTGCTGTGTGTGTGTGTGGGGGGGGTACTGTGTGTGGGGGTGCTGTGTGTGTGGTGGGTAGGGGTGCTGTGCTGTGTGTGTGGTGGGTTAGGGGTGCTGTGGGAGGTAGGGATGCTGTGGGGGTGGTAGCTGTGCTGTGTGGAGGTAGGGTTGCTGTGCTCTGGGGGGGTAGGGTTGCTGTGTAGGGGAGGTAGGGGTGCTGTGTGGGTGGTAGCTATGCTTTGGGGGGTAGGGGTGCTGTGCTCTGGGGTAGGGGTAAGGTACATTTAAAAAAAAAAAAATTATTAATTCTGTATCCCCCCTCTCTTCCTTTTACCTTTGGTGAAGGGGGGGACAGCCATCCCTGGTGGTCCAGTGGTGGTAAGTATTGTAGGAACGCTCCACACAGCTTGCTCGCAGGAGGACAATAGAGCTGCTTCCTAGAACACTCCCCCTGCCTCCCGACCCGGAAGCAGAGTAGGCGCCTGCGGTTTCGGGCAGACAGATGCCTACTCTGCAGACAGCAAGCGGTCCCCTCTCCCGGCGACCTGTGGCCGCATGCCAACAGAGAGGGCCTGGCGTGCTACCTGTGGCACGCGTGCCATGGGTTTGCCATCACTGATCTAGTGAATCCATGTCTGTGGCAGTTTCCTTTAAATTCCAGTACTTCTACCACTATCACCCCACATCCCCCTCTGGCAGGCAGCGATATAGGATCTATAACCAGTAATCTCATTGAAGTGGTTATAGTGCCTGGAGTACGCAAACACTGACCCGCCAGTTTTTAAATATTTTTTGAATGTTTTAACATGGAAAGAGGGTCCATTGGTGTCCACAGTCCAGCCCCTACTGGAGATATGGCCAACGCAGAGATTACACACTTCCTTCTAGCTGTACTGATTCACACCGGCAGTGGGTGCTGTGGTTTCTCCTGCTCTTTCCTTTTACCCAATACTCAACAGGAAGCCAACGGACTAAGACGGGGTCATATAGTTCTTAAATAGGTTGACAAATTATATATATATATATATATATATATATAATGTGCAAAAAACGAGAGCACTCACTGGATTTGATTCAGCTCGGTTATTTAGGAAACAGTTATCAGATAGAGAAATACTTTGAATCAGTTCTAATGTGGTATACTATGTATTGTAAATTTGTGGCCATGCATTCAATGTTGTGATATTGTTATAGATCCTCCTTGATGTTTTTAATTGATATGTTGCACACGCTGGGATTGTCACTAGGCAACCCGGTTCACTGGGGTCATGTGATATGACGTCACCACGCACGCAATGGCGCGCGCCAGTGGGCGTCTATCACATGACGGTTTCAACATCGGTTATTGATCACTTTGATGATTGGGTAAGTTTATTTCTCACTACTATATAATGATGATTTGTCACACTGTGGGGACATCTTGATAAAGACCGCGAGACGGTCGAAACGTCGATTGGTATGTTCATTTAAATACAAGTACTTATATATCAAATCCAGTGAGTGCTCTCGTTTTTTGCATTTTATATACTCGTTTGGAGAAGCACCTTGGTGTTTATAATTGTTTAACACTTTGTGGGCAGAGTGCCACGGTATTTCTCAAGCACACATGTTGTGGATCAAACCAAGTGTTTGCTTATTCGAATATCTGCACCCTGTCCAAATTGTTTAAAATGGATGCGTGCACATTTACGTCCACAACACACAGTGCAGGTGACATTTTATGCCGGGTGAGCATTGCACACATTGTTTTTCAGTTTAAAACCTTTGCTCACTGCATTGAAATTTAATAGAAAGCACAGTAAAAGACAAAGTAGGGATTGCTCTGTCTTACGGTCAAGTGACGGACCGCTGGCACTCCGACCGAGTACCTCCGCCAATCGATGCACCTAGCGCTTGCCGAGGACTACGAGCAGTCCAACCGACACCAGCAGCACTGCGGACCCCACTTCCAGCGATGCAGCTGCAGCGGAGTCTCGCCGTCTCTCACCCACCCTGTATCCACGACCAGGATCCAGCTCCCAGTGGTTGAACCTCTCCTAAATCCGGAGAGCGTTGCAGGAACAAATCAAGCTCTTACAAGAGCTTACTCTGGGGAGTAAGTGATTATAGCCATCCCCAGAGTGTAGGTATCCCTTCCCCAAGGCTTCCAGAAAGGTGCAAGTAGGTCTGCTTTATTGAGGGCTACCTGCAAGTGTCCACTAGGGGACCTGATGGAACAATGGGACACATATTGGATATTAGCCAATCACAGACAATACAAACAAAACACTCCCACAGTGACATCACAATCCCTCCTCTCTATCCTGGAGATAATTGGGAAGTAATCAAATTATCTCCCAGGACAGAGGCACTCCATTAACCACATGGTTACAAAAAGACATAAAATTACACAATGTTACAATTACTACATAAAACATATACATGCAACATATCCCCAGATAACTTAGATCTGAGCGCACATTATTACCAAATGGCGCTCAGATCACATACATACAGTTCAATCGCCATGGAGCCAAAGTCTTTTCCATAGTCTTTCGTTACACAAATAGGCTCCATGGCATAGCTATCTGGGGTAGCACTACTCACATACTGAAAATTCCGAACGCACCGGCAGAAATACACAAATAAACCTTTCTGCAGGGTAAAATACAGCTATCAGCACAGGGGCCATAGTCGGAAGGCAGGAGGCTGGCAAGTAGCAAGTGGCGAAGGACACTTTGTCACATTAAGTATGAGGAGTTTCCTCCATCATGTTTTGTCATTCCTCATGGCTATCAATAGGGAAATGAATAGGACACCTTAATCGGAAGAAGAGCACCTACCTCCCGGAGCTGAAGAAAGAGGATTACTTACTGTGCTCGTTGGCAATGACTACCTTCAGCTGTGACCCCATGCCACTGCACCAAGCTGAGAGTTCTTTCAGGGGTCTTTCAAAAGACCCCTAAAGGTGAGTGAGGTGAAAAGCCAGCTCTTTGCCAACATGCACACATTAAGCAGTGATCGGATTCCCTATGTGTGGCGATGCAAGCCTGTTTGGAACGGCACAGTACAGAGATACTGATCTGACAGCTCTCATAACAGATTCCTCCCTCTAGGCTAGTAACAGAGCCCATGTCACGTCTGTCACTTCACAAGCCTCTGACGTCCCTTCTAACTTTTAAAACTGGAATTGTCAGATGCAGAGTTCAAACCGATGTAGCCACCATTCCTCAAGAACCTGTTCCATCTCAATTGTCCACCGAGAAGAAGTACCTATAAGTTTACAAAGTAGGAAACAGTGAAAGACTGCATCACTAGAACATCAGATCACAGATTTGAGCTCAGTATAATAACTTAGAATATCCCAGCATGCATCTGGCCTCTTCCTGATTGCCTGCACATTAACTCAGCCTTTTGAATAGGTGGGTGAAAAGTTTTGTGGATGTTACACAGTACCTGCCAGAACTCATTCAAAGCAGGAAAATCGAACACAGTATGAAAGCAATAGAGAGTATGGACTTCCTATAATAATCCCAACAAAAATTACAACCTATTAAAATACATGCACCTACTGCTAAATAAGCACTGTACCTCCCTCTAGTGTAATGTAACCTGTAAAGTGCTGAGTACACCTGTTAGCGCTATATAAATAGAATATACATACACTGTATACCTACAGCACTTACTGTACCTCCCTCTCCTGTAATGTAACCTGTAAAGTGCTGAGTACACCTGTTAGCGGTATATAAATAAAATATACATACACTGTACGTACTGTACCTCCCTCTATTGTAAGGTAACCTGTAAAGTGCTGAGTACACCAGTTAGCACTATATAAATATACACACACTGTATACCTACTGCACTTACTGTACCTCCCTCTAGTGTAATGTAACCTGTAAAGTGCTGAGTACACCAGTTAGCGCTATATAAATATAATATACATACACTGTATACCTACTGTACTTACTGTACCTCCCTCTACTGTAATGTAACCTGTAAAGTGCTGAGTACACCAGTTAGCGCTATATAAATATAATATACATACACTGTATACCTACTGTACCTCCCTCTCCTGTAATGTAACCTGTAAAGTGCTGAGTACACCTGTTAGCGCTATATAAATAATATACATACACTGTATACCTACTGTACTTACTGTACCTCCCTCTACTGTAATGTAACCTGTAAAATGCTGAGTACACCTGTTAGCGCTATATAAATATAATATACACTGTATTTCTACTGCGCTTACTGTACCTCCCTCTCCTGTAATGTAACCTGTAAAGTTCTGAGTACACCTGTTAATGCTATATACATTTGTGCTCAAACGTTTGCTCAACCTGGCAAAATTGTAAAATTTGGGAATTGATTTAGAAAATATGACTGATCATGCAAAACAATGTCTTTTATTGAAGGATAGTTATCATATGAAGCCATTTATTATCGCATAGTTGTTTGGCGCCGATTTAAATCATAATGATCACAAAAATCACCTCTGACGAAAGCAACTTCGCCACTGGTTTTTGGAGGGGCCTGTTTGCCAGCCTCCTACCGTGTGACTACGGCCCCTGTGATAAACCTGGCTAAAATACTTTAAACAGGCTCTGTTCGTGTGAGTTATGTACTTTTGTACTCCAGACAGAGAGACCGACTGTTAGCCCTGATTCTATGGAACTGTTTTGGGAATGGGGCCATGCTTGCGGTCGGTCAAAACTATGACTTCCAGGAAATTCCTGAACTGATCTGGTTGATTTTCGAATATGTTGTTCACCCAGATCAGGGCTATCCGTTAATTATTGTAACGGATCACCTGGCACCCCGACTGAATGCTCCTAGCACTTCCTGAGGGCTCCAAGCACTCCGCCAGACACCACAATCACTGCAGACCTCACGAACCGCCGCAGCTTGGTTGGGGTTTCGCCGTCTCCTGCCCACCCTGAACCACCGACAAGGCTCCAGGTTCCAGTGGGCGAACCTCTCCTCCAAGAGAGTGAAGCAGGAACAAGCTCTTAAAAAAGAGCTTAGAAGTGATTATCCAAGGGAGCATGCAGAGCATAGCAATCCCTTGTAGTGATATAGCAATTCCCCCAATAAGAGACAGGGCTCTAGATTGAGGGTAAAGAAGAACTGAAGCTTTTAATCAAACACTCTGCTTTTATGCATATTCTACACACCACAGGGTTTTGCAGAACAACCAATCAATACGTACAATATGCTCAGACACTCCCAGCAATTACACACAAAATTCTCCCCTCTGCCTGTGATATAAGTACTGAACACAATGGGGTAATGTAATTATCACAGGCAGAGAAATACTGTTTTTACACAATATTCATCAAGTTAAAAGTATACATCACATTAACATAACTTTTACATTTTCAGAATCAGCATACTTTTTGGAAGAGAATGGAACAAAGTGAATACAGAACGGTCTCTGGTATACACGAAGAGAAAAAGATCTTTAGAGAAAGAGGGAAGAGAGGAGGAAGACACCTACAACAGAAGAAAGAAAGGTATTAGAAGAACCCACAGAACAAGATATTTTCAATTTAAGTAACAAGGACTTGAAAAATAGTACAGATCAGTCAGTGTTCTGAATAAAGGCCTTACGTATGCCTATGGCCACCACCTAAATACTTTCCAGATGTATGTCACTTTAAACAGATTCAAAATGCATTGTTGTCTAAAATACAAATAGTAAGAGAAATAATAGAAACCCAATACAAACAAATTTAAAAGAAAACTATTTCCCCCACCCCCCCATACAACATGATTTCTACACAAATGACTCCATTTGAGATAATAGTTATGAATTATATAAAAAGAGATTGAAAATCAAAATAAGGTTAAAGAAAATTTAACAATGAAAGAAAAAAAAAAAGCCCTGAGAGACTTGCAAGAAGATGATGATCTAATAAATAAACCAGCCGATAATGGGGGGAGGAGGAAGGGGATGTGTTTTATGATACTGAAAGTTAAATAACAATTCAAAAAACATACCACAGATGAAACGCAAAAAGATCTCAAACATTTAGATAAGGGTTTTATGAACAAGGTTATAAATAAAAAGGAATTTGAATATTTTTATATATATATAAAAAAAAAAAAATCTGAATATTCAAGTTTTTATTTTTTTTATTTTTTATTTCTTACCGAAAATTCATAATAAGGAAGACCTATAATAGCAGGGATAGACTCTCTACCCAGCCATCTATCAGAATTACAACCTCTCATACAACAAACTACTTTGTATATTAGGATACAGCTACTATTTTAAATATTCTAGAAAAAATGTATATGGAACAATAATTATTTTTGGTTACATGTGATGTAACGGCATTATATTGTAATATCCCACATCCGAGAGGATACTAAGCGGGTTTCTCTCTTTTTTTTTTTTTTTTGAGTTTTTAGACCCAGAAATCAATTTTATTATTAAAGGAATCAAATTCATATGTAAATGTACAGAATATCGGTACGTTATCGGCCTGAAAGTTCAGATTATCGGTGTAGCGGAGAGCTGGTCTTTCGCAGGTTAACTCAACTAAAGATCCCAGTGAGGCTCAGGAACAAGTAATAAAATACCACAGAATAATCATCACAGCAAGCAAGGTAATCCACGAATATCCCCATACAGATCCCAATGACTGGACGACACACAGCATCAGGAGCAGAACTTTTAATCACACAACCTTCTTTTAAAGCCCATGCAAGGGAGGGATTTACAATAATTAGTACAGTATCCAATCATACAGGAGTTGCCGCCCACACATCTCCTCTCCTTAGCCTGACTCATAATCCTACTATGCAAATTCCCTGGGTTTCTGGATGTACCCCTAAACATAGGGGTACCCCTTTAAATATTACATCCCCTGGTAGACCTGATCTGGGTGAGTGACATATCCAAAAATCACCCAGATCGTATCAGGGGTTCAGGAGATTTGTGAAAGTAGTAAAAAGACCGACCGTGCTGGAGGCAACAGCCTAAATTGGTTCGATGCGTTTTGGCCCTGCGGTCGGTCACAGAAAGAGGGAATAAACAGCACGAATGACTTGGGCTATGGAGACTAGGGAGGATTTGAATAAATCCCCTTGTTCGGGTGTTTCTTTCTATCGAACAGGTGGCCATTCGGTAGTTTCTATACGAATTTAAGGGCAGTGTGGAGGTCTCAGCGGTGTTTGCCTAGCAGAGTGTCCGATTTGGGTTCCAGACACTCAACGGCAAAACACCGCTGTTCGGGAGTTTAAAATGGCCTCCGCCACGTATTCGTCTCCTGAATGGCGGTCACCCAGAGGATAAAGCACATACTACATTAATTGCCAATTACCCGTTTGCAACATTGTTGCAAACGTTAATTGGAGGCACACTTACTCCTGGGGTGTTCTGATTGTTCGGTAGTTTCACTCACATAACTGGGAGTGATTTTACCGAACAATCAGGCGAATGCTGCATACATTTCACATACACATGGTACAATTCAACCGAACACATAGGAATTATATATAATTTTGAGGACAGCCCAATGCCATCCGCTACAATCTGTATCGGCCTTTAAAAAAAATAAAAATAAAATAAAAATTGGTTGACCTAAAACATAATACACTGAACAAAATTATAAACGCAACACTTGTTTTTACCCCCATTTTCAACTAAAAAAAAATCTAAGACTTTTCTATGTACACAAAAGGCCTATTTTTCTCAAATATTGTTCACAAATCTGTCTTAATCTGTGTTAGTGAGCACTTCTCCATTGCCGAGATAATCAATCCACCGCACAGATCTTTGAGTTCTGCTCATGAAAAATGGGGGCAAAAACAAAAGTGTTGCGTTTATAATTCTGTTCAGTATATATTTAATTATATGTCCATGCGGATTAAAATACATAGGAAGAACTAATAGAGCATTACATACCAGGATAAAAGAACACCATAAAAACATAATGAAAGGATATGAGTTTCATAGTGAGTCACAGCACTATAAAGAATACGAATAGACATTGTATAAGATAGACTGCTCCAAAATGATGAACAAGACTGGGGACAGCAGGGCATTATAGTAAGTTTGTGCCCAATTATAGTGCCCTGGCCAAACCCCTTACCGACCTGACCTGTTTGGATTGGGGGCAGTACTGAGCCAAGTCAGACACGATGGCATAGAACATCCCGTGGCTTACATCAGTCGCAAGTTGTTACCCAGAGAAGTAAGCTACACCGCCATCGAGAAGGAATGCCTGGCCGTAGTGTGGGCCCTGAAAAAGTTGCAACACTATTTGTACGGACAGCCCTTCTCTTTGCTCACGGATCACAACCCATTAGCATGGCTGAACCGGTTGGCAGGAGACAACGCCAGGCTGTTGCGCTGGAGTCTGGCGCTATAGCCTTTTGATTTTACGATCCATTACCGCTCCGGGAAGCAGAATGGAAATGCTGATGGGTTGTCTAGACAGATCGAACTTGAAAAATTATCCGTGAGCATCCCTGGACATCCCCAAGCCGATCCGTGGAGGATCAGACTGTATGACAGCTTGTGGTCACGGGTGAGCAGTGTAGCGGAATGGACCTTGCTACAGTACCCTTATGCCTGTTCAGGGCTGACCGTTCCGCTTTTCTCCCTCCCCGTTGTCCCCTATGTTTGGGGCTTGCAGCCCATGTGTGAGGCATATTCCTCTCTCATTGAAAATCTTAGCTTTTCCCCTGTTTCGTCAGGTTGTTCCCACGGTTCTGGTCGACAACCGAACAAACTACCGAATGGCAGGCCACCCAGATGTAGAGTGTGCAGCTCATTAACACCAATAACACAGTTCACGCCTCCACAAACCGCAACTACATGAACATTCCAAGTGATCGCCTGGGTGGCCATCTTGGAACACGAACTAAGACAGCGGTGTTTGGTCGTAGAGTGTGGAACAAAAAAAAAAACGGCCAGTCGACGGCGCCAACACCGCTGGGACTTTCACCTTCTGTCCCATTCATGGAAAAGCATACGAACAGAGCGGCGTTCAGGGGGAGCAACCTCCCGAACTAGATATTCACACGAACAGTTATCATGCTATTGTATATGTATTTTGTACTCCTGGAAGAGACCGACCGCACAGCCTATTTTAATGGAACCTTTTTGGGCAGGCGCCTCATGTGCGGTCGGTCTAAACTATATCCTGATGACGTTTTGGCTGCATTCGTGGGATCTGAGCGCTTTTTGGATATCTTGGGTGCTCAGACCCAGGCTACCTGGGGACATAGTACTTTAGGGAGTACCTTGTGGGGAAATGCATATTTTGGGGTGTTAAAGATTTTACATGTCCTGGACCTGAGAGGTAATGTAATTATATTGTGTACTTTGCTTCAGTTTACTCTCAGGTCCAGTGGGGAATGCCCCTGGAATATGTATCTGGAAACCCCTTGCAGGGGGATTCTCATAAAAGGCCATCTGTGGCTCCATTAAAAGCAGTTATACCCCCAGAGCTGAGTTTTGTTCAGTTGCTGGGGAGGTGTTGGGAGATTCTTGGGAGTATTTTCCTGTATTTGGCTGTTTCCTTGGAGTATTCTACTTGTTCCTGAGTGCATCTTGGAGTAACCAGCGGAGGAGAGGCCCTGCTAGGACTAGAGCTCCGCTACAAAGACCTTTAAATTTTCATAGTAATACATTTTTTATGTTACTGATCTGTAACGGACATTGAAGCAAAGACAATATTATAGTAATATGGATAAAGACGCAAGTGCTAACAGCCGAGATGAATGAAATGCAAGTGCTGGAACAGATACAAAATATAGGAAATATGACTGACAAACAAAGATGGCGGCCGCAAATGAAAACAAGATTTGGAAGGTGGCTGCGATAAAAAATGAGGCTTGGAACACGGTGAGCTCCCTAATAAGGTGGGAGAACATGCCGATGTGCCAGCTGACCTCAATGCAGTAATTCAAATATTTAACAGCAGGAAGAAACACAGAGGACCACGCATCACGCATTCTTACAGGACTTAGGAAGCCAGAAGGACTGGATATTTAATTGATCTTAAGACAAGTATTATTTAAAATTTTTATTAAGTTAAATAAAGTATATACTTTTTAATATATCAACGGTGATCCAGTGTGCCTTCATTTTATCAAGAGGGTGTATGGTCCCTCACCATACAAGGCTGTTAAAGTGAGCCAATCTATAGGCTCCACACTTGTGGGTATAATATATCTGATTACAAAGTATATCTGTTTTTTTTTAATAATATATACACACACACTTTATGTATCTTTCGAGTGACCTCGACAAGAAAACCTTCTAGAATAAAGAAAACGTCTACACGTCATTTTAAAAGGGAGGGTCGCCTAAACGGACCCACAGGCCTGTCATACCAGAGCTGGGCATATTAGTTCTGAAAACTGAGTGTTCCAGTTTTGGGGATTTTTCCCGAATATAATTTAAATTTTCACACTATTTTTCTGTTTTTCCTAAGGTGGATACAAGAATCCACCGATTCTATAACTTAAGATAAGTATTTATTCCCTAACTTCTAGCAGTTCTTACACGTTATACATTATATAAGCGCTTCACTTCTGGTTAAATTGTTGGCCAATGGGCCACACTGACCACCAGCATCTATACGGCTGCCAGTTAAGTAGGAGCTCCTCTTTTGTTCTTTCGTGGTTGATTAGTTTCTTCTCATATTTGCCAACTTGAGAATAAATTGAGCTTTTACGAGCCCAGAGGAAACAAATTCTTAATTTTTAGCATTAAATTAAAAACATACTGAGGATTAATTGATCCCATGTGTGGTAACACTATGCACCTCAATCCAAGAAAGGAGTATTACATGACTACTGACACTGGTCCTAGAACATTTTAGGAAATCCAGGTTATTTAAGGTCCGTTCTCGCACATGCGCAGTGGATCAAGTGATGAGATCACGTGCTTGCCCAACTTTGAATTATTGCATTTTAAAAAAAATTCCATGTATTCCATGTATATATTGAAACTCACCAAATGTAAGAAACTAGATTTTGATCCTAATAGAGATATCAGAACTTATCGACAGCAAGGGATTGGCCAATGAAATATTTTCTGGCATCATCGCCTTTATAGTGTAAACATTATGCACACACACACGTCCTATGAATGTCTGATTTGTCGCAACCACAGAAACGTCAGCCCTCATTTCAGCATTGTACAACGCCGTGGAATATGGTGGCATATGAATAGTAAAAATATATAAAAGTTATGTAATTAGCACGATGCGCCGGCGGGATAAGGTGCTGGATACGACGCGCCAGAGTGGAGGAGAGGATGATGGATATGACGCAAAATCATTCGTCTGGATGAGGGGAACAAGCTCCAAGGTAAGACAATTGACTCTGTTCGGTAGTTTGTTCATTTTCAATCTAACGAACTAGACTGACTACAAACTCTCTTTCTTTGGAACGGTTTTGGGCATGGGACCATGCCTGCGGTTGGTCAAATATGTGACTTCCATAGAATTCCTGAACTGATCTGGGTAATTTTTGGATATGAAAGTCACCCAGATCAGGGCTATCAAGGGATGTAACATTTGTGGGGATTTTGCGTGTTAAGGTACTTTTAGGGTTTTATAAAAATGTGGTTTTTCTGCCTGGAGATTATGGAGCCGAGGGGAGGGATCTATGTTTGTATATGGGAGTGTTGTGCATTTAAACTGTATTGTCATTGGTCTGTGACTTTATACTGTAGTTCCCCACAAGGTCCAGGGGGGAGTGCCCCTTGCATGGGAACTTGCATAAAAGGCCAGTGTGGCTACACTGGCCTTTTATGCAAGTCGCCCTGGGGATTGTTATATCACAATACTCCCCTGGGTATAATCACTAGCTCTTATAAGAGATATTCCTGCTATACTCTCTGGAGTAAGAGAGGTTCACTCACTGGAAGATGGATCCTGGTCTTGAGGGCAGGGTGGGTTGAGGACGGCGAGATCACCAACCAAGCTGCGGCGGTTTGTGGGGTGGACGGTGGTTATAGTGTTCCAGTACAGTGCTTCTGGTGCTCACAAGTATTAGGAAGCAGCGATCGACGGAGGTACCCGGTCAGGGTGCCAGGTGGACCGTCACAGTGCTAGATACGACACACAGGGCATGCAATCCTGTAGAACGGCGTCGACGGAGGTACCCGGTCAGGGTGCCAGGTGGACCGTCACAGTGCTAGATACGACACAAAGGGCATGCAATCCTGTAGAACGGAGTTAGAGAAGGAGACAGGAATATGCCATCAAGTTATAATAATACCAAGCCATAAACACATATTATGCCACGGGCACAAGCTGAGCTCTGGCAGTCATTCAGCAAAACGGACACACCTTGTTTAAACAATAAAATATACCAGACAGGCATTTGACACACCAACGGAGTGTCACCTTGTATGGCGAGTCACGCGGCGCCCGTCACAATGCAGGGGGCGTCATGCGGCGCCCGTCACAATGCAGGGGGCGTCACGTGGCGCCCGTCACAATGCAGGGGGCGTCACACGTCGTCTATCAATGCATGGCGCGTCACGCGGCACCTGTCAATGCATGGCACATCATAAGACGCTTATCACATTACATTGCGCGTCACGCAGCGCCTGTCACACTGCATGGCACGTCACGCAGCGCCTGTCACATTGTAAACTAGCAGAAAAGAACAATTCTCATGAACCCAATCTATAGTTGACCCTTTCACTTCCACAAAGACCACTAAAACATTTCAATGCACAATGTGTGTTTAACCCTTGCACGAACACTTACTGAATAATATCAATGCAGCCTGTTAACCTTTGTATTGGCAGTGATAACCTAAATGTATTGTAAGAAGGCAGCTTATAA
>OW240919.1:1458168-1470813 GCA_933207985.1 Pelobates cultripes
AACATCATCGCCAATTAGTAACTCTGGAGGGGAAAGAGGTTCAAGGGCTCCGGGATTCGGGGGCCACTCTGACTTTGGTAGCACCGCATTTGGTTCCGGGCTCAGTGCACACCGGCGGATCCGTAGCAGTGCGAGTAGCAGGGGGAGCGGTATACAGATTACCCACCGCCAAAGTACATCTGAATATAGGCTGTTGGGGAGGGGATGGTAGAAGTGGGCCTGATACAGAAACTACCAGCGGATGTCGTATTGGAGAACGACCTGGGCCTAATGACTTCCGCCTTTATACCCCAGGCTCCACTCCAAGAAGCCCACCCAGTAACCACAAGACAGCAGGCTCACACCACGGCTTCATCCGCGCACTCTGAGGCTCAGGTAAGAGACAGTGACACTCCTACGACATGTATTACCTGGGATACCCCGACTGAATTTGAGGCAGAGGTTAAGATAGACCCTACATTAAAAGTGTACCGGGATAGAGTGATTGCAGACCAGGCCGGATTAGAGGGGGAGCGGTATACCTGGGGAAAAGTGGTTATTATACCGTATTGCAGAAAGGGTAGTGGGGGGGTCGGTCACGGTGACGACTAGACAGCTAGTGGTTCCCCAAAAATATAGACAGGAACTTCTCCAGATCGCTCATGATATCCCCTTGTCTGGGCATCTGGGGATGACGCGCACCCGATACCGTTTTACCCACACCTTTTTCTGGCCAGGGATATCCAAGGATGTGCGGCAGTACTGCCAGACCTGCGACATCTGTCAGCGAGTAGGCAAGAGGGATGACCGCCACAAGGCCAAATTATGCCCACTGCCCATCATCGAAGAACCATTTGGTAGAGTGGCCGTAGATATAGTAGGACCCTTACCAAAACCCAGTCCCTCTGGCAAGAGATATATCTTGACCGTAGTAGACTACGCCACCCGGTACCCCGTAGCAGTAGCTCTCTCAAATATTCACGCAGAGACTGTGGCCGAGTGAACGTCTATCTTCTGTCCGTACTCCCACCTCTGATGCTCGCCTTCAAGATTTCTCGAGGGCTGCACTGTTCCTGTGGAACTCGCTTCCCTCCTCCGTTAGATACTCACCCAGTCTCCACTCCTTCAAAAAATCTTTAAAAATCCACTACTTCATAAAAGCGTATCGATTAAACTGTTAATAGCTCCTGACTGATTCCTCTTCTGCAACTGTCACTAGTCTAATACTATCCTTACCTTTTTGTGTCATTTTACCCCACTCCCTCTAGCATGTAAGCTCATAGAGCAGGGCCCTTATAATTATGTAACATAATTATATCACAGGCAGAGGGGAGGATTTTTGTATGTAATTGCTGGGAATGTTTCTGTAATGTACCTGTATGATTGGTTGTTTTGTAAAACCCTGTGGGTGGTCCTATCTAAGGGAAACCTGCATAAAAGAAGGTTCTTTTGGTGTCAATAAACAGCATGACTTGACCCTCTAACTTGCAGCTTTGACTCATGTTTGCAGGGGACGGCTATAATCACTACAGGGATTGCTATGCTCTTCATACTCCCTTAGCTACTGAGCTCTTGTAAGAGCTCCTGTTCCTGATCCTGCTTCGCTCTACAGAAGGAAGAGGCTCACCTACTGGAACCTGGAGCCTGGTCATAGGTCCAGGGTGGATAGCAGACGGCGAGATCCCAGCCCAGCAGCGGCGGTTCGTGGAGTCTGCAGTACTTATGGTGTCTACGCAGTAGTTATGGTATCTACGGTGCTGATGGTCCTTTGGTGAGCGCTAGGAGCATCCTTTCTACGGTCCAACTTCCAGCCAGCCTGGAGGCAACCGTAACACGCAGGTTAATGATCTCAGACCTGTATCTGTCGCTAATAGCGCAGGTTCATGATCTCAGACCTGTATCTATCGCTAATGGCGCAGGTTAATGATCTCAGACCTGTATCTATCGTTAATGATCTCAGACTTGTATCTATCGCTAGTGGCGCAGGTTAGTGATCTCAGACCTGTATCTATTGCTAATGGCGCAGGTTAATGATCTTAGACCTGTATCTATCGTCAATGATCTCAAAACTGTATCTATCGCTAATAGCGCAGGTTAAAGATCTCAGACCTGTATCTATCGCTAATGGCGCAGGTTAAAGATCTCAGACCTGTATCTATCGCTAATGGCGCAGGTTAATGATCTCAGACCTGTATCTATCGCTAATGGCACAGGTTAATGATCACAGACCTGTATCGCTAATGGCGCAGGTTAATGATCACAGACCTGTATCGCTAATGGCGCAGGTTAATGATCTAAGAACTGTATCTATCGCTAATGGCGCAGGTTAATGATCTCAGACCTGTATCTATCGCTAATGGCGCAGGTTAATGATCTCAGACCTGTATCTATCGCTAATGGTGCAGGTTAATGATCTCAGACCGGTATCTATCGCTAATGGCGCAGGTTAATGATCTCAGACCTGTATCTATCGCTAATGACGCAGGTTAATGATCTCAGACCTGTATCTATCACTAATGGCGCAGGTTAATGATCGCAGACCTGTATCTATCGCTAATGGCGCAGGTTAATGATCTCAAACCGGTATCTATCGCTAATGGCGCAGGTTAATGATCTCAGACCTGTATCTATCGCTAATGACGCAGGTTAATTATCTCAGACCTGTATCTATCGCTAATGGCGCAGGTTAATGCAGACCTGTATCTATCGCTAATGACGCAGGTTAATGATCTCAGACCTGTATCTATCGCTAATGGCGCAGGTTAATGATCTCAGACCTGTATCTATCGCTAATGGCGCAGGTTAATGATCTCAGACCAGTATCTATCGCTAATGGCGCAGGTTAATGATCTCAGACCTGTATCTATCGCTAATGGCGCAGGTTAATGATCTCAGACCTGTATCTATCGCTAATGGCGCAGGTTAATGATCTCAGGCCTGTATCTATCGCTAATGGTAGCGGGTTAATGATCCTCAGACCTATGTATCTATGTGGCAAGTGATATGCATCCTTGGTCCTGGAGAGAGGCCTACTTGCCAGCCTCTCCCCTGTGACTATGACTCTTTCATGTATCTGGCTTTAAAGCCCCTAGTCTACCTTCAGACAGACTATTTATGTAGGCTGCTTTATTTATCTTATGTTTTAGTCACCCTGTACCCATTATAGGTGCAGGGTGTGTGTAATGTAATTGTTTATCGTGTGTGTGTGTGTGTGTGTGTGTACTGTGTAATGTATTGCCTGCTCTCTTGTATTGCTGAGGTTTGCTACCAACTAGGTGGGTGGGCTATGGAGCTATGGAGCTGGTCTAGTGCCCTCTGTTGGTAGCAACAGCAATATGCACTACCTGAATTGCAAGACTGGTTCATTTGCATATTCGGGTAGATTTGCATATTGCTAATTCGGCAAGCAGGTGAGATATTTACTGTTAACGATTGTCTCCCCCCACCCCTTTAAAAATGTGCCATTGTGTTGTGATAAGTCACTGTGTGTTTCTTGATATGGTTTGACTGTTTGTGATTTTATTGAGGTTTCACAACAATGTTATTGTGGTGACTGTATTGGCTGGTCCCAAGGGAAATAAAGGTTTTGTCAGTTCTTCTTGATCCCTCTAAATGTAGCCTTGTCTCGTTATTGGAGGGAGCTGTTGTAATCACACTGGGGATTGCTATGCTCTGCATGCTCCCCTGAGCTTGAGTCACTTAGCTCTTTTAAGAGCTTGTTCCTGACACGCTCTCCTTGGAGGAGGGGTCTTCACCACACAGTCCTGGATGCTGGCGGTTCATACAGGGTGGAAGGAAGAGTTCTTTCCCACACAGTCCTGGAGGACAGAAGCTGATCCAGGGTGGAAGGAAGACGGCGAAACTCCAGTCAAGATACGGCGGTTGCAGAGTCTGCGGTGGTTGCGGTGTCTGCTGCAGCGCTTGGAGTCCTCAGGAAGCGCTAGGAGCATCCGTCAACGGAGGGTACTCAGTCGGAGTACAAGGAGCTCCGTTACACTATCGCTAATGGCGCAGGTTAATGATCTCAGACCAGTATCTATCGCTAATGGCGCAGGTTAATGATCTCAGACCAGTATCTATCGCTAATGGCACAGGTTAATGATCTCAGACCTGTATCTATCGCTAATGGCGCAGGTTAATGATCTCAGACCTGTATCTATCGCTAATGGCGCAGGTTAATGATCTCAGACCTGTATCTATCGCTAATGGCGCAGGTTAACGATCACAGACCTGTATCGCTAATGGCGCAGGTTAACGATCACAGACCTGTATCGCTAATGGCGCAGGTTAATGATCTCAGACCTGTATCTATCGCTAATGACGCAGGTTAATGATCTTAGACCTGTATCTATCGTCAATGATCTCAAAACTGTATCTATCGCTAATGGCGCAGGTTCATGATGTGAGACCTGTATCTATCGCTAATGGCGCAGGTTAAAGATCTCAGACCTGTATCTATCGCTAATGGCGCAGGTTAATGATCTCAGACCTGTATCTATCGCTAATGGCGCAGGTTAATGATCTCAGACCTGTATCTATCACTAATGGCGCAGGTTAATGATCTCAGACCTGTATCTATCGCTAATGGCGCAGGTTAATGATCTCAGACCTGTATCTATCGCTAATGGCGCAGGTTAACGATCACAGACCTGTATCGCTAATGGCGCAGGTTAATGATCACAGACCTGTATCGCTAATGGCGCAGATTAATGATCTCAGACCTGTATCTATCGCTAATGACGCAGGTTAATGATCTTAGACCTGTATCTATCGTCAATGATCTCAAAACTGTATCTATCGCTAATGGCGCAGGTTCATGATGTGAGACCTGTATCTATCGCTAATGGCGCAGGTTAAAGATCTCAGACCTGTATCTATCGCTAATGGCGCAGGTTAATGATCTCAGACCTGTATCTATCGCTAATGGCGCAGGTTAATGATCTCAGACCGGTATCTATCGCTAATGACGCAGGTTAATGATCTCAGACCAGTATCTATCGCTAATGGCGCAGGTTAATGATGTGAGACCTGTATCTATCGCTAATGGCGCAGGTTAATGATCTGAGACCTGTATCTATCGCTAATGGCGCAGGTTAATGATCTCAGACCTGTATCTATCGCTAATGGCGCAGGTTAATGATCTCAGACCGGTATCTATCGCTAATGACGCAGGTTAATGATCTCAGACCAGTATCTATCGCTAATGGCGCAGGTTAATGATCTCAGACCTGTATCTATCGCTAATGGCGCAGGTTAATGATCTCAGACCTGTATCTATCGCTAATGGCGCAGGTTAATGATCTCAGACCTGTATCTATCGCTAATGATGCAGGTTAATGATCTCAGACCTGTATCTATCGCTAATGGCGCAGGTTAATGATCTCAGACCTGTATCTATCGCTAATGGCGCAGGTTAATGATCTCAGACCTGTATCTATCGCTAATGGCGCAGGTTAATGATCTCAGACCTGTATCTATCGCTAATGGCGCAGGTTAATGATCTCAGACCTGTATCTATCGCTAATGGCGCAGGTTAATGATCTCAGACCTGTATCTATCGCTAATGGCGCAGGTTAATGATCTCAGACCTGTATCTATCGCTAATGGCGCAGGTTAATGATCTCAGACCTGTATCTATCGCTAATGGCCAGGTTAATGATCTCAGACCTGTATCTATCGCTAATGGCGCAGGTTAATGATCTCAGACCTGTATCTATCGCTAATGGCGCAGGTTAATGATCTCAGACCTGTATCTATCGCTAATGGCGCAGGTTAATGATCTCAGACCTGTATCTATCGCTAATGACGCAGGTTAATGATCTCAGACCTGTATCTATCGCTAATGGCGCAGGTTAATGATCTCAGACCTGTATCTATCGCTAATGGCGCAGGTTAATGATCTCAGACCTGTATCTATCGCTAATGGCGCAGGTTAATGATCTCAGACCTGTATCTATCGCTAATGGCGCAGGTTAATGATCTCAGACCTGTATCTATCGCTAATGGCGCAGGTTAATGATCTCAGACCTGTATCTATCGCTAATGGCGCAGGTTAATGATCTCAGACCTGTATCTATCGCTAATGGCGCAGGTTAATGATCTCAGACCTGTATCTATCGCTAATGGCGCAGGTTAATGATCTCAGACCTGTATCTATCGCTAATGGCGCAGGTTAATGATCTCAGACCTGTATCTATCGCTAATGGCGCAGGTTAATGATCTCAGACCTGTATCTATCGCTAATGGCGCAGGTTAATGATCTCAGACCTGTATCTATCGCTAATGGCGCAGGTTAATGATCTCAGACCTGTATCTATCGCTAATGGCGCAGGTTAATGATCTCAGACCTGTATCTATCGCTAATGGCGCAGGTTAATGATCTCAGACCTGTATCTATCGCTAATGGCGCAGGTTAATGATCTCAGACCTGTATCTATCGCTAATGGCGCAGGTTAATGATCTCAGACCTGTATCTATCGCTAATGGCGCAGGTTAATGATCTCAGACCTGTATCTATCGCTAATGGCGCAGGTTAATGATCTCAGACCTGTATCGCTAATGGCGCAGGTTAATGATCTCAGACCTGTATCTATCGCTAATGGCGCAGGTTAATGATCTCAGACCTGTATCTATCGCTAATGGCGCAGGTTAATGATCTCAGACCTGTATCTATCGCTAATGGCGCAGGTTAATGATCTCAGACCTGTATCTATCGCTAATGGCGCAGGTTAATGATCTCAGACCTGTATCTATCGCTAATGGCGCAGGTTAATGATCTCAGACCTGTATCTATCGCTAATGGCGCAGGTTAATGATCTCAGACCTGTATCTATCGCTAATGGCGCAGGTTAATGATGTGAGACCTGTGTTACCGGGTGTCGTTTCCAATCTCCATGGGACCCAGGTAAGTTCTCAAACCATTAGAAAACTGTTTGATTAGTTACACTGGGGAGGGGCATCATAACCATCATAGCATGCTGCCATAGTTATGGTGTTTTTAGTGATCCTACGATTCAGCTTTAAAGTTGGTTTTAGAATGGAGCTTGCTGTATTAACATTATTTGCGCCAGCGAATCTGTTGTGAACAGAAACATATGGAATTGTGTGTATTTTTATCGGCGCGGCTCATGCTGTAACAATGAATTGTTTTTCCAGAATCCGTAGGGGGCGTGCGTGGAATCTCAGTCTGTTTTGCAGGACACGGCCATCTGGGCTTTGCATTGCTTCTGTTCATGGAAAGTTTTTCTCAGACTGCAAGAATGTGCAGTTTCCACTTCGATATTGAACTGCCATTATTGTCAGAGACATTCCAGCGAAAAACTCATCAGGAATCAGACTAAATATTTATGTTCTGGGGATTACGTAATTCCACGCATTCTCTCCTTTTATTTGATTTTCCTGCTATTTATAACAAGGTTACATAGAACAAAAAGCATCCTAGTTTTCATTTACATTTTGGACATTTTTACAGAACGTCCAAGCCTGATTTGTTAGTTTGAGAGCAACACAGGAGCTTCTAATTAAGGAAGACTTGAAACAAAGCAGTGAATGCCATTGGAGATGCAGGGTTACTGAGTAATGTCAGTGCTAACTTGGTTAAAGTGCAGGAATAAGTCACCAAGTCACGTAAAGGAATCAGAGATCCCTCAATCAATCCATGTTCAATATGTGGAGACATGACACAATGTCGGCAGGCTGCCTTCCTCTGTGCCAGGTACATTTGTTGGCATGGGTCCTGTGCCACCATGTATGTCCGGCATTGCACGGAGTGTGCCACAACGTCAAACATTATTCAAAATGATTGTGCAGTAAAAGAAATCATCAATAAAGCTACTGTTTCTGGCTAACACAGATTAAGTTACAGCGCACTCATAAAATACATATCTAATTTCTATAAGGACACTTAAAATAACATATCTTAGCAAACTAATATAGGGATTCAGTTCCACCGTATGGTGTTAAGCCACCACTAAGTACCCCAATTTTGGTGGATCCTACACTAATTCCGTCGTGGGAGACATGTGAAAGCGATACTATAGTGCCAGGAATACAGCCACTATTGCTCCCGCCACCTCCCTCCCCCTCCCCCACCTCCCCCCTCCCCCCCCGGTAAATAAAGGGTTTTTAACCTTTTATTTGCTTACCTGATCCCAGTGCTGATGTACCTCTGCGCTGGGTGGACGCTCTGCCCCCTTCGAGATCCCGCAAGAAGCGGATGCTCATGCGCGGCAAGTGTCCCGTTCTCATTGGAACTCGCCATAGGAAAGCATTGAGTCAATGCTTTTATATGTGAAAATTTCTGGTGCTGGATGTCCTCATGCAGAGGTCCGTTTCGATCCAAGAAGCGCCCCCAGTGGCTGTCTGGTAGACAGACACTGAGGGCAGACTTAGTGCTGCAATGTAAACATTACTAAGTGCAATAGGGACACAGCACCTAGAGCACTTCAATAAGCGGAAGCGGTCTTGGTGCCTATAGTGTCTATAAGATCCATATAGTGCCTATAAGATCTGTTTGTAAGAGAAACACATTTAGCAGGAAAATGACAGTGCAGGTCGGGCCATTAGAGAGCAGGGTGCGGCAGTACATCCCCAAACACTAACATATGGAACGGTCAAGCTCTTATCAGGGGCGTTGCTGCCACGGGTTGAATGGGGAACACAGCCTTGAATCTTTTAGCTGCCAGGGGGTGGGAGTGGAAGAGGAGTCCCCAAACGTATGGACTTTTTCTGCCAGTGTGCTCTGTCTCCTTGTTGAGGCCCGACTGGATACAGAGCAGTTTAGACAGAGGCGCAGGCAATATGGCACTCTAGCCATGTCCCTGTCTCTATTACTGTGCTGCTTCAGCTCCCAGCTGCGGCTCAACAAGGAGAGCAGAAATAGCTATTGAGTTGAGTGCTGGAAGCTCAGGGCCAGCGGCTTTCTACCTCCTCTCCCTTACTCTGTGCATGCTATAGAGGGAGAGGTGTGCCTCTGTTGACCCTGCTAAACTTTACCAGCCGCAGCTCACCGGTACAGAGCACAGGTAGCGGTGGTGAGAAACACATTTTTATAGTATGCATGTTTTCCCTGTGTCTCTGTAGTCTGAGTGGTACTATTTATGTATGCGTGTTCCTGTACGTCTGTGAGTTCCTGTTTGTGTGTGTTCCTGTTTGTTTGTGTATGTGTGTGAATGTATTACTGTCTGTGTTTGACAATGTATGTCTGTTTATTTTGTGTGTTCATGTTTATGTATGTCTGTGTTTGTGTTCTTGTCTGTGTATTCTGTGTTCCTCTCTGTGCCTGCTTGTGTGTGTTGCTGTGGATGCCTGTGTAGCCAGTCTTTGTGTGTCCCTTTATAGTCCTGTGTCTTTGTGCTTATGTATGCATCTGTAAACTTATTTTACCATATTTGTGTGTATCCACATATTGCAGGTGTAAACGTGTGGAGGACTAGTTGTAAGGCTCTGAGGTGGCTTGTTTGTTTAGTACTTAGCCTCGGGACCTGTTTGATCCAGTAATTTATTAATACAATGGGGGGAGATTCTAGTTGTGATGCAGTTTATTTAAATTTTACGTCAACAGTTTGTTACTGAGAATAATACAATAGTACATTAACTCCTGCAAGACAGCCAGGCGGATGTGAATTGCTAACGGTGCACTAATGGCAGAGTGATATTTAATAAAGACTGCTTGCTGAGGCCTTAACTTCTCGCCCATCATTACCAGTCTGTGCTGGTATTGCTTCCTGGGTTAATGACAGCAGTGACTTTAATCATCTTTACCAGGAAAAATTCAAAACGCTCTAAAGATGAATTGTCTGATTCTGGAGGAAGCCCCCTTCTCTCCCTCCCCCTAGTCTACACATTTTGCTGGCAAGGCCCCCTGGTTTGGGGGGAAGTGGAATATGGAAAACCCATTGATGGAAAGTTCAGCTTTCTCTCTGTGAATGGAATATTTTGTGTGACACTGCCGGAATATAGAAACAAAACATTTTAGTGGAACTGAATACACTATTACAGCCGCATGTGGACAGAAAACCCATATCCACGTTTCACTCCCAGTGAAAGACCACAATCACCTTGTGCAACTTTCATAACAGCAAGCCACGTACAAAAGGGAAAATTCTGGGAAAATAACGGAACAGCAACCAGAGTTGCAATTCTAGGATTTATTAAAGACAAATTGGGGTTATTCTAACCAAATGTGCCTTAGATTGGGAACCATCCGGTGTCTGGTTTCAATACGTGAAATCTACATAGAAACTAAAACGCTGAATTTCATCTGGATTTGCAAAAAATAAATGTACTTGCATTTTGCAGGCCTATCTATTGAAATCCGGGCTATTTGCAAGTTGGCACACATCAGCAAAAGCGTTAAAAAGCCCTTGGCATCACAAGTGCTGGCTGGACAGTCTTCAATAGGCAACCACCACAAACAAAGCAAGAAAAATAGGCTTAACCCCTTAAGGATACATGACGGAAAAATTTCGTCATGATTCCCTTTTATTCCAGAAGTTGTGTCCTTAAGGGGTTAAAGCCTATGAGTCGTTATGAACTCCATAAACTGATTGGTGGGATTTTATCCCCACATAAAGCTGCAGACGTCAGAATTTGCATAAACCCCCGACGGTGACATGGTGGTGTGGGGGGGGGGGAGGTGGGGTGATGGCAGGCAAAAGTGAGTTCTACTTATCTGAATCTATCCCTCAAAGGCAGCGTCCACTTCTCCCAGCGAGCACTCTTCAGCAGCACCAGGAGCGGATATCATTGCTGAGCTCCTGCGCATGCGTCAATGTACAGCATTGAGGTTGTGGCGAAAGTACCCTCGCCACTGGTACTTGGAGGGGCCTGCTTGCCAGCCTCTTGCCCCAGGACTATGGCCCCTATATTAGACCTTGGTTCAGGACGGTGGAAAGGTTCAGGACGGTTCATGCTTTTTATCTTCTACAGTTCAATATATGGGACTACCGAATGGATTGTGCCTACGGTGTTCGTTTACCGAACAAACAACCGAACAGACGGACCACACGCCAGTGGAGTGTGCAGCCCGTTTACCTCCCAGGCAGGTAGTTAACCGCAGCCAAATTGACGAACGGCTGGGTGGTCGCCGTTCGTATAGTCAAACATGTGGCGGCGGCCATCTTGTTTAGTCGAACGTGTTCAGCAGTGTTTTGTCGTCGAGTTCATGGAACTCAAATCGGACACTCAACGTCACGAACACCGCTGGGACTTTCACCTCCAGTTAGGTTCGACTAGAACTGCACGAACGGAGCGCCGTTCGGTAGAAATAATTTACCGAACCAGATACACTCACTGACTCTGTGTATGAATGGCTCAGTTCGACTATTTGAACTTTACTCAGACTATTTTAAATAGACCGGCCGCACAGCCTAATTCTCTGGAATGGTTTTGTACAAGAAACCATGCGTGCGGTCAGTCACAAAACCCCTGCTCTTATCTGGGTGATTTTTGGATATGTTGTTCACCCAGATCAGGGCTATCAGGGGATGTTTATGGGGATATGTTATGTTTTGGGGTGTTTTCTGTACTTTGTGGAAAATGTTTTTTCTGCCTGTGGATAATTAGGTTATTGTGTTAGCTACTTTAATTATATCACAGGCAGAGGGGAGGGATTGTGTGCTGTAGGTGGGTGTGTTGGACCTTGTTGTATTGTCCTTATTGGTCTGTCCAGGGGGTGTGCATCTGGCCTGGTGAATTGTATATAAAGCAACCTGAACCATTAAAGCTCAGATCATCTTGTACCTTCATTAAATTTTGGCTCATGTTTGGGGGATTGGATAACTACACTCTAGGGGATTGCTATAATCACAATACTCCCCTGAGCATGCGCTTGTTCCTGCTACGCTCTCTGAAGTAGGAGAGGTCTACTCACAGGAAGCTGGATCCTGGTCATAGGTCCAGGGTGGGTGAAGGACGGCGAGACCTCGGCGCAGCTGCATCGCTGGAAGTGGGGTCTACAGTGCTTATGGTGTCTGGAGTGCTTGGAGCCCTCGGAAAGCACTAGTAGCATCGATTGACAGAGGTATCCGGTCAGGGTGCCAGGTGGTCCGTCACAGAGGTCTATGGAGGATTCTGTATCCATAGTTAAAGCCAATTCCCTGCAGCCATCGCTGGTGAAAGCTGGGATGATTAACACTTGTAGAGGATTAACACTTGGCGGTAGCTCCACTCAGTGTCTAGAAGTTTCAGGTGGAGGAAATATACACAGACAAAGTAGTCCCTACTTTGTCTCTTGACAGGGTTGGAATTTCAGTCAATATGAGTATTTCATAAAGATTTTTTTTTGGTGGGGGGGTGGTGACAGTGCCATTTTATATCTCGCTCGACATGTGAGTCAGCTGCCCCATACTTAACCCTCACATTGCCGAAGAGTTGTAACTATTTTCCACTGGCTGCTAGTACTGCCAGTAAGTAGTCTGGATTTTAACAATCTCATCCCAAATTCTCCACATCTCCGTTGCATCTGGACAGTCTGAAATGCGGTACACATTCAAGTCCACTTGAAAGCCGCTTTGCAAGATCCGGATATTAATCAATCTTGTGAACAAAGTCAGGAGTTTGCAGTCTGAATTCCATCGGGCAGATTTGGATTACACTTTATTAATCTGGTTTGGGGGCAATTGTACGCATAGGTTGTGCTGGATAGTGTCTAAATGCCCCCAGAGC
>OW240919.1:1471189-1482612 GCA_933207985.1 Pelobates cultripes
AGTATGATGTCACAGATACAGAGAGAGAAGGCGCTCAGTATGATGTCACAGATACAGAGAGGGAAGGCGCTCAGTATGATGTCATGCGGATACAGAGAGGGAAGGCGCTCAGTATGATGTCACAGATACATAGAGAGAAGGCGCTCAGTATGATGTCACAGATACAGAGAGGGAAGGCGCTCAGTATGATGTCATGCGGATACAGAGAGAGAAGGCGCTCAGTATGATGTCATGCGGATACAGAGAGAGAAGGTGCTCAGTATGATGTCACAGATGCAGAGGGAAGCATGTAGTATGATTTCATGCGGATACAGAGAGAGAAGGCGCTCGGTATGATGTCACAGATGCAGAGGGAAGCGTGTAGTATGAGTTCATGCGGATACAGAGAGAGAAGGCGCTCAGTATGATGTCATGCGGATACAGAGAGGGAAGGCGTGCAGTATGATGTCACTGAGAAAAGTTTGAATTGTCACTATGGAATATTTTGAAGATCCTTTAATGTAGTTTTTTTTTGGGCCAGGGAAATTGATATTTAAAATATGGAGTTTTGTCTAATTAACAGTTTTAGAATTTCTAATAGGGACACATTACAATTCTCTTTGAAGGAAGATCCAGTTTGGTGTAGGTGGGATCATTATGCCATAATTAGGAGTCATTACTCCCTGATTAATAGTATTTGCAATATCCCTGTAACTCATTGTGTGCTAGGTAACATTAACTGGGATGAAAGAGCCACGGGAACAGTAACAGCTAATGCATATATCAGATAGTGTTTGCAGTCACTAATAAAGGTCTGGCCACACATCCATCGGTAGAGCTCATTATGTGCCAGAATGCCAGGCTAGATGGAGTCATTGGGTACATATAATCAGTGTGGTTGTTATGGTGTCAGACCCTTGAATTGTCCATTTCCCTGCACATCTAATGATCATGGAGGCTTTCTTTGCTCAGAAATAACTAATTCCAGATGCTAGCGGGGGGAATATTTCCATATTTGGTATAGCGAGAGCTCTGCGTTTTTTGCATTTTTGTGTTCCTGTTACCCAACCACAAAACATTCCTGACAGTTTTAGATGCTGTTAAATATAGAGCTGAGTTATGTTCAGGAAATTCTGCGGAATGTTGTGTATCAGACTGTACAGACAAAGCTATTGGCCTTATGACTTGCTCACATAAGAAACCGTCTCCCAGCCGCCCCAGCACCAAAGAAGTCACATACTAGACATTTCTCAGCCACTAGTCAATGTATGATTGTAAAAACCTTTTAAGTCGAATCTACACCATTCACTATGACAGACAGAGCCAGTGCTGGAGGTTACAGTATTGATCGTGGCATGGGATAAGGATAACTTTCTCTTCAATCCAAGTGACATGGAGGAGGCAGAGCGAGGTACAAGATGAATATCTATACCCATCAATATATCACTTCAGTGAAAGACTATGGTGATCACAATGGTAAGTTACCCATATCCTTTATCATTGTACAGCAGTCTGATTTCTCAATGGCAACTAAACTAGAATAAGTGCCTCCTAGCATCAGTTCATACCACCTGGAACCTGTCCGTACATCCTAGTACCTGTCTATACCTCCTAGAATCTGTACATAACTTCTGGACCCTGTCCGCACCTCCTAGTACCCATCCGTAGCTTCTACTGTCTGTACCTCCTAGAACCTGCCCGTATTTCCTAGTATTTGTCTTAACCTCCTAGCACCTATCCATAGCTTCTAGATCCTATATCTCCTAGAACCTGTCCATAACTCCTATTATGTCCGTACCTCCTAGAACCTGTCCGTATATCCTAGTATTTGTCTGTACCTCCTAAAATCCAGCGGTTATTCCTAGAACCTGTCCATATATCCTAGTATTTATCCGTACCTCCTAGAATCTGCCTATATTTCCCAGTATTTGTCTGAACCTCCTAGCACCTGTCCATACCTTCTAAATCCTGTAAGTATCTCCTAGAACCTGTACATACCTGCCATTATCTGTCCTTACCTCCTAGAATCTGTCCATACCTCCTAGAACCTGTCCGTATGTCCTAGTATTTGTCTGTAACTCCTAGTACCTGTCCGTACCTTCTAATGTCTAGCGGTTCCATCTTGAACCTGTCTGTATGTCCTAGTATTTGTCTGTACATCCAAGTACCTGTCTGTATTTCCTAATATCGAGTGGTTCCTCCTAGAACCTGTCTATATGTCCTAGTATTTATCCATACCTCCTAGAACATCCCCATATTTCCTAGTATTTGTCTGAACTTCCTAGCACCTGTCCATACCTTCTATATCCTGTAAGTATCTACTAGAACCTGTCTGTACCACCTATTAACTGTTCATACCTCCTATAATCTGTGCGTACCTCCTAATACCGGTCTAAAAAGCTCATGAAACTAGTCTTGAGCTCTAAATGTAGAAACCCGAGTGAAATATTACTCATCAGAGCATATTATTGAGTGTATAATATCTGTGGACATGGCAGCTCTTATATGAGATTTATGTGATATTCACATCATTTTTGGAGGGAATGGGTCAGAGATTTTATTTACTTCAATGTTAATTCTTTAGGCACTGTTTGTGCTGACACAAAATACATAATGAATTTTAACTGAATAAGTCGAGCAGTGGCGGGTCTCAAGTAAAGGTGCAAGAATTCTTTTGGGGGGCCACCCTATTGCAAGGATGAAACAAAAAAAGGCAGATCCCTGTCTGTCATACAGCTCCCACAATGCTTTGCCAGCTGGGGTCTACCATGTGTCCATCCTTGCAGCTTTGAATTTAGTACGGAGCAGTGTTTGAATGGAGTATGTGTGTGTGAATGTAGGGGTGTATGTGTGTAGTGTGTTGTGTGTTGTCAATTGAAATCAGTGGTTTCAGTACAATATGAACGATCCAGCAGTGTGAATGAATGATCCCAGTACAATATGAACGATCCAGCAGTGTGAATGAATGATCCCAGTACAATATGAACGATCCAGCAGTGTGAATGAATGATCCCAGTACAATATGAATGATCCAATACAGTATGAATGAATGATCCCCAGTACAATATGAACGATCCAGCAGTGTGAATGAATGATCCCAGTACAATATGAACGATCCAGCAGTGTGAATGAATGATCCCAGTACAATATGAATGATCCAATACAGTATGAATGAATGATCCCCAGTACAATATGAATGATCCAATACAGTATGAATGAATGATCCTAGTACAATATGAATGATCCAATACAGTATGAATGAATGATCCCCAGTACAATATGAATGATCCAGCACAGTGTGAATGAATGATCCCAGTACAATATGAATGATCCAATACAATATGAATGAATGATCCCCAGTATAATATGTATGATCCAATACAGTATGAATGACCCCAGCACAGTATGAATGAATGAATGATCCCAGTACAATATGAATGATCCAATACAGTATGAATGAATGATCCCAGTACAATATGAACGATCCAGCACAGTATGAATGAATGATCCCAGTACAATATGAATGATCCAATACAGTATGAATGAATGATCCCAGTACAATATGAATGATCCAGCACAGTATGAATTAATGATCCCAGTACAATATGAATGATCCAATACAGTATGAATGAATGATCCCAGTACAATATGAACGATCCAGCAGTGTGAATGAATGATCCCAGTACAATATGAATGTTCCAGCACAGTATGAATGAATGGTCCCCAGTACAATATGAATGATCCAATATAGTATGAATGAATGATCCCAATACAATATGAATGATCCCAGTACAATATGAATGATCCAATACAGTATGAATGAATGATCCCCAGTACAATATAAATGATCCAATACAGTATGAATGAATGATCCAATACAGTATGAATGATCCCAGTACAATATGAATGATCCAATACAGTATGAATGAATGATCCCAGTACAATATGAACGATCCAGCACAGTATGAATGAATGATCACCAATACAATATGAATGAATGATCCCCAGTACAATATGAATGATCCAATACAGTTTGAATGAATGATCCCAGTACAATATGAACGATCCAGCACAGTATGAATGAATGATCCCAGTGCAATATGCATGATCCAATACAGTATGAATGAATGATCCCAGTACAATATGAACGATCCAGCACAGTATGAATGAATGATCACCAATACAATATGAATGAATGATCCCCAGTACAATATGAATGATCCAATACAGTTTGAATGAATGATCCCAGTACAATATGAACGATCCAGCACAGTATGAATGAATGATCCCCAGTACAATATGAATGAATGATCCCAGTACAATATGAACGATCCAGCACAGTATGAATGAATGATCACCAGTACAATATGAATGATCCAATACAGTTTGAATGAATGATCCCCAGTACAATATGAATGATCCAATACAGTATGAATGAATGGTCCCCAGTACAATATGAATGATCCAATACAGTATAAATGAATGATCCCAAGTACAATATAAATTATCCACTACAGTATGAATGGTCCCAGTACAATATGAATGATCCAATACAGTATGAATGAATGATCCAGCACAGTATGAATGAATGATCCAATACAATATGAATGATCCAATACAGTATGAATGAATGATCCAGCACAGTATGAATGAATGATCCAGCACAGTATGAATGAATGATCCAACACAGTATGAATGATCCAGCACAGTATGAATGAATGATGCAATACAGTATGAATGATCCAATACAGTATGAATGATCACCAGTACAATATGAATGATCCAATACAGTATGAATGATCCCCAGTACAATATGAATGATCCAATACAGTATGAATGATCACCAGTACAATATGAATGATCCAATACAGTATGAATGATCCCCAGTACAATATGAATGATCCAATACAGTATGAATGATCACCAGTAGAATATGAATGATCCAATACAGTATGAATGATCCCCAGTACAATATGAATGATCCAATACAGTATGAATGATCACCAGTACAATATGAATGATCCAATACAGTATGAATGATCCCCAGTACAATATGAATGATCCAATACAGTATGAATGATCACCAGTAGAATATGAATGATCCAATACAGTATGAATGAAGTATCCCCAGTACAATATGAATGATCCAATACAGTATGAATGATCACCAGTACAATATGAACAATCCAATACAGTATGAATGATCCCCAGTACAATATGAATGATCCAATACAGTATGAATGATCACCAGTACAATATGAATGATCCAATACAGTATGAATGAATGATCCCCAGTACAAATGAATGATCCAGCACAGTATGAATGAATGATCCAATACAGTATGAATGATCCCTTGTACAATATGAATGATCCAATACAGTATGAATGATCACCAGTACAATATGAATGATCCAATACAGTATGAATGAATGATCCCCAGTACAAATGAATGATCCAGCACAGTATGAATGAATGATCCAATACAGTATGAATGATCCCTTGTACAATATGAATGATCCAATACAGTATGAATGATCACCAGTACAATATGAATGATCCAATACAGTATGAATGAATGATCCCCAGTACAATATGAATGATCCAATACAGTATGAATGATCACCAGTACAATATGAATGATCCAATACAGTATGAATGAATGATCCCCAGTACAATATGAATGATCCAATACAGTATGAATGAATGATCCCCAGTACAATATGAATGATCCAATACAGTATGAATGATCCAATACAGTATGAATGAATGATCCCCAGCACAGTATGCATGGATAAACCCTCTACCTCGCAGGCTCGCTGCCTAGGTGTTCTCTTTGAATGCGACCTCTCTTTTACCCCTCGTGGTCAGTCGATCGCCAAATCATGCAGCTTCTATCTCAAAAACATTGCGCGCATCTGCCCCTACTTAACGCCAGACACGGCTAAGGTGCTGGTCCATCCTCTCTCACCTTGACTGCAATCTGAATGATGCAATCGTCTTGAGCAGCAGCATAGTATGAATGAAACCCGGAGATCTATCTCCACCCCCAGTAACGGGAGAATAGATCTACCCTGGAAGAATAGATCTACCTCCACCCCTAGTAACGGGAGAATAGATCTACCTCCACCCCTAGTAACGGGAGAATAGATCTACCTCCCCCCCCTAGTAACGGGAGAATAGATCTACCTCCACCCCTGGTAACGGGAGAATAGATCTACCTCCACCCCCCTAGTAACGGGAGAATAGATCTACCTCCACCCCTAGTAACGGGAGAATAGATCTACCTCCACCCCTAGTAACGGGAGAATAGATCTACCTCCACCCCTAGTAATGGAGAGAATAGATCTACCTCCACCCCTAGTAACGGGAGAATAGATCTACCTCCACCCCCTAGTAACGGAAGAATAGATCTACCTCCACCCCTAGTAACGGAGAATAGATCTACTTCAGGGGAGAATACCTACCTACCCCTAGTAACGGAGAATAGATCACTTCCACTAGTAACGAGAATAGATATACTCAATTCTAGTAACGGAGAATAGATCTACTTCCCCTAGTAACGAGAATAGATCACCTACCCTAGTAACGGGAGAATAGATCTACTTCACCCCTGGTAACGGAGTAATAGATCTACCTACCTTAGTAACGGAGAATAGATCACCTACCTTCGGTAATGGAGAGAATAGATCTACTCACCTCTTGGGGTAATCGGAGAATAGATCTACTCACCCCTAGTAATGAGAGAATAGATCAACCTCCAATTCTAGTAAATAGGAGAATAGATCTACCTCGAATTCTCTTAAAGGTAACGGGAGAATAGATCTACCTCCACCCCTAGTAACGGGAGAATAGATCTACCTCCACCCCTAGTAACAGGAGAATAGATCTACCTCCACCCCTAGTAACGGGAGAATAGATCTACCTCCACCCCTAGTAACGGGAGAATAGATCTACCTCCACCCCTAGTAACGGGAGAATAGATATACCTCCACCTCTAGTAACGGGAGAATAGATCTACCTCCTCCCCTAGTAACGGGAGAATAGATCTACCTCCACCCCTAGTAACGGGAGAATAGATCTACCTCCACCCCTGGTAACGGGAGAATAGATCTACCTCCACCCCTGGTAACGGGAGAATAGATCTACCTCCACCCTTAGTAACGGGAGAATAGATCTACCTCCACCCCTAGTAACGAGAGAATAGATCTACCTCCACCCCTAGTAACAGGAGAATAGATCTACCTCCTCCCACTAGTAACGGGAGAATAGATCTACCTCCACCCCTAGTAAAGGGAGAATAGATCTACCTCCACCCCTAGTAACGGGAGAATAGATCTACCTCCACCCTTAGTAACGGGAGAATAGATCTACCTCCACCCCTAGTAACGGGAGAATAGATCTACCTCCACCCCCTAGTAACGGGAGAATAGATCTACCTCCACCCCCTCCCCTAGTAACGGGAGAATAGATCTACCTCCACCCCTAGTAACGGGAGAATAGATCTACCTCCCCCCCTAGTAACGAGAGAATAGATCTACCTCCTCCATCTTAGTAACGAGAGAATAGATCTACGTCCCCCCCTAGTAACGGGTGAATAGATCTACCTCCTCCATCTTAGTAACGAGAGAATAGATCTACCTCCACCCCTAGTAACGGGAGAATAGATCTACCTCCACCCCTAGTAACGGGAGAATAGCTCTACCTCCCTCCCCTAGTAACGGGAGAATAGATCTACCTCCCTCCCCTAGTAATGGGAGAATAGATCTACCTCCACCCCTAGTAACGGGAGAACAGATCTACCTCCCCCCCCTAGTACCGAGAGAATAGATCTACCTCCTCCCCCTAGTAACGGGAGAATAGATCTACCTCCACCCCTAGTAACGAGAGAATAGATCTACCTCCACCCCTAGTAACGGGAGAATAGATCTACCTCCACCCCTAGTAACGAGAGAATAGATCTACCTCCACCCCTAGTAACGGGAGAATAGATCTACCTCCTCCATCCTAGTAACGAGAGAATAGATCTACCTCCACCCCTAGTAACGGGAGAATAGATCTACCTCCACCCCTGGTAACGGGAGAATAGATCTACCTCCACCCCTGGTAACGGGAGAATAGATCTACCTCCACCCTTAGTAACGGGAGAATAGATCTACCTCCACCCCTAGTAACGAGAGAATAGATCTACCTCCACCCCTAGTAACGATAGAATAGATCTACCTCCTCCCCTAGTAACGGGAGAATAGATCTACCTCCACCCCTAGTAACGGGAGAATAGATCTACCTCCACCACTAGTAACGGGAGAACAGATCTACCTCCACCCCTAGTAACGGGAGAATAGATCTACCTCCACCCCTAGTAACGAGAGAATAGATCTACCTCCACCCCTAGTAACGAGAGAATAGATCTACCTCCTCCCCCCTAGTAACGGGAGAATAGATCTACCTCCACCCCTAGTAACGGAAGAATAGATCTACCTCCACCCCTAGTAACGGGAGAATAGATCTACTTCCTCCCCCTAGTAACGAGAGAATAGATCTACCTCCACCCCTAGTAGTAAAGGGAGAATAGATCTACCTCCACCCCTAGTAACGGGAGAATAGATCTACCTCCACCCTTAGTAACGGGAGAATAGATCTACCTCCACCCCTAGTAACGGGAGAATAGATCTACCTCCACCCCTAGTAACGGGAGAATAGATATACCTCCACCTCTAGTAACGGGAGAATAGATCTACCTCCTCCCCTAGTAACGGGAGAATAGATCTACCTCCACCCCTAGTAACGGGAGAATAGATCTACCTCCACCCCTGGTAACGGGAGAATAGATCTACCTCCACCCCTAGTAACGGGAGAATAGATCTACCTCCACCCCTGGTAACGGGAGAATAGATCTACCTCCACCCTTAGTAACGGGAGAATAGATCTACCTCCCCTAGTAAGTAACGGGAGAATAGATCTACCTCCTCCTAGTAACGGAAGGAAGAATAGACTCATCTCCACCCCCTAGTAACGGGAGAATAGATCTACTCTCCCCTCTAGTAACGAGAGAATATCAGGATCTACCTCCACCCCCTAGTACAGAGAATAGACTACCCCCCTAGTAACGGAGAATAGATCTACCCCCCTAGTAACGAGAATAGATCTACCTCCACCCCTAGTAATCTGGAGAATAGACCTACCTCCACCCCTAGTGTAACAGGAGAATAGATCTACCTCACCCCTAAAGTAACGGTAATGGTATCTACCTCCACCCCTAGTAAAGGGAGAATAGATCTACCTCCACCCCTAGTAACGGGAGAATAGATCTACCTCCACCCTTAGTAACGGGAGAATAGATCTACCTCCACCCCTAGTAACGGGAGAATAGATCTACCTCCACCCCTAGTAACGGGAGAATAGATCTACCTCCACCCCTGGTAACGGGAGAATAGATCTACCTCCACCCCTGGTAACGGGAGAATAGATCTACCTCCACCCTTAGTAACGGGAGAATAGATCTACCTCCACCCCTAGTAACGAGAGAATAGATCTACCTCCTCGTATGTCGACCATGAGGCGGCGGCCATTTTAACCATGCGAAAGACCAGCGGTGTTCGACGGTTATTTCATGGAACTAAAAACGGACACTTTTTCAACCGAACACCACTGAAGCCGTCGACCTCCCTTCTCAATCGACAGAAGTATGCGAACACCGGCCGTTCGAGGCACGAATGGACTTACCCCAGATAGCCTTCCCATGGAGTCAATCGCATACCGAAGAACTGTAATAGACTTTGACTCCATGGCGATTGAACTGTGCGTATGGGATCCGAGCGCTATTCGCCAATAATATGCACTCAGATCCAGGCTATCTGGGGATGTGTTAGACGAATGTAATACGTTCTGCAGTTATAAAGTTATGTATTTTTATGTGTTTTGTGACTTATATTTAAAATGGCGATTTGCTTCTGCTCTGGGAGATAATTGAATTACTTCTCAATTATCTCCCGAGCAGAGGGGAGGAAACTGTGATGCATGCTGGGAATATTGTGGGGATGTATGTCTGAAATGTTCCCATATCCTTCTGTTATTCCAGTCTCCCATTTGGTCCCCTAGGGGAGTGTCCACCAAGTGGGAGACCTGCATAAATACGGGCAGGTAGCCCACAGTAAACTCAGTTCGTGTTTTACCCTCAAAGCGGAGCTTGGTCTCGTTATTGGGGGGATTTTATTACCGGTGACTAGAGACTGCTCATTGGAATTATTTTCCGCTTGGAAGATATTGGCATTCGGCTAATATTGGCAATTCGTGTATTTGGAGCTCGTGAAGGGAAGGAGCCGTACAGGTACCATTCGGGAGTTTGGAGTGTTCCCTGGCTGGCGGTTCGCATGGTTATACTGCATACGCTACCAGACCACATTATTGCGAACGGGGAGCAGTCACTAAACGGCGGTTTGTACATTTATTACTGGAGGTACCGTAACATAGACCAAGGTAACGGATCTGGAAAAAGACTTCAGGTTGGGTTAATTTGGAGTACATTTTGTAATTCTATAAAGTGAGAAGTATCAGGAATTCAAAATCAGTTTCAAATTTAAGGCCAAATCGCCAAACTAAGAATATTTACCAACTGAAGTGTGTGTAAATGTTCTCTGTAGTAAGAACTGGTGGACAATCCCAGCCCAGTTATTTACTAAACTGAGAATTCACAGCAACTTTCTAATTTAAATCATTAGCCTACCTGGAAATTTCTCCAATCACAGAAGTTGATTTAGTCTGTATTCTGTGCCGTTAGTTTAACCTTGATGTATCGTTGTATGTGACTGGGTGAAACCGGGCCAATCGCATTGTAGGACACATACGATACGCCACTGTGCGGCCTCATTGTAACGCAGACAATGGAGCTCAATAAACTGATATAAAATGTCTAAAGCAATAAGTTTGCCAGTCTGGTGCTTTCTCTGCAGAGTAATAATGGTTGTATTTTATTCCATGGCATCTCAAGGACACGTTGTAACCGTAGGGCCTTGAGTGGCTAAATCTAACAAACTGTAATTCTGTTTGGCAAAGGCAAGCCGGAGATGCAATTAGCTATTTAACCGTCGCCGTGCTGGGGGCAGGATGAATGCAGCCTTTTCATAGGAGTCCTGTAGGTGGCCAGAGTTACAGCAAGGAAGTAACTTGCGTCAGGCCTTAGGAATGCGTGGCTCAGGCAGAGAAAGATTCTTTGTCCTGTTCATGGCTAATAGGGGCTGAGCTCTGATCCTCCAGTCTTACACACTGTTTGCTTTCTATCTGGCCGTGCGTTCCCTGCCAGGATCTTAGGCCACATTACATTTTTACAAAGTTTGTCAATCAGCGGAGTAAACATCCTTTTCGCAGCCATGTGCCGGCTTTTCCCAGTCTCAGGCTGTAAAAACATCCCACATTCAGAACAATATTCACCTACAGCGAGCGTAAG
>OW240919.1:1486504-1501231 GCA_933207985.1 Pelobates cultripes
GCCTGTTGTCGGTGGCTTGAACTGACATCACCTCGTGTAGTATCCCCAGGGGTTCTTCGGCCTGAGTAATGAGTATCTCCTGATTTGTTGGCTCTGCTTGGTAGTGGTGGGCGGCTGCCCTTGGTGCTGGGTTTGGCCGTACTTGGCCCCATGCTTGCCGGCTTCGATTCTGGGTGCACTCCCTTGCCATGTGGCCCCATTGCTTGCACATATGGCACTGGATTTTGGCCCTGCCATTATATTGAGATGGTGAAGGGTGGCCCCCCGGGGTTGGTTGAAATGGGGTTGCTGTAGGTGCCGTAGCTGTAAGAGGTTGAGCGGTGGGCCGAGGGTACCCTCTGTTTAGGTGACCGTGATGTCTCCTAGCATCATAGTGTTGGTCAGCTAGTCGTGCCGCTTCTGTTAGGGTGAGGGGTTTTCGGTCTCTCACCCATTCTTGGGCCTCTGTGGACAGGCCATTGAAAAATTGTTCCAGCAGCATCAACTGCCGTAACTCCGCCATAGTGGTCGCTTGGCTAGCTTGTATCCACCCTTGGAAGGCTTGGTTCAGTTTGTGGGCCCAATCTGTGTGAGATTCTTTCTCTGGTTTGCGCAATCCTCTAAACTTGCGCCGGTATGCCTCTGGGGTAATGGCATATCGTTCTAGTATGGCCCGTTTTACCCTGGCATAATCTTTGCTGTCTTCCCTGGGTACCGCCTGATAGGCTTCTGCTGCCAGACCTGACAGTTTGCCCGCTGGTAACGGCACCCATACTGCCTGCTCCAAATCATGCAAATCACATAGCCTCTCAAAGTCTTGTAGATACCCATCAATTTCATCTTTATCTGCTCATCTTAAAAGCATGGTATGGGATCTTAGGCTTTACCTGGTTGCAAACGGAGGCAGAAATGGATTCTGCTCTGGACGGTGCATCCTGCGGACGGTGTGCCATCACATACTCCTGCACATCTCCCATCAGTACTGTCAATATTTCCAGGGGTACTGGCTGAGGTAGAAATTCCATCCTGGTCCTCATTTCCTTTTGGAAGAGGGTTTCTTCCATGGCTGGGGGGGGGGGGTTAACGCTGCGAGCTCTGTCTCCCTCCATCAATTCGGCAATCAGCACAGCTTTTGGCTTATTGCTGGCTATCTTAGCAGTTCTTTTAATGTCTGTCGTTTCAATGCAGTGTAATCCGTCTCCATTCACCTCTGTGTTCGGTTCTTTGCTGCATCCGAATTGCCATTCACTTTCCCGTTCGGTAGTTTCAATTTATCCGCACACCGCTTTTCGGCTGTAAGGTTGGATCCCGTCGCTTGCCACCAATTGTAGCGGAGCTGCAATATTAAATCCCAAGATCTCCGCTGGTACAGAAGGTAATCCAAAGTAAAGCGCTGAAAAGTAAGCCAATATCCCAAATCCCCCAGTAACCAGACAAAACACAGTTCTGGGAGTCAACTGAGCTTTTATTCACAAGTCACAGTATTTATGCAAGTCCCCATGCAAGGGGTTTCCCTACTGACATTTCAGGGGTTATACAGTAGGGGACTACATGGGGGACTTAACAATCTGGACTTCGATGTTGCAATGTTGCAATCGGCTAATGGGAGCCACACGACCCTCTGTGTGTGGGCTCCTGTTCGGTACTTTATTCGTTTCACGAACAGCAGGTAAAGTCCCTGTTCGTGAAACGAACATAAGAATGCTAGCGGCTTTTGGATGCTAGCATACGAATGCTCTATGGTATAACATTACAGGCATACATTGGAATACAACAGTCCAGCGGCTTTGCAGGTACAACAATGTGATCTAAAAGTGGCTAGGTTTTCCACACTCTCTGACAGACTGATACACACACACACACAGTCTGATACACACACACACACTGACAGACTGATACACACTCTCACTGACAGACTGATACACACACACACTCACTGACAGACTGACACACACACACACACACACACTGACAGACTGACACACGCACACACACACTGAGAGACTGATACACACACTCACTGACAGACTGATACACAAACTCACTGACAGACTGATACACACACAGACAGACTGATACACACACACACACAGTCTGATACACACACACACTGACAGACTCACATAACACACACTCTCACTGACAGACTGATACACACACACACTCACTGACAGACTGACACACACACACTGACAGACTGACACACACACACTGACAGACTGACACACGCACACACACACTGAGAGACTGATACACACACTCACTGACAGACTGATACACACACACACTCACTGACAGACTGATACACGCACACTCACTCACTGACAGACTGATACGCACACTCACATATATACACACACACACTCACTGACAGGTTCACATATACACACACACACACACACACACACACACACACTGACAGACTGATACACACACACTCAGACTGATACACACACACACACACACTGACAGACTGATACACACACACACACACACACACTGATATACACACACTCACTGACAGACTCAAATATACACAAACTCACAAAGTATTGTTTTTTTGTATTATTTGATACACAAATAGATACACACACACAAATTCATAGAGACACAGAAATACATACATTACCAATATCCACACACTGACAGACTGATACACACAGAAATAATTATTTTTTTTTTTTAAATACATATTTTCAGCCACCCTCAGGAGGGTGGATTTCATGGGGGTTAAAGGGTGACAGTGGGGCTTGATGCGGCTGATGGGAGTGGGCTGCCGCTGGTAAAGACTTCTCCGCCACCTGCTGTATCCCTTGCAGCTCTCTGTGCCCTGAGGGAACAGGCTGACAAATCCAGGCGCCACGACAAAATTCTGAGTCGCCATGACGACCCATAGCTTGGGATTTTTTAAGCCCTGCCTTGATCCATGTGGGAAACTGTATCCTGTATCTCCATAGAGTGAATTCTATGGATCACAAAGGAGCAGTCATACAGAGTTAAAACAGCACCCACTCTCATCAGCCTCAGCACATCACTGTTACAATAAAATTGGAAAAATATAATCGCAATATAAAACTAAAAATAATTTTCAATTTAAGGTATATATATATATATATATATTATTCACATATCTGTCTTTATAGACATAGGGAGCACATGGCACACAAATCTCAGCATTCAGGAAACACACACACAGTATCTCCCATCCCCCTCCCTCCCATTGCCTGCTCCCCCGCGGACACAGAGAGAGACAGAGAGAAGTTGTTCCTATCTCGGGCTCTCTCCGCACACACAGCGCCACCTACTGGCCGGCGGTGGTATTGCAATCAGTAAAAAAAAAAAAATGAAATACCGCCCCCCCTGCCTGAAATACCAGCACCGGCCCCCCTGCCTGAAATACCGTCACTGCCTCCCCCTGCCTGAAATACCGGCACCGCCACCCCTGCCTGAAATACCGGCCCCCCTTTTGAACACGTAGTACCGCCTGGAAATACCGCCTAATGCCTAAAATACCGCACCGCCCCTGCCTGAAATACCGTGCCTACCCCCCTGCCTGTTACTGGCACCGCCTGAAATACCGCCCTCCAGGAAATATCGGTACCGCCTGCCTGAAATACTGCCTCCACGCTCCGAAATACCGCACCGCCCCTGCCTGAAATACCGCACCGCCTCTTCCTAAAAATACCGCCCCTGCCTGAAATACTGGCACCGCCCCTGCCTGAAATACCGCCTCCTCCCTGAAATACCGCACCGCCCCACCTGCCTGAAATACCAGCACCGCCTCTGCCTGAAATGCACAATCGGCACCGGCCCCCCTGCCTGAAATACCGGCACCGCCCCCCCCCCTGCCTGAAATAACAGAAGATTATCTGTGGATGGCAAGAATTACTGTATGTTTTAACTACCGAACAGAGACCAACCGCAGGGCCAAAACACATGGAGCCTTTTTCGGACACCTCGTGTGCGGTTGGTCAAATTTCACCTTCCACCTAACTCCCGAACCCCTGGTCCGATCTGGGTGAATTTTGAATATGTTAGTCACCCAGATCTGGGCTATAAGGGGGTACCCAAAATAGTATTCTAGCTGCTTGTTTTGGGGTACATCCAGAACTCGGGGAAAACTACAGTATGTTTAATGAGATTAGGTGTCACTCTGAGGGGAGGAGATGTGTGGGAAGTAACTGTTACACTATTGGCTACTGTAATAATTACTGTGAATCCCTCCTTTGCATGGGAGAAAGCTTTAAAAGAAGGTTGAGTGATTAAAAGTTTAGTTCTGCTCCTGATCCTGTGTGTCCTCCAGTCACTGGGATCTGTATGGGGATATTCGTGGATTACCTTACTTGCTGTTATTATTATTCTGTGGTATTTTATTACTTGTTCCTGAGCCTCACTGGGATCTTTAGTGGAGTTAACCTGTGGAAGACCAGCACTCCGCTACATTGGTGGCAGCAATGGGTTCCAGACTCACAGAGGAACAAGTACCAATGGAGTACGGATGGAGATTGACTATTCTACACTAAAACACTCCACGCTAAAAGACCTCCTGGAAGCAAGGAGTATTCAAGCCAGCAATAAAACTAAAGCTGTCCTCATCGCTGAAGTCATGGCGGAATACCAAACAGAGGGTGTTTCGGGTCCCGAACGGAGTGATTCGGCAGAAGGACAAGAACAATCGGAGTTCAAAAGGCAACAACAATTTAGGTTGTCCTTTTATGGGGAAAATAATGGCAGAGATTATCTCCAGGACAATGACAGAAGTCCAGGAGTTTGTACTGAGGCAAAGGATAACACCAACCCCAGAACGCAGCTCAGCAGTAACCATGGTACAAGAGGGTAAGCCCAAAATACCCTACCAAGCATTTAAAATGTATGAAGAGGCAGAGGAAGACATAGATGCCTTCCTCCAGGATTTTGAAAGACTGTGTTCCTTGCATAAAATCAGCTCAGAAGATTGGGTCCCCATTTTAGCTGGGCGACTAACCAGGAGAGCAGCAGAAGCTTACCGTACTGTACCCGACGAAGAAATTCGTGACTACAGTCGGGTAAAGAAAATTATATTGGCTCGGTATGCTATCACACCAGAGGCATACCGAAGGCGGTTCAGGGAACTAAAGAAAGCAGAGAAAGATTCACATGCAGAGTGGGCTTGTAGACTACAGCGGGTGGCCCTCGGATGGATACAGGCTAACAAAGCACGGTCCATGGAGGACATATTGCAAATGTTGCTGTTGGAACAATTCTATGATGGTGTAACGGAGCTCCTTGTACTCCGACCGAGTACCCTCCGTTGACGGATGCTCCTAGCGCTTCCTGAGGACTCCAAGCACTGCAGCAGACACCACAACCACCGCAGACTCCGCAACCGCCGTATCTGGGCTGGAGTCTCGCCGTCTTCCTTACGTGTCAGGAACAAGCTCTTAAAAGAGCTAAGTGACTCAAGCTCAGGGGAGCATGCAGAGCATAGCAATTCCCAGTGCGATTATAACAGCTCCCTCCAATAACGAGACAAGGCTACGTTTAGAGGGATCAAGAAGAACTGTCAAAACCTTTATTTCCCTTGGGACCAGCCAATAGAGTCACCACAATAACATTGTTGTGAAACCTCAATAAAATCACAAACAGTCAAACCATATCAAGAAACACACAGTGACTTATCACAACACAATGGCACATTTTAAAGGGGTGGGGGGAGACAATATTTAACAGTAAATATCTCACCTGCCTGCAGAATTAGCAATATGCAAATCTACCCGAATATGCAAATGAACCAGTCTTGCAATTCAGGTAGTGCATATTGCTGTTGCTACCAACAGAGGGTACTAGACCAGCTCCATAGCCAAACCTACCTAGTTGGTAGCAAACCTCAGCAATACAAGAGAGCAGGCAATACATTACACAGTACACACACACACACTATAAACAATTACATTACACACACCCTGCACCTATAATGGGTACAGGGTGACTAAAACATAGGATAAATAAAGCAGCCCACATAAATAGTCTGTCTGAAGGTAGACTAGGGGCTTTAAAGCCAGATAGATGAAAGAGTCATAGTCACAGGGGAGGAGGCTGGCAAGTAGGCCTCTCCAGGACCAAGTGGCGAAGGGCACTTCGTCACAGATGGGGTACCAACAGATGTCCAGGAATGGGTAAGGGACCGCAACCCTACATCCCTCATGGAGGCAGCTAGGAAAGCAGACGACTAACTGGATGCTCGCAGGCAACAAAAACCTGTAGTCATTAAGACCGCAGTAAGACCTCTAGGGGGGTCAAGTTACCCCACCAACACAACAGCACCACCCCGACAACTACAACCTCCACCAACCGCTGCCCAACCGAGGTTCCGCCAGCCTAGCTCTGTGCAATGTCACCACTGCCCTAATCTGATCCAGTACGGCCCCCACCTGTTGGAGGTGTTCTCCCCAGGTCTCGCTGTAGATCGCATTGTCATCCAGGTACGCACATGCGAAATCCTGGAAGCCATCAAGGAGCCTGTCGACCAAGCGCTGAAAGGTAGCAGGAGCGTTCTTCATCCCGAATGGCATGACTTTGAATTGGTACAAGCCAAACGGGGTGACGAAGGCCGACTTGGGGACAGCCTCCTTGGCTAGGGGAATCTGCCAGTACCCTTTGCACAGATCAATGGTAGTCAGATATCTCCCCCTAGCAATGCGATCTAGGAGCTCATCTATGCGGGGCATGGGATACGCATCGGTCACTGTCCTATCATTGAGACGTCTGGTCATTGGAACCTGGTGGTCCCATCCTTTTTGGGAACCAGTACTACGGGTGAGGCCCACGGGCTGTCTGAGGGTTCTATGACTCCTAACTTGAGCATCTCTTGTATCTCATCTCTTCTTTAACTGCCTCTGGGATCCTGTAAGGGGTCTGCCTAAGTGGCGTCTGCCCTGGGGTTTCTACATAATGGGTAGCTAACGTCATGTATCCTGGCTCTTGGGAGAATGTCAGTTTCTTCTCTGTCAACAGCTGTCTGATCTGTCCCTTTTCTGCCGGGTTCAACCGCTCCCCTAGATGGATAGTATCGAGGATATTACTAGGTTCGGGACCTGCTAACAAGTCAGGGATAGGCAGCCCGTCTGAGTCCTCTGCACTGGGACTGCAGATGGCTGCAATATCCTCGGCTCTTTCCTGATATTTTTTTAGTAGATTCACATGGAAGGATTTCCGAATCCGGTCATCCTTGCTACTGGCTATTACGTAAGTGGTATCACATATTTGGGCTACCACCTTGTAAGGGCCTTGCCATGAGGTCTGGCGCTTGTTCCCTTTTACTGGTCTGAGAACTAGCACTTTCTGTCCCACCTGGAAGGTTCTCTGGCGGGCACCCCTATCATACCACCTCTTCTGTCGACCCTGGGCCGCATGGAGATGGTCTCTAGCCATCCGAGCTAACTGTTCCATGCGGTCTCTCATCTCCAGAACGTATGGTACAATTGGGACACCCTCATGTTCCATCTCTCCTTCCCAGTGCTCTCGGATGAGGTCGAGGGGGCCTCGCACTCGTCGTCCATAGAGCAACTCGAACGGTGAGAACCCAGTGGATTCCTGCAGCACTTCTCGGTAGGCAAACAAGAGGTGCGGCAGGAATCGCTCCCAGTCTCTGTATTCCGCCGTAAAGGTCCGTAATAATTGTTTTAGGGTACCATTAAAGCGTTCACAGAGCCCGTTAGTCTGGGGGTGGTAGGGCGAGCTGAACAGGGTCTTGATACCACAGACCTTCCATAACTGTTGGGTCAGGTCTGCGGTAAATTGCGTCCCTCGATCGTCAGCACGACGGCTTCCGGATAGCGGGTAGCGTAGTCCACTACGGTAAGAATATATTTCTTACCGGAGGAACTGGGATTCGATAAGGGCCCCACCAGATCGACTGCCACCCTGCTAAATGGTTCCTCGATTACTGGCATGGGTAACAGTCTGGCTTTCGGGTGGTCCCCTGGCTTCCCTACTCGTTGACACACGTCACAAGTACTACAGTAACGTCGCACATCCATCAAGATGCCCGGCCAAAAGAAGGTCTGGATAATCCGGTAGGTAGTGCGGTTACCTCCTAAATGTCCTGCCAAGGGAATATCATGTCCAATTCGCAGAAGTTCCAACCGGTACTTTCTGGGTACCACTAGTTGGCGCTTCTGCGATGGGACACCGCCTGTCTTTTTCCCTTCTGTCAATCTATACAGTCGGTCAGTATCCCAGATAAAGCGTTCCTTCTCACTCCCCCCACTATCGGCAAGCTCCCTGTATTTTTGGAGGGTAGGATCTGCCCGTGTCTCCCTCCCAAATGCTTTGGGGGTATCCCAAGCTAAGGGTCTCTCTATGGGGTCTGGCCTAGGGGCTGGGTCGTGGCTTACCTGGGTCTCCCGTCCTGGTGCAGGGTCATCGGCAGCATACGCCTGGGAACGTGTGGTCACTGGGCAAGCAGCAGCAGTCGTAGGTAGATAAGCTGATGCAAGTGGGCCAATGTCATTGCCCAGTACGACTTCTGCGGGTAAATTGTCCATGATGCCCACAGTGGTCTTCCCAGACCCAATCCAGGTGTACCCAAGCAGTGGGTAAACGGAAAACAGCTCCTCCAGCAACTCGGACAGCCACAGTTCGGTTGGACAAATGTTCAGGTTTTACCAGGTGTCTCTGCATTAAGGTAATGGTTGTCCCAGTGTCTCTCAGTCCTTGCGCCACCTGTCCGTTCACCCGCACTTCTTGTCGATGGTGTTGTCGATTATCTGGGGAGGCGGCTTGTATCGGGTCCGCCTCATACAAGATGCCCAGGCATTCCTCGGGGCCCACCTCTGTCTCCAGGCAATGGGCAGCTGAGGTACGTGGGGACGAAAAAGGAGGGCGGGGTGATGCGGTCTCTGTAGGTGGTGAGGGTCGTCGCCAGTTGTTGGCTGCTGACCCCAGGGGGCAGTGACGGGCCATGTGTCCCAGGTTGTTGCAGCGATGGCACGCCATCCGAGATACATCTCTTGGGTAGCTGGGGGACCCCTGTGGGCGAGGGGGCCCTGGTGGTACGGGAGCACGGAACTCCGGGCAAAAATTGCTGGCTGGGGTACGTGGTTCCGGCCTGCTGGTTGTGCGGTGAGCGCCTTGACTAACTCTCCTTGTTTCGGCATACTCGTCCGCTAGCCGAGCCGCCTCCTTCAGGTTGCTGGGTCGTCGATCCCTTACCCAGTCCTGTAGATCAGCTGCTAAATCCTGGAAGAAGTGTTCCATTAAGAATAGTTGTAGAACTTCCTCCCCTGTACTGGCATTACATCCTTGGACCCAGTGGGAGGCTACTCTCTGTAGACGGTTGGCCCATTCCATGTGAGAGTCCATGGCTTTCTTTTTAGACTCACGGAATCGTCTGCGGTATGCCTCTGGCGTCACAGCATAACGGGCTAACAGGGCCTTTTTGACCTGCTGGTACTGTAAAATATCCTCTGCGGTGAGGGCCCGAAAAGCCTCGTTAGCTTTGCCTGACAGCTTCCCAGCTAAAATGGTAACCCATTTGTCAGGAGGTACCTGATGTAAAGAGCACTGTCTCTCGAAATCGGCTAAATATCTATCGATCTCCTCTTCATTCTCTACAAACGCCTTGAATGCAGTAAATCGGGGTAGTAAGCGGAGGGGAAGCAGGAACTGCATGTGTAATTGGCTGCTGGGCTCTTACCAGTTCGATTTCGTGCCCCCTCCTCTCCCGGATATCTGCTTTGGCATCGAGGAACAGCCGCTCAATCAGCTCCACTGATGTCTCTGGATAGAAGGCCAGTCTCCTCTGTACGATGCGGGCGACCTCGTCCTCCTCGCTATCTGGCCTCTGTGTCTCTGTTACATCCATGGACCGATCCATCTCGTCCAGCTCTAGTAGGTCTGCGATCAGCTCCCTCCGTGGTCTGTTACTGGCAATCCTTCCCCGGCTCTCCAGTAGATCTTTTAGGGTAGGTCTCTTCAATTTGGCGTATTGAGACTCCATCCAGCATCTGCGCTGTGGATGAAAGGACCATCCCACCGCTGCCACCAATGTAACGGCTACCCTGGTGTAGAGAGGGTATCAGCCGTTAGGGACGTCCTTTTCTTCCTGGCAGTCGCTGTGTAGTGATGGAGTCTCCTATTCCTTTCTGCTGGATCAAGAGTGGAAGCCAGGTGCAGCTCTGAAAAGAGCTAAGTGAATAAGCTGCAGAGATTCCCCTTTCAAGAATGAGACGAGGCTATGTTTTGAAGGGTCAAGAAGAACTGATGTTTAATGGCACACACTCTGCTTTTATGAGATTCTGCCCATGCAAGGGAGACACCCACATAATTAGCAGTATAACCAATCCATACAATATACATTCTGTAAATTCCCTCCCCTCAGATAACCACATAACATAATTAAAAAGGAACAGTTTTTCCCCAAAGTTTGGATGTACCCCAAATACTTGGGGTACAGACATAAATTTGGTATCCCCAGATAGCTTATATTTCAGGTACCAACATATAAAAAAATCAGCTCAATCGGTTCAGCCGTTCGGGAGATATAGGACTTAGAGGTTTTGACCGACTGCACGGGTACAGTAGCCGAAAACAGTTCCATGAATGCTGGCCCTGCAGTCGGTCTGAGAACGTGGGTAAAAACTCCCGAACGGCCGGCCATCCGTATACCATCCTGGGTTCGCTGAAATCTCCATCTGCTGTTAATCCTTTCTACCGAACGCCCGGTCGTTCGGTAGATTTGGTGATACTTTCCCGAAGGTATGGAGGTCTCAGCGGTGTTCGCCAGTTTGAGTGTCCGATTTTAGTTTAGACATTCATCGGCAAGCACCGCTGTTCGGGAGTTAAAATGGCCGCGAACACGTGTAAGTCCCGAAATGGCGGCTGAGCTTACAGTTCCCATAGCGTTCGTGCGGTTGATTCGAATAAAGTGCCCATCAACCAGGGAGGTAAATTGGCCATAATTAGCAGTCAGGGTGGCCTGTTAAGGCAGGTAAGCAATCGCATGGTGAATGCTTACAAAAATACCGAACGGCTGTATAATCCATTTGTCTTTTGCAGGCATACTGGGCTTGTTGTTACAATAAGTATTAGAGGGGGAGGGGAAGAGACACATGCTCCCATGGAATCAAAGGGCAGAAACAGTCTTTTAAAAGCCAATAAGCCCAAATAGTCTTTTTAACTGGCAAAGTCTCCCAGGGACCATAGTTACATGGCAGGAGGCTGGCAATTAGTCCTCTCCAGGCACAAGTGGCGAAGGGCACTTCGTCACACATCTTCTCTTTGGGGGGAAGACTAAACAGGTACCTGACCTTCTGCCGGTCAGTACCTAGGTTAGTCGGGCAGCCCACCCACAAAGAAAAATACACAGAGTATCCCCCCCACAATAAATGGTACTGGCCTGTAGGTTCAAGTTTGTAGTGGGACAGCGCAGCACTCTCGGTCTCTCTGGTGCAGCTAGGCAAACTGCTGGTGTTGCTTGGGGGGCAGAGGCCAGCGGCGCTCTGCCATGCTGCCAGCTCTTCCACTGGGGTAACCCGTGGTAAGTCAGGCTCTGATACAGGGAAAAGGGGGGGCCGAGGCTAACAGAGCTCTGCCCAGATGCCAGCTCTTCTGCTGGAAGGGGGTCAGTGGGTATCGCAGGCTCATCCACTGCCCCCAGGACCCGGTTTGGATGTACCTGGGGAGGGGAAGTTTCGCTTACCTCCTCTTCCTGGCATCCCTGCGGGGTTAGTTGGGGATCTGGACCACCTGTCCAGCCTCCCTGTAGGACTGGCACAGAGACCGCGGTCCCATCTGCGCCAGTGTGGTTAGGTTTGTCTTCCCCCTCTCCCGGTATCTCTGGCTGCTGTTGGAGGGGGAGGCTGGTTGCCCCCACTTCCCAGGACGCTGGTTGCTCTAAGGTGGAGGGATCGACCATCACCTCCTCCTGGAACTCAGGCCACCGCTGGGGAGAGAGACCGGTTGTCTCCTCTCCCGGCAAAGTATGCTGCTGCTGGGAATCTGGGCCGGTTGCCCTGCATCCCTGTAGCTCACCCTGCCGCTGGGGAGGGAGGACGCTGCTCTCCTCTCCCTGCAAGGTACACTGCCGCTGGGGAGGGGAGACGATGCTCTCCACTCCCTGCACTTCACACTGCCGCTGGGGATAGGAGACACGGCTCTCTATTCCCTGCAAATAAATCTGCCGCTGGGGATCTGGGCTGACTGCCCAGCATCCCTGTAGGGCCGGTGGAGAGACCTCGGTCCCATCTCCACCTGCCGTCTGGGGTTCCTCCCAGTAAATCTCTACAATATCTTTCCAGCTGAAGGGGTCTGGATCTGGATCTGCCGCTCTGCTTTTCTGTCGTGCCTTTTCAATGGAGTGGAACAGATGTTGGTAGCTCTGCTCCAGCTCCCACTACATTGTGACCAGATGAATCAGGTCTGGCCCCAGGTCGTCCACTTGGGGAAGATCCAGCAGAGTTTCCCTGAAGTCATGGATGTCCCAGAGCCGACATTCTGCAGGGCATCCAAAGTCATTGCCCTCCTCAAAGGCCTCCCACAGTAAGCCCGGGCCATTATAATTGTAGCGGAGTAGCAGTATTATCCACGGTCTCTCCGCTGGTAGACAGAATCAAACAGGCACAAAGCAGGTAAAATCCAGGTAGCGTAGTTACAATCCCTTTCTCCAAAGAACTAGCTTGGAGGTCAACTGAGGTCTTTATTTCCAGCTCCACAATTTATATAAGTCCCCATGCAAGGGGTTTCCTGAGTCCCCTCCTAGGGGCATTCCCAGAGGGGACTACATGGGGGACTTACTGTACAAGACATTTCTCCCATCAGGCACTGCTGCACGAGAGGGATCCTCCCACAGGAATGTACCGTTAAGTGGATTATCCCTCCGTGCAGCAGAACCGACAATTTATATAAAAATGCATAACTGTTTGAATATCTATTTGTACGAATGGACGTTCGGTAGATAGCTGGGGTCTGAGCGCATCATTCGTGAGATTACCGCTCAGATCCCAGCTAAAACAACCGAACGCCGTCTCCACCCACGACCAGGATCCAGCTCCCAGTGGGTGAACCTCTCCTAAATCCAGAGAGCGTAGCAGGAACAAATCAAGCTATTGCAAGAGCTTACTCTGGGGAGTAAGTGATTATAGCAACCCCCAGAGTGTAGGTATCCCTTCCCCCAAACATGAGCCAAGGCTTCAAGAAAGGTTCAAGATGATCTGATTTTTAATGACCACACACTGGCTTTTATGCAAGTCCCCATGCAAGGGGACATCCCACAGGGTGGGACACAGTACAACCAATCCTTTACAGGCAAACCGTAAAACACACCCAGCACCAACATACAATCGCTCCCCTCTGCCTGTGATATAATTACTAAACACAATGGGTTCATGTAATTTATCACAGGCAGGACAAATACACTTTATGCAACATATTAATAACTTCCAAAATATACATGCCACAAACATAAAAATCACATATTCGAACTCAACACACTTTAATTATAAACATACCCAAAAATCATATAATTCCCTCCAGTAGTTCAAAAGTTAGGTAAAAGTCCTATTTGGGACAAAACAGCTTGTTTCAACTGGTTTGGCAGTGTCCCTGGGACAACGCCCTGCTGGAGAACAATGGTATAGGTATTAGAGGGGGAGGGGAAGAGACACATGCTCCCATGGAATCAAAGGGCAGAAACAGTCTTTTAAAAGCCAATAAGCCCAAATAGTCTTTTTAACTGGCAAAGTCTCCCAAGGACCATAGTCACATGGCAGGAGGCTGGCAATTAGTCCTCTCCAGGCACAAGTGGCGAAGGGCACTTCGTCACAAGCCCCAGGCCCCAACCACAGGAGAAGCCCATCCCGTGGTCACCAGACAACAGGCTGGCACCCAGGACCACAGCACACTACCGGAGGTTCAGGTAAGAGATCTTTCCCTTTCCTTAGACTGTGTCCCCTGGGCTCCCCCTAACGAATTTGCAGCAGAGGTGATAACTGACCCTACTTTACAAATATATAAGGACAAGGTCGCAGCTGACCAACCCGTGGGGGGGCGGGGGGGGAGAGATTTATCTGGGATAAGCAGCTCTTATACAGAGAGTCCGACCCAATTGTTATGAGGCAGCTAGTGGTGCCGCAGCGGTACCGAGCGGAGTTGCTCAGGATAGCGCACGATAATCCGCTATCCGGACATTTAGGGGTCAGTTTTCGAGTATCATCTGTACATAATGAATACAGAGTGTGTGTGTTTGTGTAGTGTGTATAGTGAATGCAGTGTGTTTGCATAGTGTGTGTGTAAAGTTAATGCAGTGTGTTTGTGTAGTGTGCATAGTGAATGCAGTATGTTTGTGTAGTGTGTATATAGTGAATGCAGTGTGTTTGTGCAGTGTGTGTATAGTGAATGCAGTGTGTTTGCGTAGTGTGTATAGTGAATGCAGTGTGTTTGCGTAGTGTTTATAGTGAATGCAGTGTGTTTGCGTAGTGTGTATAGTGAATGCAGTGTGTTTGCGTAGTGTGTATAGTGAATGCAGTGTGTTTGCGTAGTTTGTATAGTGATTGCAGTGTGTTTGCGTAGTGTGTATAGTGAATGCAGTGTGTTTGCGTAGTGTTTATAGTGAATGCAGTGTGTTTGCGTAGTGTGTATAGTGAATGCAGTGTGTTTGCGTAGTGTGTATAGTGAATGCAGTGTGTTTGCGTAGTGTGTTTATAGTGAATGTAGTGTGTTTGCATAGTGTGTGTGTATAGTGAATGCAGTGTGTTTGCGTAGTGTGTTTAT
>OW240919.1:1504807-1529219 GCA_933207985.1 Pelobates cultripes
CACAAGCAGCAGGGATGACCGCAGCCTTTAGAGGATTGTCAGGAAAAGGCCATTCAAAAGTGTTGGGGACTTTCACAAGGAGTGAATGCATCAAGAGCCACCACACCCTATCATGGGGTGAAAAGTGCTTAGCTTACACCATTGTATAGGAGCTTCCACGAAAGCTAAAATGTAATTGCTATGTCACTGTTCGTGTCACGCAAAAATAAAGAATTTAAAAAAAAGAGCCACCACACACAGACGGATCCTGGACATGGGCTTCAGATGTCGTATTCCTCTTGTCAAGCCGCTCCTGAACAACAAACAACGTCAGAAGCGTCTTACCTGGGCTAAAGAAAAACAGACCTGGTCTGTTGCTCAGTGGTCCAAAGTCCTCTTTTCTGATGAGAGCAACTTTTGCATCTTATTTGGAAACCAAGGACCCAGAGTCTGGAGGAAGAATGGAGAGGCACACACCGCAAGGTGCTTGACGTCCAGTGTGAAGCTTCCACAGTCTGTGTTGATTTGGGGAGCCATGTCATTAGCTGGTGTTGGTCCACTGTGCTTCATTAAGTCCAGGTTCTACACAGAAATCTACCGGGAGATTTTGGAGCACTTCATGCTTCCTTCCTCAGACGAGCTTTATGGGGATGCTGACTTAATTTTCCAGCAGGACTTGGCACCTGCCCACACTGCCAAAAAGCACCAAAATCTGTTTCAATGACCGTGGGATTACTGTGCTTGATTGGCCAGCAAACTCACCTGACCTGTACCCCATAGAGAATCTATGGGGCATTACCAAGAGAAAGATGAAAGACATGAGACCGAACAATGCAGAAGAGCTGAAGGCTGCTATTGAAGCATCCTGGTCTTCCATAACACCTCAGAAGTGCCACAGGCTGATAGCTTCCATGCCACGCCGCATTGAGGCAGTAATTGCTGCAAAAGGGGCCCAAACAAAGTACTGATTCCATATGCATGCTTATTCTTTTCAGAAGTCTGATATTGTTCTATGTACACTCCTTGTTTTATTGATTGCATGTAATATTGTAATTTACTGAGATTGTGGATTTGGGGTTTTCATGAGCTGTAAACCATAAGCATCCCACTTATGACAAAGCACGGCTTGAACTATCTTGCTTTGCATGTAATGTGTCTAACTCATATATTAGTTTCCCCTTTTACGTTACATTGCTGAAATAAATTAACTTTTGCACAATATTCTAATTTTTCGAGTATCACCTGTATGTGATAAAATGCACAGGTTCAATGCCACATGCCTTGATAGGAAGTGTCTGCGTGGACTTAGAGTTTTTGCTTTTATACACATGTTATATACAAGTGTGAACTTCAGTCACCTAGTGAAGTTATCTCTTTTTTTTATAATAATCTTTATTGAAGAATTTTCTCATTTTTTCGTACATAAAGCAGCACTAGTGCAAATTTACATACAAAAAAAAAAACAAGTGTGACAATAACAACATATAATATTGCATTTATTACAGCAGTTCTAGTCTAAAGTATAGGATTGATTCCCCAACTAGACAGTTAAAAATATCTTTATAAAAAGATAAATTATATCATTTAGAACTGCTGTAGGGATAAATATGGGCAGTGGTCAGTCTGAAATATCATAAAAAACATCGTTATGAATGTAATTATCTATCAGAAACTAAAATAGTTCATTTGTCTTCCAGAATTCAATCCAATTAATGTATTGGTCTTGTTTATTTATAAGATGTATAGAGGAGGCCGGTAAATCTTTTTCCATTCGGAGTTGGAATAAAATTTGGTTGATTAGCTGACTCCTCTGAAAAGGAAGATACGACTTCCATTGTCTTGCTATTAATATCTCAACCGCCAAAAAGCAGTGGTTTGCAAGGCACTTGGATGAAATGGAAGGAAGTTTCCAATTTAAATGTAACAATGCTGTATCAGGGCCTTTTTTTATTTGTAATATTGAATAAGCATTTAAGTATTTCAAAGGACCACTCCCAAAGACATTTGATTGAGTTACAATGCCACCATATATGAACAAGTGTTCCGTAGTGAAGTTATCTCTTACATTGGTATTGGCCTTTTCTCTGTCTTAATATGCAGACTGTAGTGTAGGGGCAGGGGTTAATCCAATAGCTCTCCGCTGGGAACAAAGATTCAGCATACAAAGTCACAGGAACACAGCATAATCCACCTCCCCAAGGACTAGACGACACATAGTCTGGGAGTCAACTATCAGCTTTATTCACAGGTCTGCTTTTATGCATTTCTCCCATGCAAGGGAGGTAACTTTCATAATTATTACAGTAGCCAATTGTAACACGGTCACCTCTCCTCCCTCTCCTCTCCTTAGATTAGCACTTAAACAGATTAGTGGGGACAGAGTTTTCCCCACTTTCTGGATGTCCCTTAAATACAGGGGGTACAGGGACATAAGGGGTCCCCTGGTAGGTCTGATCTGGGTGAGCAACATACTCGAAATTCACCCAGATCGGACCAGGGGTTCGGGAGTTACAGACAGTTAAAGATTTGACCGACCGCAGGGACTCAGTAGCCGAAAACAGTTCCATGAATTCTGGCCCTGCGGTCGGTCTATTTTAGTGAATCAAAAATCCCGAACAGCTTAGCCATCCATGCGACTGCTAGCATTCGTATGAATCCCCTCGTTTAGGGGAATCTATCTACCGAACGCCAGGGCGTTCGTGTGTTTGATTCGTGCTGTCGGAGCATGCTGGAGGTCTTAGCGGTGCTCGGTTAGTCGAATGCCCGGTTTGAGTTCCAGGCGTTCGACAACCAAGTACCGCTGTTCGTGCGTAAGATGGCCGCCGCCACGTGTTCGGTAGGCGAAATGGTGGCCACACATACAGGTACTTAATTCCCTTTGCAACATTGTATCGCTCAGATAATTGGAAACACATGACCACCCCGGGGTGGTCTCCCGGTCGGTAGTTTCGGGCATTCGCATAAAAACAGTAAAATAACATTAAAGTCAATTCGTGTAGTTATTCACTTGGTGAAATTCACTCATTCGCATAGAATGATTAGTTCAAGTGGCAGGGTTTGCCACACAGACAGACTCTTTACAGCCAGGATACACTTACCTAACTGCTCACCAAAAACCTCCTAAATGTTCAATTTTTGTAAGAAGGAAGCCTAATTTAAACAACTGGAAGAAACTGAAAGAACAGATACCCAGGTAATTATACTAGCCTTTGATCTAAATTACTAATGTACTTACCTGATCTGGGAAAACATACTAGACAGTCATGGAGACATGATACAGGCCTGTATTTCAGCAGAAAATTGGGGATTTGAACATCTGACAGCATAAACTGTTTAATCCAGACCTGCACAACTCGGCAGTATGTATGGGCCAAAATTAAAATAGGCTAAACTTTTTCAGGCCACAGGTTTTTAGCTCCTCACTTTCCAAGTAAAGGAATAAAATTACAGATACATACACTCAGACAAAGAAACACACTGACAGACATACAGATAGACACACGGACACACAGACAGATACACACAGACACACACTAGCAGACATACAGATACTGACAGATATACAGATACATACAAACTGACAGACATACATACACACAGATACACACTGACAGACATACAAATACACACACATACTGACAGTAATACAGATACACACATACTGACAGATATACAGATACACACACAGTTTAAAATATACACCCTCCAGTTTCCTACCTTTTGGATGCTGGAGGGTGGCTTCCCTGATGTCCACTCTGCAGGCTGAGCATGTTAGGAGTTAGGGGCTGGCTCTTGCAGTCTGCACCCCCTCCTCTCCAGCCTTCTCCTTTGGAACCTGTCTCTCACTTGGCCTGGCTCCCTCCTCATAGTATCAAACCCTTCCCGCATCTCTGGGAGGAAGTGGCTCGCAGCTCTCAATTCCTCCTATACTGCTGTTAAGCAAGGGGCCCAGTAGCACTATTAACGGGCCACAGCGCTTGACCATGCCTCTGCTGACAAAATGCTGACTCTCTCCTTCCCATGTGTTCCCTATTAAGGGTTAATAATATATAGGGGTGTATATAAAAAATACCCCTTTCTGTCTCAGTAGAGATTTTTGCCAGAGGCTCAAGGAAGCAAGGTGAATGGTTGGAGTTAAGACCCACCTAGGGGGGTCTGCCTTGACGTTGGCAGGTGGGCTCATCCTCTCATGGCCATTGGAGGTAACTAAAAAAACCTCCATTTGTTTAAAAATACATAAGGATTAACCCCTTAACGCCGTTACGGCGTTCTATGCCGTCCCGCATTAAAAGGGCTTTTAAGCCGTTGTGGCGGCATAGAACACCGTAACGGCTTTGAGCCCCAGGAGGTCCGGTGGACTTACCTCTGCCGCGATCCTCTTCTGGAGACCTCCCCCGGTAAATGAGGTCCCCGGGGGACAAGTGATCGCTCTCAAAGAGCAATCACATTCCCCCTATAGCTAGCTGTGGATATGCCAGCAGGGGGACTGTCTGGAGTGTCAGACAGTCCCCCTGCTGGTGGGAAAGTAAAAAAAAAAATTAATCAAACGTGTAAAATTAAAATAGAAATGTATTTATATATATATATATAATATATGTATATGATATATATATATATATATATATATATATATATATATATAATATATATACATATTATATTTGTGTAAGGGGCAAATAGCCGTATATGGAGTAAGGATCCAGCATAAGTGTAGGATGGTATAAAGGGAGCAAGTCGGTTGTGGTGTGCCGAGACCGACGATACGGTAGGCCTGTAAATAAAGAGGGCAAAAATGAATAATCAAAGATTTAATACAGTCAACAAATATATACAAATTAACCAGACATTTCCTTAAAAGCATTACAGTATTTAATTCCTGAAAGGATTTTGAAGGTAGGAATCTAGGACCGAAAGTGGACACCATTTGTTGTGGGTAGGATAGTATGTTATCTCTACTGTTGGTGCGTGTTGACTCGTTTCGGAATGTGGTAGAGCCAATAGGTAATGATATATGTGTTTACGTACGTGGGATCGTTGAAGACAATGATCTGTCTGAGTGGTGGTGATGGTAGTGGATTCTCTGGCCTGAGAAAGGCATAAAAGGCAATGTGCATAGCTGGTAATAGCCGACTTGGTAGTATAATTGAATGGTTGTAGATCTAATAGGTCCGATTATGAAAAGTTGGATGGCTATTGGTAATCTCTGAGAGGAACGTGGGGGAATGGATTCCTGAAAACCTCTGAGTATATTCTTGTCTGGTATGATAGCATGAAGTTATGGTAGTTTTGGCCATAGGTTATCCTGTGTTTTTGAATGCCTGTAAAATATATAATTAATGGTGTGTGAGATAGTTTAAGGTGGCAAAAAGAAGCAAAACCTAGGAGAAATGTTATGACACAGGTTGAGCTATGTTGTGTGCCAATGAGATTCTTTAAGCCAGGTGAAAACCTGTGTTATGTGTTCTACAAGTATGGGACGAAAGTGCTAGGTGGGATAGTGCATGCTATGCTGCATGAGTATGTCTAATCCATGATTTTGTCTCTGGAACGAAAGAGTGTCCGTGACTGTATGGGCGGCTGTAGGAAGCGTATGATGAACATGCCTGGAATATAAATGAGACAGTTGTCGGCAGGGATGTATACCCCCGTCTGGTGCATGAAAGTGAAATGTGATAAGTGGCCAACCAAGTGAGTTCCCCAGAAATATCATGACCTTATGGATGAGTAGTGGCGTTTGTTGATGATATGACATATGCTTAGTTGCCTGAGTAACAATGGATTGATGACCCTGACCATGATTTACCCCATACCTCAGCAGCTGCTACAATGGGGTAGATCTCCCAAAGGGGCTGAGGTGGTGGAAAAATTTCCAAACCTGGATGCCATCGCCAACAGCTCCAAAGCAATTGTTCCCGGTAGATCGCTGCCAAACCCGTGGTAGATGCTGCGTCTGACCATCTGGTTGGAGAAGTGTCAGACAATCCTGGAAGGAACATGCTTTTACCATGCCAAGTGGTTAAAAAAAATTCCCCCACCCATGTGCAGGTCTGCTGTTGCTGAGGTATCTAGGGACATCCTCTGATCGTCATGTTGGAAGTGTGGAAAAAAGGGGAAAGTACTCTGGATGTGAAAGCGTGGTCTTGTGGTATGATTGGCATGGCAAAATTAAGGAACCTGGCAGTTGTAAGAACTAAGCAGGAGATAGTGATTGATGTAGTTGAGAATGTTCCCTATTTGTCCTGTGGTAACTTGCGTGTATGGATGCCGACTCAAGTCATATGCCCAGTAATGTGAAGATAGTGTCTGGGCCTTCTGTTTCTTATGGGGTACTGGGACGCCCAAGTGGTCAACCAGACTAAGCTGCCGTGAGGCTTCAGGTGAAAAATATGCTTTCTTTGATTAACAAGAAGTCTTCTAGATAGTGTATGACTGTAAGGCCTCTGGATATTTTATCATAACCAGCACAAAGTATCTGCGAATATCGATAGTAGGCTAATCTGTAGCTCAAAAGTTGAGCGGGGAAAGGATTGCCCAATTTATGCCATGTAAGTGCCAGTGTGTAGGGTAGATGGTAGCCGTTTACTGCGTTGATGATATTGGTCTTACTTAACCAAGCTTCAACCCATACTTGAGTGTAAAGGTAGATCAATGGTGTTGTATAGTAAGAAAAATCCTCGGAGGGTATGAGGGAGTTGAGACTTGGGGTAGCGGAGGTGTGTGGTGCCAATAAGTCTATGGTTAGTCTTTGTTTAAGGGAAGATTCCTTGTGACAATACCAATGTGTGTGTTTGGTGCCATGCTGTAAATGGTGGAGATTGGAAGACCCCTCTGCAAATCTTGGCTATGAGTGTGTTTACAGCCAATGGTTTTGTTGTGCTGACTGTAAGTGAGGGCATGCTATATTCCTTGAAGGTGTGTTTATGATACCTGTATGGGAGCCCTTTGAAGCTCCAGAGCTTTAGTAAATCTACTACAAGTCTGGAAGGGTGATGAGTCAGTAGTGTTGAAAATGCATTGGTGTGTACAGATGGTGAATACGTTATTTGTAAGTTGTATTGGGACACATGGTTTGTCATGTGCCCTGAACTATTTGAACATATATGCAACAGTCTGTATGCAATGCAACTACTCATATCAGTGGTCTCTGGTAGTTCAGAGGTGCTGGTACCTGGAGCCTGAGAGTGCTCGTCCATTTGTTTGGGACAAAATCCCTTCTGTATGGGTACCTGCACAAATAAACATCTCCACATATTCCAAATGCCAACCCAACCAAGGGATGGTCAGTTCCCGATTTACCTGGAATCCCTGGATCTGACCATCACAGATACATCATCATACATATATATGCCTTGCTTCCCCAATGTGCTGGGATCATACGTGCAGGTTTAACATCTTGTGTGTCATAACAATTGATTGTACCAGGTAACCGAGTTTCGGTTGGTGCTGGTTGTACAGTAGCGTGAGGCCCAGCCTTGTGAGGGCTGTGTTGACCAACTCGAGATTGCCAGTCTGTCATAAATTTTTTGGCTCATGAGTTTATGAGTGAAGCTAGCATAGCCTGGGTGTCACCTGAGTTGATGTAGCTGGGCCTTTCCCTGCCTCCGTGTTGTCCGTTGATGTATGGAGGAGTTTGAATAACTTGCTGTAGCAGGGTAGGGGATTTGTCACCACCTTAGGTCGGTGGTAATGTGTGGGATCGTCCAGGATCTGATTGCTGCTGGACTAGTAACATCTCCTCTGCTTGAAGGTGTATCAATTCTAGCCGGGGTGCTAGGAAGAGGTGATTCTTCACCATCTTTTTGAGAAATACTTAAATAACAATAAAGATTGCAATTATTATTTGTACCCAGGGTTCTTGTACTGGCTTGCTAGCTAAGCCGTAAGGCGAAACGATTAGGCTTGGTGTTTTTTGGTGACTGGTGAGGCCCTGCTAGTTGCCAAGTGGCTTGAGAGGCTCTATCTATGCTTGGCGCGAGGGGATTTTGTGTGGCCACCGAACGTTGTGGCAGGATGTTGGCCTCTCGGTGACAGTAACCAGAAAATAGGAAGGGGAGTGACAGGTGAGGTCCTCTCTATGATACAATGCGAGGTGGCTAGCTCACGAGTGGCCCGAGGGGTGTATGCCTCAGAGTGTGAGCCCTAATTGCCAGTACACTATTACTATTCCAGGGAAGGTAAGAGATGGATAACTATGTGAGCAGGTGTATGTACCTGGTAGTATGGTATTGAACCTGACAATCCGTATAGGTTTTTTAGTAGTAACTGTAACCTGAATGGATAAAACCTTATGGCATAAGGAAATATGGCATAGACCAAGCTTATCTTAATACGTACAGTATATGTGAAAAGTAAAGTGACGTGATGTGTAAATATTAAACATCGTAGCCATACTGGTTAAATATGTATCAATCTTAACCCATTAAGTGCCGTATGTACAAGTGAAAATGTGGTCTGTCCCCACCTTGTATGTTGTATGTCCCCTTGCTAGGGGAAGTCTGTTGCGGGAGCAGCGTGCTGTGAAAAATGTATGTGAACTATATTACCAGTTACATATATACAGATGCGTCTGCTACTGTGTAAGAAAATATGTATTTATACCAGATGTTGATATAGTGCTTGCTATGTGAATTGTTGTATATCTTATTGAATGGTAGGGGTCAGTGAACATGGTGTTGCAAAATGCAAGTGCACTGGAGATCTGCCGAGTGCCCTATAGGTGGCAGTGTAGTTGGATACTGATTGGTATGTGAAATGTTGTTTGTCTGTTGACCTATAGGTGTCAGTGTTTTGGTGTTTGTAAAACCCCATGAAAATTGTCAATGTACTTGACAGACCTGTAGGTGGCAGTGTTGATAGAACCACTGTTGGTCTTGATGTGAAATGTAAATTATTGTGAATTAAACCTGAAGTTGAGCCCGTGCTGGAGTTTAATTTATGGTCTATAGTTATGTTTAAAACAATCTTATGTGTAATTTATATTGGCTGGTAAATTGTATATGACATGTGAAGACAGTTTTTCTGTTGACCAGTAGGGGTCAGAAATGCTGATTGTATGTTAAAATACCCTTTAACCCCTTAAGGACCAAACTTCTGGAATAAAAGGGGATCATTACATGTCACACATGTCATGTGTCCTTAAGGGGTTAATGCTACCATTTGACAGATAGGAGTCAGTATAAAAGCGAAAATGCTGTAGTTAGTTTGTTTGCTTATGAAGTGGAATAAAATCTAAGAAGCCTGTAATATACTGATTGACCAGTAGGGGTCAGCATGTAGGAGAAAATGCCGTGGTTAGTTGGTTTGTACATGAAATGCAATAATGTCTGAGAAGCCTGTAGTACACTGAATGACCGGTAGGGGTCAGTGTGTAGGCGCAAATGCAGTGGTTCGTTGGTTTGTACATGAAATGCAATAATGTCTGAGAAGCCTGTAGTACACTAAATGACTGGTAGGGGTCAGTGTGTAGGTGAAAATGCAGTGGTTTATTGTTTTGTACATGAAAAGCAAAAACGTCTAAGAAGCCTGTAGTACACCGAATGACTGATAGGGGTCAGTGTGTAGGTGAAAAATGCAGTGGTTTGTTGGTTTATACATGAAATGCAATAATGTCTGAGAAGCCCGTAGTACACCGAATGACCGGTAGGGGTCAGTGTGTAGGCGCAAATGCAGTGGTTCGTTGATTTGTACATGAAATGCGATAATATCTAAGAAGCCTGTAGTACACTAAATGACCAGTAGGGGTCAGTGTGTAGGCGCAAATGCAGTGATTCGTTGATTTGTACATGAAATGCAATAATGTCTGAGAAGCCTGTAGTACACCAAATGACCAGTAGGGGTCAGTGTGTAGGCGCAAATGCAGTGATTCGTTGATTTGTACATGAAATGCTATAATGTCTAAGAAGCCTGTAGTACACCAAAAACCGGTAGGGGTCAGTGTGTAGGTGAAAATGAGGTGGTTTTATGGTTTGTACATGAAAATGCAAAAACGTCTAAGATGCCTGTAGTACACCGAATGACTGATAGGGGTCAGTGTGTAGGTGAAAAATGCGGTGTTTGGTTGTTTTTTTTTTACATGAAATGCAATAATGTCTAAGAAGCCTGTAGTACACCCAAAGGGCTCAGTGTGCAGGCGAAAATGAAGTGGTTCGTTGGTTTGTACATGAAATGCAATAATGTCTAAGAAGCCTGTAGTACACCCAAAGACCGGTAGGGGGTTTAAACGAATGATATGCATGAACATGCAATGGTTTTAGAACAGACTTAGACAAAATGCAGCAGTAAAGTGAGGACCTGACCCTTGCATGGTGCCGTGGGACTGATGCCTGGCGTAACGGGTAGGTCGACTTACGGTTTGTGAGTCACTTGGACACCATCCACGGCGATGGATTGAAGAAAGAAGGTGGTAGGCCGGAAAAGCCTGTGGCTGGATTCCTGACACAGCTCTGCTTAGAAAACCTCATGGAGTAATCAGGTAAAATGGCGTCTGGATGACCCGGAAGTGGAAATCATTCTGATGCTGACCTCAAGCGATATGAGTCAGGTAAGGGGTGTCCCTTATATAGGGGAGTGAATTAATTTAAGCCCCTCCCACAAATACAGGCCAAACGGCCTTAATACATATGTAACGTCATACAAAGTATATTTTAATATTAATATAAGTACATATATTAGTATTAAAATACACTTAGAATGAGGTTACATATATATAACATGCATATATATTATATATATAATAGATATATACACATATATTATATATATATATATATATACGTATAATTACAATGATAAAAAAATAAAATAATAAAATAAATAAAAAAAATATTGAAACAAAATTTAATATAAATGATATATTCATATGTAATTTCATTCTAACTGTATTTTGTTATTAATATATATATATATTGGTAACAAAATACACTTAGAATGACATTCTATATATATCTATCTATCTATATATAAAATACAAATAACCACAAATATATATATAGATAAATACATATAATTACATAAAAGATTACATTAGTATACACGTAGAATTTAAATACCTATAAATGCATATATATTAAAATTCTACGTGTATATTTAAGTAATCTTTTAACATAATTATGTGATTTGATTAATTAAAATTTGATTGACATGCCTGACAACACAGGGAGAAAGTGCAGAGAATTTAATTCACAAGCACTATATTTGACCCTGTAACTCTCCAAGACACCATAAAACCTGTAAATAGGGGGTACTGTTTTACTCGGGAGACTTCGCTGAACTCAAATATTAGTGTTTCAAACTGGTAAATTGTATTACAATGATGATATTTTAAGTAAAAGTGAAATTTTTTGAATTTTTTACAAACAAACGGCACTTTTATGGACTATATTATTGTTGTAATATGTTTTACGGCTTAAAACACTAATATTTGTGTTACGTGAAGTCTCCCGAGAATAACAGTACCCCCCATGTACAGGTTTTATGGTGTTTTGGAAAGTTAGAGAGTCACATATAAGGCTTGCATTTCATTTTTTTTTACATTGAAATTTGCCAGATTGGTTATGTTGCCTTAGAGAGCGTATGGTAGCCCAGGAATGAGAATTACCCCCATGATGGCATACCATTTGCAAAGTAGACAACCCAAGGAAAAAGTAGACAACCCAAGGTATTGCAAGTGGGGTATGTCCAGTCTTTTTGAGTAGCGACTTAGTCACAAACACTGGCCAAATATAGTTTTTTTGAAAAACAAATATGAACGCTAACTTTGGCCAGTGTTTGTGACTAAGTGGCTACTAAAAAAGACTAAACATATCCCACTTTCAATACCTTGGGTTGTCTACTTTTTCAAATGGTATGCCATTATGGGGGTAATTCTCATTCCTGGGTTACCACACCGTCTCAAAGGTAACATTACTAATCTGGCAAATTTCAATGTGAAAATGGAACGTTCTATATTTGACCCTGTAACTTTCCAAAACACCATAAAACCTGCTAATGGGGGGTACTGTTGTACTCGTGAGACATCGCTGATTACAAATATGTGCATTTATTTTTGCAGTAAAACCTAACAGTATTATGACATTCACAGCTAAAATGTCAGACGGAAATACAAATTTAAAAAAAAATCTTATTTTCTCAAATTGTTTAAAATTTTATTCATAATAAATTATGTTCCATATATGATTAGTTAATGATAAATTAAAGCCCTGTTTCTCCTGAACAAAATGATATATAATAAGTGTGGGTGCACTTAATGTGACAGCGGTGAATTAGGGTTGAACAGACATAGCGAAAATTCCAGTTCTTGTTTACGTTTTGTTTTCAGAACGTGCATTATTGACTCCGTCCTGAAGGGGTTAAGGAGAGAGCACAGGTAACTTGTTTTTCTTCGGTTTTTACTATATATTGGGGCTGATGTGTACTGTAGTCATTGCTGCCGCCCAGTGATGGGAGTGAGCGCAGAACTTATCTTTCTGCATTTGTATCCATTTTTTGTATCACTCAGCCTTGTTACAATGCAGCCGCCCATCCCATGTGTTCCCTATTAAGGGTTAATTATATATAGGGGTGTATATAAAAATACCCCTTTCTGTCTCAGTAGAGATTTTTGCCAGAGGCTAAAGGAAGCAAGGTGAATGGTTAGAGTTAGGACCCACTTAGGGGGGTCTGCCTTGACAGGGGGTCTGCCATCCTCTCATGGCCATTGGAGGTAATGTTTAAAAATACATAGGGATTAAGGAGAGAGCGCAGGTAACTTGCTGATGTGTACTGTAGTCATTGCTGCCGTCCAGTGATGGGAGTGAGCGCAGGACTTATCTTTCTGCATATACAGGCATATACTGTTGAATTGATATTGTTCCACTTGACAAATAATTATGCAGTTTTGGAGTTATTAATTGCCACATGGTGTTTTGAAACTTACATATCAAAGTACGTATTACCAGTCATATCACACATTCTGTTAATTGCCAATTAATGCAATATGGTGTAATTTGGCAGTTTGTTTTATTTTGATCTATTTACTTCAAAGTTAAACTTCTTTTAAATTATTTTGTCTGGCCCATGTGCATTAAATGCTCTAAATTTCTCATCTTTTGCCAATTGTCTGGGTTAAGCCAAATTCAATCACATCTCTCAACCAAACTCACAGGCTTTTGGTTTCTTTTGTTATTTGTCTGCTTCCCTATGGAGGAATATTTTGATTATCACACAGCAATGGTGGCAACTAATGACGCTCTTTTAGAGGATGATTTGGCCCTAATTCTCACAGCCGGACTCTTGTGTCTGCATTACCCGACATAAGGTGGTGGAGAGGAGAACAATCTAAATAGAGACAAAGTCTATGAATGAGACAGTTGTCCCCAAAGGATGCATGTCCCTTTAAGTGACATTGTTACAGGAGCTATGTTGTGTTTTTGTAAGGACAATGTTTTGGATTAGGACCAGATTTTGCCATACTGGACTTAAAATTAGTCATATTTCTTATTTCTGAATGTATTTTAACTTTTTATAATGACGGTTACCCCCACACAAAGTTACATAAGCGTTTCTCTTTTTGACTCATCAGACCTTGATATTCTTAAGTCTATGTTCTAATTGAGCTCAGTGTGATATTTTTCTTTTGTTTTCATTTTTATTTAAACTTTCAGTAAGGCGGGCAACATATTTATAAGTCAAGTGTGGATTGGACCCTTGGTGATTCTCAAAAGCTCTCTTATGCATGGTGTTACGGGAGCCACCTTTACCTTGGCACTTTGAGAAGACTGCAGGTCAGCCTCCTTCCCACCGACTATGGACCCTGGCCTAGAAAAGGATTCACTCTTGGGGAGGCATGTACACCGGGGTCATTCAGACTGTTTCTCTCCATGGTTTGGGTTTGTCACTGTTGCAAGGTTCGAGTACTCTTGTTCTAAGAGGATTTTTTTCAGACTTGTGATGACTCTCCATCGCCCTCTGTTGTTGAAACCTGAAAATGTATTGATTTGTATAATCACAATTAGCAAATTAGAAAATTGCAAATAAAATTGACCAGTTGTATCTGTATAACTGTGTTTTTCCATAGTTTGAAAAGTTTGAACGTATTATATATTTGAGGCATTTTATGTTACTTGTTCTTCAAGTTATGTATGTTTGTTTATATTTATATGGATTTACCCAAAGTTTAAAGGGGAACTGTAGGCACCCAGACCACTTCAGCTCATTTTAGTGGTCTGGGTGCAAAGTCCCATGTCACTTAGCCCTAAAGTGGTAATTATTGCAGTTTCCGAGAAACTGCAATAATTACCTTGCAGGGTTAAGTCCTCCTCTAGTGGGTGTCTATAAGACAGCCACTAGAGGGACTTCCGGGTACTTATACGACTTTTGGTCATCTAAACGATGCTGGATGTCCTCACGCAATGCATGAGGGCTTCCAGTGTCACTGGAATCCCCATAGAAAAGCATTGAATAATGTTTTCCTATCGGGAGATCCTAATGCAAGAGCGGTCATTGCCGTGCATGCTTATTAGGTCTCCCTAGCCGACTAACGTCGGCAGGGGAGGAGCGTTGGCAGAGCCTGACCCAGCGCCGAGGGCCATCGGCGATGAATTCAGGTGAGTGCCTGAAGGAGTTTTAACCCCTTCAGCAACAGGGGATGTGGGTGGGAGGGAGGGGGGCACTGTAGGATTTATAGTGTCAGGAAAATGACTTTGTTTTCCTGGTACTAAACAATTCATTTAAGGACAAGTCAGCAAAGGCTAGTTTTTACCCCAAAAAGGTGTCACTATACCCAACTCTGTCTAGTATGTAAGTTCATTAAGCAGGGCCCTCAGCCCATATGTTCCTCTGCGTCCAACTCATGTGGTTATGATTACATGTCTGTTAGTCCACCCATTGTAAAGAGCTTCAGAATTTGTTGCCGCTTTATAAATAATAATAATAATAATAATAACAACAAGGTAGGGTGTCTTTGTTTCATTTTGAATTGTGTGTTTAGGGATCCCAGTAACTGAGACTTCGAACCTGTTGGATGGCTGCCTTGGTCCCTGATTCCTAGGACATCAGATGTACACCTGCATGAAAAAAATGAACACCTGAATGAAAAAAATGTGATTGACCAAAAAAAGGAAAGAAGGCAGACTCATGCAACAGCTGAGTCTTCACATTAAAAACCAATTCCCCAACAGGTTAAGCTCTTTGTTAAGGTGGGTGTTGTGACCTACATCACACCTCCCGCAGTTTCCTGACCTATCGTGGTTTTCAAAGTGTGTTCTTACAGTTATTCAATTAACTTGGTTTTGACTAGGCTCTTTTCTGACTATATTTATCTATGACCTTGGATGGTTTTCTTGTTTTGTCACCCTTTTAGAGTCCTTGTATTTAGCTTGTTCTCTGAATTGTCTCCACCATCTCACTGGTGTGCTTTTCTTCTCCATAGACTCTACATTAAGTCCAACTATCCTAAAGACTGGTATTATGCCACTATGCCATTTTACCAATCTTCTTCTTAGGATGGTAGACTGAACCTTAGCTCTGTGTGTTGGATTATCCTATCCTGACAGTGACACAGTGTGTATAGCAGTCAAGACCACAAAGGGTGAGCCTGCCCAATAAAGGTGCAGGTTCGTACAAAAAAAGAGAAGTGTTAACCAGTCTGACTGACAGCTACCCTGGTCAAATCCAGGTAGGGTCACAGATGCTCAGAAGACTTGTAAAGTGGACTGAACATGGGCTGGTAACCATGGATGTGTGCAGCATGACCACATCGACTGATGTGCCTGCACTGTGCTTATTGGGAACAATTGCCTGGTGTTCAGAGTGAATCTTTTTTTTTGTGTACATATAACAGGCCTCCTTTTGTAAAAGACAATCTGCCCATGATTAGATCATCAATCTTGATGATGGCTACCCCAATCAAATATTTCTGGCAGAGAAGAACTGTTGGAATACAGTGTATGCGCAGCAATTGCTGCCTTCTACCATTCTGCGCTTCTCTGTGGGAAGCATTGGCCGCATTCAGCATCATCTTCCTGTGAATGATTTCACAGGACATAAAAATCCTCAAAAATTAAAGGGCTTTAGGAGGAAGTGGTCTTAGTGGCTGTCTGGAAGCCATTAGAGATGTGTTTCTGGCTAGATGTAAACAATGCCATTTATTTTACAATGTCCAAAAAAAGGGGAGACATCTATACACCAAAAACAATACACTAAGATGTGGTGGTTTTAGTGCTTGTAGTGTCCCTTTAAGTGTGTTTAGGCATGCTTATTTCACAGACATAGTAGTATGAGCAAATTGTGCTACTAATCTTGAACTCTTCCTTGATAAAGAGTCTGGACAAAGTCATTGTAGCAAGTGGAAGTTTATCTGTGGAACTCTCCCAGGCTTCTTTACCAAGTACTACTAAGCAATCAACCAAAGTTAGATCACAAGGTTCTTCCTGGAACACCAGGAGCAATGTGTTTTACACAGCAAATTAAATTGTACTCTCTGTGTTATGTTCAAGCAGGTCACAGAGTGGTTGGGTGTATCTTCAGGAACACTGAATTATCAAAGAGAGCGGAGGTTGCTGGGAAGTCCCCACCAGTGACATCTAAGCACCACAAGTCCCAAACTACTGCATATCAATGAAGAAACAACAGCAGCAGAAAGACCACACAGGAAAGACTACAAGCTAGAAAATGTGTTACACATCTAATTGTCTGTAGGTTTAAAATGACTTGGTTTTTAAGTGGAGTCAAATTCCAAGTACTTTGAGACAATACAGGCCAATGGGTAAATTATGAATTGATCAAACCTTTACAAACATCAGAATCCAGCCACTTGAAAGCTTATTGACTGACCACAAGTCCCAAGCGGTGAAGTTTTCCTATTCAATGGGTGGATTGAAACTCAGAAATTGAAAATTATTTCATAAAAATGTGTAAAACTAGTGATATATATATTTGTGTTGGTAAGTCAAAGTTGTGTGGATTGCTCCCTGTGACAGAGCTCCAGTACTCCGACCAAGTACATCCGCCAAGTCTGCTTCCTCATAGTTATCAGGGACCCTGTAGTACTTCAGATCCAGTCACCAAGGCTTGACTGGGATCACTGAGGGCCTTTTCCACCCTGGACCAGGCTACTGTGTTTATAGTCCTGGACACCCTTTTCATCTGCAGATTATGTCCCTTTCCCCAAACACCAGACAACACTTGGTGAAGGTTAAAACAGCAACTAACTATAATATACATAGCACACATTTTTATGCCCCCAACAGCATCATTTAAATACAACTGGGTGCATAGAGCACTATAGTACAAGGAAGGGTGGGGCCAGACAATATCAAGGGCTGAGAACCATATGAGTGATTGAGGAGGGACAGGGCAGTTAGTTTGAACTGGCAGTGTCCCTGGGACAATAGGTCAAAGCCCTGCTGGGGAAATAATAGTGGGGGAGGGGGAAAGGTACGACAATCAATACATTCAACATACCCTATACCAATACTGGGCACAGAGTGACCAAAACACAACTGGGGACCTACACATAGTGTCTGTGTTCCATTACCAGTGATGGTGACTACCGTCACACTCCCTACTTAGTTTTAGTGTCACTGAAGAGGTCTTCAAGCAGAACAAGACTTAGGGCAACAACATTTTTTTAAATCAATCGACTTTCAGAGTCTATGGATTTACAAAGGTACTTCTAAATTCCTGGTGTCTGCTTTGAATACAAACTCACTTCAGATCTATGAAGACTGAGCAAAGAGAAGTTACCATCCCCTGTAGTTAACTACAGGAAGTGAGAAGTTGTGTGATCCTATCTAGAAGAACATACAAAGCCAGTCTTGGAGAACCCCTGCCCAGATGGTCTAAAGTTGTTCCCTAGCGGCAGTATGTGTTAGAGGGAGCTGAAGGTACCGTCCTTCCTCCCCAGCAGCAGGGTGTCCCGCACGGAGCAGAGACAGTCGGTCTCGCACCCCAGCAGCAGGACAATATATTGAAAGGGGAGACAGTCAGTCCCCCTCTCTACCAGCAGAGAGAGTGTCAGGGAGAGGAGCCTGCTACCCCAGCTACCCCAGCGGCTGAAAGTGTTCCAGGGAGAGGAGTCGGTGACCACCTCTCCCCAGCGGCAGCTTATTTAACAAAGGGTAGACCCTATTCTCCCAGATGGGGCAGATGAGGCAGTCGGTCTCGCTCCCCAGCAGCAGGACAATATATTGAAAAGGAAGCAAGTCGGTCCCCCCCTCCACCAGCAGAGAGAGTGTCAGGGAGAGGAGCTTGTCACCCCCTCTCCCCAGTGACAGAAAATGTGTAAGGCAGAGGAGCTTGTTATCCCCTCTCCCCAGCGGCAGCCTAGCCCACCAAGGGGAGATGATAAGCCCCACACCAGTGCAGATGGGACCGTGGTCTCTGCACATGCCTCACAGGGGCTAGGGACGGTCGGTCCTGTCCCCCAGCAGCAGGGATATTCATCCAAAGGGGAGACAGCCTGTCTTCCCATCCAACAGCAGTACCAGGTCCAGTGTGAGGGGCCTACTACGCCATTCCCTCAACTGGGCTCCAACCAGGCTACTCCCGTGGTAGCGCTGGCAACAGGGCAGAGTACCGCTGGTCTCTGCCCACTCAGCAACCCACCAATCTGGAGTGCTAGTACCACCCAGAGCCGAGGTGGAGCTCCTGGACATGAACAAGCGACCCACTACTCCAGGTGTAGTAACCAATTCTGGTGGGTGGGTTATACTGCGGATTCTGTTTTGTGGGTGGGTTGCTGGACTAACCACGGCACTGACCGACAGGAGGTCAGAAACCCTGTTAGTCTGGATTATAAAGGGGAGAAATGTGGCGGAACCAGCCTCGCCACTGTCCACTAGAGGAGCCTGGTTGCTCGCCTTCTCCCTTTAGACGATGGCCCGGCATTTAAAACCTTTTATTTTCCCTGCAGAAAGGCATATTCGTGCCTTTCTGCCGGGGTGTTCGGTAGATGCAATCTACCGAACAAAGTACTAAACGATCGACCACCAGGGAACTGGAGTGTGCCGTCAATTGACCGCCCAGAAGCTGCGGTTAACCGCAGCTTAATTGACGAACGCTGGGTGGCCTTTGTTCATTTGCCGAACACGTGGCAGCGGCCATTTTAACTCCTGAACGGCCAGCGGTGTTCAGCGCCCAAACTATGGAACTGGAAACGGACACTTATTTGCGCGCACACCGCTGAGCCGCCAGCCTTCTTACCTCTGCATTCGGTAGTGGATCCGAATGACTGTTCATTCGGTAGTTTAACCGTATGAACAGCATCACCCTAGATAGCTATGCCATGGAGCCTATTTGTGTAACGAAAAGACTTTGGCTCCATGGCGATTGAACTGTATGTATGTGATCTGAGCGCCATTCGGTAATAATGTACGCTCAGATCTAAGCTATCTGGGGATATGTAGAATGTGTATGTTTTATGTGGTAAAGGTAACCGTATGTAATTTTATGTCTTTTTACTGAAAATGTGTGTAATGGAGTTTTGCCTCTGTCCGTGAAGATAATTGGATTACTTCCCAATTATCTCCAGGCCAGAGAGGAGAGATTGTGATGCATTATGGGATTGTTGAAATGTGTAAGTCTGTGATTGGTCCTTTTACCCTGTGTGTCCCAGTCTTTCATCTGGTCCCCTAGGGGAGTGTCCACCAGGTGGGAGACCTGCATAAAAGCCGGGCAGGTAGCCCCAGTAAACCAGATTCTGCTTGACCCTGAAAACGAAGTGTCGTCTCGTTATTGGGGGAATTGGATTGTATGCCGATTGCCAGGAGTGTAAGCTGATTGTATGCTTTTCCTGTTCGGCTGTTTCCAGTGTTTGTGTGTTTCCTGTTTGGGAGTTGGTGGATTCGTGTAGTTTGCAGTTCGGGAGATTGGTGCTTGCAGTAGCTGCCTGTGCATCTGAAAGGGGAATATCGCCTAAACGTTTTTTAACCTCTTGTGTGCAAAACGGTCCGTTACATTGATGATTACTGCTGCCATTCACCATATATTATAGAGAGCGCCTAGACCCTTTCCTTTTTACATGTCATTTTGGACAATCTTCATCTGGAACCAAGCAGAGGTGAATATGAATATATTCTGGTCTTAGTAGACCATTGCATACATTTTACACAAGCATATCTAATAGGGAATAAGTCTAGTCATATAGTGGCTGAAAAGATATTCCAAGATTGTATACCACATTTTGGATACTCTAAAAAAACCTTGCCACTATCAAGGACATGAATTTGAGAATAATATGTTCCACTGTCTACAGGAATTTAATAGCAAGACAGGAAGCTTCGTATTTGCTTAACCTTCTTTACTGAAAACCTCCAGCAGCAAAGAAATAGTTAACATACCTTTTCAGAACAAAATGGTAGCAGTATAAAACTCTGAGGCAGACCCTCCCACTTCCTCTTTCTTTGCTGCTGCCTCCAGGTGAGCACTCCCCAACTCAGAGAGTGTGTCTGCTCTGGGTTTTTTATGTCATTACTATATTGCATTATTGTTCTTAAAGTGTTAATATGCTGTGTGCTGTGTGCTATTCTGTCTATGCTGTGTGCTGGGCTACTTGTGGGTGTATGATCCTACTGTATTTCTTAGGATCTGGGACTGTCTGGGTCACACTCATTCCTGGGGCTTACCCTGGGGATCCCTCCTGGCCGGCCCTTGCGCTGTGTGCTCCCGCGGCACCCTCCAGAGTACTGCCATTTCCCATCCCGCTCCCACACCCATCAGCTGTATCCTGCGGCTCGCAAGCTGCATCTGTACCACTTGCGGCACGGCCGCGGACCTCCGCGACTTCCGCTCAGTAGGCCACGCTTGATTTTTGCGGCCATCTTTTTGGGGCTGTGTGGGCTCTGTGCGCTTTGGGCAGTCCGGTCCTCCCCACCCCACTGCCCCTACTGCTGCTGACTATGTTGCCAGCCTCTCCCACAACTTAGTGTTTTGTCTTTTTTCTCCACTAGGTAAGTGCTAAATAAGGAGCTATATACTCCACAGTGGAGCTAGGCCTCGGGCCAATTCATGCATGTGGTGACCCCCCTATATAATATGCTACTGGTACACTGGGTCTGCAATACTGCACACTACAGTACCTGTAACACTTTTCTGGGTTGGGTGACCCCCTCTCTCTGGCTGTATAGTTGGGCTCTGGGTCCTATTATACGTACTCTGAGGGTGACCTCCTCCTTTACTGGCCTATTTTGCATGATATGCTTGTGCTTGCTGGGTGACCCCCTCTTGCACGCTGGGTGACACCCAGCTGGCCTTGCCTAGGTACCATACTGACCGTACCTTACCTCTGTTTCAGTACCATCAGTAATGGCTGACGGATCTGACTTCCAGGCTCCCGAAGGCCTCCAAGCTGACTGACGGACTCCCTACCTAAAGCCGTTGCTGCCCTCCATGGGGACGCTCCACATACCCCTACGGGATCCGTGCTCGGCATCTCTGGGGCTCGGGGCTCTGACTCAGGCGGCTCCCTCCGCTCTGCGGACATCGTCAAGGGAAAGATACCAGCCAAGCTAGGCTCCAGTTCCGGCTGTCGTCCGGATAAAGACACGTACTCAGGGGCACATGGCTATGACATCCTGAACGAGTACAGGTCAGGTAATGCATCATCCGGTAAGTGTTTCCATGACCTACCCTCACACTATGTGAGGGAGACAGTTTTGGGCTCCCCTCCGACTGACTCGCTGAGGGCTCCCGCAGCCACCGCTGACACCCTAGGAGAGATCTTAGACCCTTCTGGTTGCCTACTCTTCGACCCTCATTTCCTCAAACATTCTTGTTCCGCAGAATGGGCTCCTTCAGACCACATTGTGTAATTTGTATGTTATTGGCTCCGCCAACCTTTGGACAAGGAGGTCTGGGCAAAACTCCGGGCCGAATGTGTGGCCCTTACCCCTGATTTTGACCCGGTGTTCGCCATCTTCATGACAAGATCTGGGAAGGATCCACACAAGGGCCTGGAACAGGGCCTACGTTCAACCCAGGATAAACTACTCGATATCAGTGGTCCGTTGACACAGATCTTCGTTATGGGGGATGGTGCCCTACATGTGGGAGCTCCAGTTGTTGCTCATTTCCTCTGGGAGTGGGCCCAAAGGGCTATTTGTCTACTGGGCAATGCCAATGTGGTCCTCAACTCTGAACACTGCAAGGCGGCCTTTACAAGCTGGATGGCTAGCTGGCTGACCTGGCCTCTAAGAAACTGGGTCCTGGCACCAAAGGCCTACTCTTCGGGGACACCTTTATGAAGGAATTAAACCATCACGTTTCCATTTATACATCCCTAAACAAAGCTCAACTGTCTCTCAAAAAGGTCTTTCGTACACGGGACCGTTTTTCCTCCAAGGTTGGTCGGCAGATGGATCACGCCACCAGCAGAGGTGCCTTCACAGGCAACAGGCCCTGCATCTCTGAGTTTTTCTCCTCATCCTCATCTCGATACCAGTACCGCCCGCTGTTTCCCCGAGGGACCTCCAAAGGCCGAGGTGCTTTGTCCACACGGGCAAGATACGCCTTAGGTAAGAGTCACTCCTTATTTGCCAAACTTACCCATTGCGGCCAGACTGTCTCACTTGTTTTCTCAGTGGAAGGCTATCAGTGTAGATTCATAGGTTTTGCAGACAGTGTCCAGATTCCGGAATCAATTTTGTCGAACCTCCGATACAGGCCTCGGCCCCACAGGCGATACCTATGGACAAGGAGGCTTCTGATCACCTATGGATAAGGAGGCTTCCGGCTGTCACTTGGAAATTCTATCCCTTCTGGACAAGGGCGCAGTGGAGAGGGCGACAGGCCCCCCGTGTTTCCTGAGCAATATCTTCCTAGTACGGAAGAAAACAGGAGACTTCAATCCTGTGATCAATCTGTGTGTCCTCAGCGCGTATGTCATCTACCGACATTTTAAGATGGAGGGCATCCATTTCCTCAGAGACCAGCTCTGCGAGGGCAACTGGTTTTCCCAATAAGATCTGAAGGACACGTATCTCACGGTACCGATCCACCACGAGGACAGTTGCTTCCTTCAGGTCTCCTGCATCTGGCAGTTCATGTGCCTTCCGTTCAGCCTCAGCTTGGCCCCTTGGTGCTTCACCAGGTTGTTGAAACTGGTCATGGCAATTCTGAGGGCCAGAGATATCAGGTGTATTGTCTATCTGGACGATATTCTGTTAATGGCACGGGATCCCGCCGTCCTGCATCGGCAGACGTCGATCACGAACAGTCTGTTCCAGGACCTGGGGTTCGTCAATTCAGTTCAGGCGGTGCTTTGTCTTCCGATGTCCAAGGTATCCGCTGTCAGGAAGACTATCAGACGCTTGCTCCACAACCCACAGGCCACGTTGAGGTATCTGGCCCGGACGATAGGACTACTGTCATCCTCCATTCAAGCCATCTTCCCGTGACCCCTGCACTTTCGGGCTCTCCAACACCTGAAGGCGCACTATCTCAGATCATCGGTCTCATCCGACTGAATAGTGTGTCTTTCGATCGAGGCCCATCTGAAACTCCATTGGTGGCTTCGACTGGAATCGAACGCCAGTTGTCTGGGCTGGGACGCTGCTTGCGATGGAATGGTGACAGGAAGACTCTGGAGGAGAATGCACTTCACATCAACAGGGTCATTCGCCATTCGAAGCTTAACCAAAGGGATGAGTCATCGCTCGCTACTTCTCCACATGGACAACGTCTCTGCTGTCCGCTACATAAACCAATTGGGAGGTTCCCGTTCCAAACTTCTGTCGGATCTAACAAAGGATCTCTACCAGTATTGTCTGGACAAGAACTTATCGCTTGTGGCGGAATACCTTCCAGGCCGGGACAATCTAGTGGCGGACTGGTACTCTCGACACTGGAGAGATGCCAGCGATTGTCAACTCCACCCTCCGGTATTTCAGATGCTATCGTCCCTCTCTGGTGGCCTGGATTGTTTCTGGGGTTCCTGGGATGTGTTGGAGTTATCGACATCTGTACGACTGGCGGTCCTGGCATGGCTGGTGTCTGGAGAGACATTTGGATCCCTTTATGGACCCTATCATGGCCGTCCTGAACTTCTTGGCTGAATTGTATTCTCAGGGTAACTCTTATCGGACTATTAACGTCTTCCGAGCGGCTATCTCGGCGGCCCATGTACCTCCTCAAGGTTTTGGTAAGGACCCCATGGTCTGCAAACTGCTCCGTGGTGTGCACCTTTCAAGACCCCCTGCTTCTTGCTATTCCTCCTTCTAGGATGTCTCGATCCTCCTGCATTTCCTTGAGGAATGGCCTGACAATTGGGACTTGTCCCTGCATCAGCTTTCCGCTAAGCTTGCTCTACTCTTATGTCTTGTCTCATTTGGTCACGTTTCAGAGGTTCGTGCTTTTGATGTAGAATCTCTCTTTTTCACCTGACTGTGTGTCTTTTTCTATTTCACGCAGAACTAAATCTAATTCATCTTCTGTGTCGCCCCTCTGACCACGGTGGGCAGCG
>OW240919.1:1543745-1583345 GCA_933207985.1 Pelobates cultripes
GGGGGGCAGTGTGTGGTATGGGGGGGCAGTGTGTGGTATGGGGGCGGGGAAGGAGGCTTTTAAATAATATTTTTATTTATTTTATTTAATAAAATAAATATCCTATGTCCCCCCTCCCTTCTTACCTTTACTGGGGAGGAGGGGGGGACATATTTCGATCCCTGGTGGTCCCAGTGGTGATTCCCTGGTGGTCAGGTGGTGAGAGTGAACTCTAGCCCGCGCTCCCGGGCTAGAGTTCACTCTCGCGAGATTTGGAGCGTTGCCGTGGTAACCGCGGCAACGCTCCAAATCTCGAGCGAGGAGGACCCGGAGGAGCTGCAGACTGCTGTCAGCACGGTGCCTGCGGACCGGGGAGGGAGATCTCTGATCTTCCTCCCCGGTCCGCAGGCACATTGCACGGCAGGCAGGGGAGGGAGACCGGCGGATTTCTCGGGGGGGGGGGCAATTGCCCCGTTGCCCCCCCCCTGGATCCGCCAATGCGTGGGCAAGTAATGTACAATATCCATCAACCTGGGCAAGTAATGTACAATATCTATAGACGTGGGCAAGTAATGTACAATATCTATCGACGTGGGCAAGTAATGTAGTATATCTATAGACGTGGGCAAGTAATGAACAATATCTATCCATGTGGGCAAGAAATGTACAATTTCTATAGACGTGGGCAAGAAATGTACAATATCTATTGTTACGGTTACTCCTAGGCTAGCTGGAAGCTGGACCGCTTGGATGGTCTGGATTCCGATGTAGAGAGAGAGAGAAGCCACTTCAGCTAGTAGACCATAGGAATCCTGTAAGTGTAGAACAATCCCACTAGCTATGGTACAGCTAGGATACCTTTTTCCCCACAAAACGAGTCGAGGCTGCGATCTGAAGGTCAAGCAAGAACTGGCTTTAAAGGCACACAGGTATCAGTATTTATGCAAAATCTCAATGTCATCCAGGTATGCCCCCTCTGGACCTGATGGGATACAGGGACAATACAAGTGGTTAACCAATAAGAATACAATGTATCTTTTGAAATTGACTCCGCCCAGCTTGGAGATAATGAATCCAACGGTCATGACAATACCACGTTTTCTTGCCACATAAAAAACAGGATAAAAATACATAACTTTAACAGTTTCATATATAATTTGTGCATTTTACCATTCATTATGTAGCCCCGGTATGGGCGAAACAGTTAACCGAAGAGCGCTCAGAACTCACGAACTGTACGCTTAGTTTCCTCGTTATAAAGTCTGTTCGTGTCTTTGGTCCCGGGCTTGACATGGCGGCCATGTTTTTAAGTGAGTTAATAGGCAGCGGGACCTCGACCTCAAACTTGTGGAACAGGGAACGGCTAGGGGATTGCACGAATCCCCGCTCTGTTGCTGGATGTCCCAGCTGTTCGGGAGACGAACAAAGACCGCCAGGAAGGGGTACTTAGCCTGTGGTTGACCGCAGAAACCAACATTCTAATTGAGGCCACACACCAGGCTGTAGGTGGTCCTTGTTAGTGAACCTTTCAGTTGTTTGAGTATCGGGAGATGGGACACGAACGTGAATGCCCTGAGGCCGTCAATTAGGTTGCGGTTAATCGCAGACCGCAACTCTCTGGGCGATCAATTGGAGACACACTCCGCTCTTAGGTTATTAGAAAGGTGACCGGGGTTAAGTGGTGGCACACGCCAGGGGCCGGGTGGTCCGTTGTTCGCATAACGAATGAGTATCAGGCAATCAGTTCGAGAGTTGGGTACAAAATTATAGTACCGAAGCAAGGTTCTGGGTGAAATATAAGAATGAACAACGTTATCTCTGTCTGTAGCGATTTCGTAACATCTATAGACGTGGGTGTGACAGATCCCTCTTTCTGAGCACTATCTTGCTGGTTCGTGTATTTCATATGTATTCGTGGAATTACCTGCCCGTACTCTCCCGTTCGTTTATTTCTTATTCTACCGAACAAAAGTCCCTAACGGACCGGCGTCCGTATGCCAGATGACCAAGAAGGGAGGTCGGCGGTTTCAGCGGTGTTCGGGAGAAAAAGTGTCCATTATCGACGAACACCGCTGCTCATTCATGCGTCTAAAATGGCCGCCGCCTCGTGGTCGACATACGAACGACGACCACCCAGCATACGGTTCCAATTAAGAGATGTCTGCGGTTAACCGCAATGTTCTAATTGAGGCCAACAGGTTAACCAGCAGCACACTTCTCTTCTGGGTGGCCGGCCGTTCAGTAGTTTTGTTCGGTAGAATAAGAAATAAACGAACGGGAGAGTACGGGCAGGTAATTCCACGAATACATATGAAATACATGAACCAGCAAGATAGTGCTCAGACAGAGGGATCTGTCACACGGCTCTCTCCTTGTGGGACACTCCGGCAGACCCGGCTTGACCCTTTGGCAGGTCAACTTGGGGATGACCGGACTAGGACGTTATAGGACGTTATAGATGCCAATTCATCTGCATTCCCGTTCTGATTACCGGGTCGGTAGCTGATGGTGAAGTTATAAGCTTGGAGGGCTAAACTCCACCGCAGCAATCTACCATTGTCTCCTGAGACCCGGTTAAGCCAGACTAAGGGATTGTGGTCCGTTATAAGAGAGAATTCCTGCCCGTATAAATAAGGGCTCAACTTCTTCAGTGCCCAGACCAGGGCTAAACACTCCTTCTCCACTGCCGCATAACTTACTTCTCGAGGTAATAACTTTCTGCTTAAGTATGCGACAGGGTGCTCTCCTCCATCTTCCCCGACCTGGCTCAACACAGCCCCCAGTCCATACATGGAAGCATCTGTATGGACGAGAAAAATTTGTTAGGGACTGGGGCAGCCAAGACAGGGGCATTCACAAGAGCTTCCTTTAGGGCTTGAAACGCGGCTTCACAAGCTAGAGACCACAGCATCTGCTTATGTAAATTCTTCTTAGTCAGGTCATTCAGGGGTTTGGTGATAGTACTGTAGTCAGGGACAAAGCGTCGGTAATATCCTGCCGTCCCCAAGAAGGCTAACACCTGGGTCTTAGTGATAGCTGTGGGCCAGTTAGCCACTGCCTCTACCTTGGATGGCTCCGGTCTCTGGCTCCCACTCCGGTCTCTGGCTCCCACACCCCACTCATAGCGTTCCCCATCTGCACTTCAGCCATGAATAGATGGCACTTGTCTGGTTTCAAGGTCAGGCCAGCAGCCCGGATCTGTCCCGAACCACCCCTACATGGACTAGGTGTTCCTCCCAGGACTCACTGTAGACCGCAATGTCATCCAGGTATGCACAAGCAAATTGGTACAGGCCAAATGGGGTGACGAATGCCGACTTGGGGATAGCATCCTCGGCCAGGGGAATCTGCCAATAGCCCTTACACAGGTCTATGGTGGTCAGATAGCGTCCCCTGGCAATACAGTCTAATAATTTGTCTACCCGGGGCTTTGGGTAGGCATCAGTGGTGGTCCTCTCGTTGAGCCACAGGCCCAAGGGCTATCGGAGTGTTCGATGACTCCAAGCCGAGTCATCTCCTGTATCTCCTTCCGCATTCCCTCTCTGACTGCTTCAGGGATATGGTAGGGGGGCTGTCGCAGGTGATTCTGTCCAGAGGTGATTCTGTCCCAGACCCACTCTCTGACTCCTGTGGATAATTTGTCAAAGCAATGTTCCAGCAGGAACATCTGCAGCACCTCTTCCCCGGATACGGCTTGGCACCCTGCCATCCAGTGGGCGGCTGTGCGGTGCACCCGACATGCCCACTCGACGTAGGAATCTATGGCTAGTTTAGCAGTGTCTCTGAACCGCCTCCGGTATGCCTCCGGTGTAACCTGGAGAGCAGAGCTTCTTTCACGGAATTATAATCACCGATCTCCTCATCAGGAATGGCCCAAAAAGCCTCACTGGCCTGGACAATATAGTGACCCAGTCTTCTGCGGGTACCTTGTATAGAGCACATTGCCGCTCAAAATCAGCAAGGTACCCATCAATCTCCCCTTCTGTTTCAGTGAAGGGTTTAAGTGCTGCAAACTGTACCTTTTTCTTTTCCACCGGGGTTACTGTGACTTGGGCTGCTGCAGCGCCACTTTGATGAAGTATGCTGGCCTCCACAGCTGCTATGACCCGGTCGATGATCTCTGTAGTCGGGTTGGGACCATAATGTGCCAGTCTGATTTTAACCACCCGGTCAAAGCTTGCCTCTTCGGGGTTTCTATCCAGTATTCTGGGCCCACTGGCTCATTCAGTCCCTGATACCCCATCCATTACGGTCAGTATGGCAATAATCTCCATCTTCCTGAGGTTACTGGCTTGTCGGCCCCGTTGTTCCAGCAGTTCTTTAAGGGTAGCTCTTTTCAGCCTTTCGTACGGTACTTCCATCACTTCCGGATGTGTAGTTGTCCCCCTGGGCGATGAGAATCATCCTGTCGCTAGCAACCAGTTGTTACGGTATAACCCGGGTATCGTGGGTTAATACCGAATAGGGAGTTCACCTTATTACAGGGATAGCAACTCATGAACACTTCAATTCACTGAACTGGATAATTATACGAAAGACCTCTCTCCTCGATACGGGACTAGCAGCTCACGAACACTCCAATTCCCCGAACTGAGAATCAGCTGAAATCCTTCTCTCCTGGAACAGGCAAAAGTAGCAAATCCCAAAGTAGCAATCCCCCAAACAGGAGACCAATCTCTGTCTTGAGGGTGAAACAGGATTCTGGTTTATTGAGGGCTACCTGCCCGGTATTTATGCAGGTCTCCCACCTGGTGGACACTCCCCTAGGGGACCAGATGGGACAAATGAGGTACAGTAGCCAATCACAGTGGCTCAGATAAAAACACTCCCCCTTGTACAGGTAAACCCCTCCTCTCTATTCTGGAGATAATTGGGGAGAAACCCAATTATCTCCAGGGATAGAGGCAAACCGCCATTTTACATGGTATAATAAAAACACATAAAAATCCATAAATGTAAAACTACCGAATGCATTTAATTCGTATAACGTATCCCCAGATAGCCTAGATCTGAGCGCTCATTACTACTGAATAGCGCTCAGACCCAATGCACACAGTTCAATCGCCATGGAGTCAAAGTCTTTCACACTGTTCTTTCGGTATACGAATAACTCCAAGGGATGGCTATCTGGGTTAAGTCCATTCGTACAATAAAAACGGACCGACGTTCATATGCCTGATGATAAGAATGGCGGTCGGCGGTTTCAGCGGTGTTCGGTAGAAAAAGTGTCCGGTTTGAGTTCCATAAGTTCATCGTCGAACACCGCTGCTCATTCGAGTGTTTAAATGGCCGCCACCTCGTGGTCGACATACAAACGACGACCACCCAGCATACGGTTCCAATTAAGAGGTGTCTGCAGTTATCCCGTCGCTTGCCACCAGTTGTTAAGACACTCCCGGCATAAAGGAGTGAAACCACCGTTTAGTCGATCTTCCCCTTCCAGAGACACAGGCACAGCTACTGCAGACCGCCAAACTCCCGAACTGAATACAAGGGAATGCTCCAAACTCCCGAACTGAATACAAGGGAATGCTCCAAACTCCCAAACTGAGAATCATACGAAATCCTTCTCTCCTGGAACAGGCAAAAGAATAATCCAAAGTAGCAATCCCCCCAAACACGAAACCAAGGTCTGTCTTGAGGGTAAAACAGGAATCAGATTTATTGAGAGCTACCTCCCCGGTATTTATGCAGGTCTCCCACCTGATGGACTCTCCCCTAGGGGACCAGATGGAAGACTGGGACAAGTATGGTACAGTAGCCAATCACAGTGGCTCAGGTATTATTATTATTATTATTATTATTATGATATTTATAGAGCGCCATCAATTTCCGCAGCGCTTTACAATGGGTGGACGAACAGACATGTAGTTGTAACCAGACAAGTTGGACACACAGGAACAGAGGGGTTGAGGGCCCTGCTCAATGAGCTCACATGCTAGAGGGAGTGGGGTAAAATGACACAAAAAGGTAAGGATAGTATAAGACTAGTGACAGTTGCAGAAGTTGAATCAGTCAGGAGCTATTAACAGTTTAATTGATACGCTTTTATGAAGAAGTGGGTTTTTAACGATTTTTTGAGTGGAGACTGGGTGAGCATCTAACTGAGGAGGGAAGCAAGATCCACAGGAATGGTGCAGCCCTCGAGAAATCTTGAAGGCGAGCATCAGAGGTGGGAGTACGGACTGAAGATAGACGTAAGTCTTCAGCAGATCGTAAGGGCCTAGATGGGACATACTTGTGTATAAGGGAGGATAGATAGGTAGAGATTTGAAAGCAAGAACCAGAATTTTAAATAGAGCTCTATATTTTATAGGAAGCCAATGTAGGGACTGACAGAAGGGTGAAGCATGGGAGGTGTGGGCGGACAGGAAGATGAGCATCGCCGCCGCATTCATTATGGACTGTAACGGCGCAAGTTGGGAGCACGTAAGACCACTGAGAAGCGGATTACAGTAGTCAAGGCGAGAAATGACAGTGGAATGGACCAACACCTTAGTCGCATCTGGCGTTAAGTAGGGGCGGATGCGCGCAATGTGTTTGAGATGAAAATGACAGGATTTGGCGATAGATTGAACATGAGGCTTGAAAGAGAGGTCAGAGTCAAAGAGAACACCTAGGCAGCGAGCCTGCGTGGTGGAGCTGATGGGAGACAGACACAGGAGTAACAACACTTGAGGGAGGAAAGACCAGAATTTCAGTTTTGGTCAAGTTTAGTTTAAGGAAGTGGGCAGCCATCCAGTTAGAAACAGCAGAGAGGCAGTCAGAGACACTAGTCAAGAGGGACGGGGAGAGATCAGGAGAGGACAGGTAGATTTGAAATGATATTGGAAGCCAAAGGAGCTAATGAGTTTACCAAGGGAGGCAGTATAGACAGTGCCGGTGCTAGGATTTTTAGTTACACAGGCGAACATGCATTTTGGTGCCCCTCAACCTCCTTTAAAAAAAAAATGCATCTTCACCTGTGTGTATTTCCTCCCAAGCCACAGGCATAATTTTTCAGTCACACAGTCAAAGTCATACAGGTACACTGTCATACAAACACAGAAATAATCATACAGAGACATTTAGACACATACAGTCAGTCAGAGACATACAGACATACAGGCAAAGACATACATGCATACAGAGACATGAAGGCATATAAAAACATGCATACATACAGAGGCATACCGTCATACAGACACATACATACATACAGAAACATACATACAAAGACATCCAGGCACATACATACATACATACAAAGACATCCAGGCACATACATACATACATACATACATACAGGCATACAGAAACATACAGGCATGCAGACACATACATACATACAGGCATACAAAGACATGCATGCATACAGAGACATGCATGCATACAGAGACATACTGCCATACAGACACATACATATATACAGGCATACAGAGACATACATATATACAGGCATACAGAGATACAGGCATACAGAAACATACATACAAAGACATACAGGCATACATACAGAGACATACAGGCATACAGAAACATACATACAAGACATACAGGCATACAGACACATACAAACATTCATACATAGAGAGGCAAACCGTCATACAGACATACATACATAAACATACATACAAAGACATACAGGCATACAGAGACACACAGACACATACGTACATACAGAGACATAAAGGCATACAGTTACACACATGCATACAGAGACATATATACAGACATTCAGAGACAAACAAACATTTAGTTACATACATGCATGCATACAGATACATACATGCATACAGAGACATACATACATAGAGATAGATACATACATAGAGATAGATACATACATACATACAGAGACATACATACACAGACATACATACACAGACATACATACACACACACATACAGAGACATACATACATAGACATACATACACACACACATACAGAGACATACATACAGAGACAGACATACATACATACAGATACATACATGCATGCATACAGAGACATACATACATAGAGATAGATACATACATACACACACAGACATACATACACAGACATACAGACATACACACATACAGAGACATACATATAGAGACAGACATACATACATACAGATACATGCATGCATACATACAGAGACATACATACAGTGACATACATACAGAGACATACATACAGAGACATACATACAGAGACATACAGAGACAAACATACATACAGAGACATACAGAGACAAACATACATACAGAGACATACTGACATACATACAGAGACATACACACATACAGAGACATACATACATACAGACATAAATACAGAGACATACATACATACATACATAGAGACATACATACATACAGACATAAATACAGAGACATACATACATACATACATACAGAGACATACATAGAGACATACATAGAGACATACATACATACATAGAGACATACAGACATACATACAGACATACAGACATACATACTGAGACATACAGAGACATACATACAGACAGAGACATACATACATACAGAGACATACAGACATAAATACAGAGACATACATACATACATACATAGAGACATACATACATACATACAGAGACATACATACAGAGACATACATACAGAGACATACATACAGAGACATACATACAGAGACATACAGAGACATACATACAGACAGAGACATACATACATACATACAGACATCATACAGAGACATACAGACATCATACAGAGACATACATACAGAGACATACAGACATACATACATACTGAGACATACAGAGACATACATACATACATACAGAGACATACAGACATAAATACAGAGACATACATACATACATACATAGAGACATACATACATACATACAGAGACATACATAGAGACATACATACAGAGACATACATACAGAGATATACATACAGAGACATACAGAGACATACATACAGACAGAGACATACATACATACATACAGACATCATACAGAGACATACAGACATCATACAGAGACATACATACAGAGACATACAGACATACATACATACTGAGACATACAGAGACATACATACAGACAGAGACATACATACAGACAGAGACATACATACATACATACAGAGACATACAGACAGACATACATACAGAGACATACAGACATCATACAGAGACATACATAATTACATACTTACATCTGTTAAATCTTGTCCCCTGGGTGCATGCTGTCCGGCTCTGTGGAGTCCAGTCCTGCAACCCAGCCCCATCACACGGCGCCAGCTGCGCTGTGTGGGACACAGGGAGCAGGGATATGATGTCATTCATATCCCCGCCCCCTCCACACAGCCTGCGGCAGACACCAGGATAGGAGGTGGGCGGGCCGAGGCTGAGCTCCGCGGGCAGGAATCTCTGGGCTGCACTCGGCCACTCTACAAGTAGTAACCAGCTGGAGGGGAGCCAGGTGCGCTTCCCTCCTTCCTGTCTGCCTGATGTCGCGCCCCCAGGGCTGGTGCGCCCTAAGGCGGCCGCCTGGGCCGCCTTATGGTAGCGCCGGCCCTGAGTATAGATGGAGAACAGTAGGGGACCAAGGACTGAACCTTGGGGGACACCAACAGAGAGGAGTTGGGGAGAAGAAGCAGAGCCAGAGAAAGAAACACTGAAAGAGCGCTGGGAGAGGTGGGAGGAGCACCAGGAGAGAGCAATATCTTGTAGACCGATATTGCGGAGGATGAGAAGAAGCTGTTGATGATCAACAGTGTCAAAAGCCACAGACAGGTCAAGGAGAATTAGGATAGAGTAGTGACCAAGAGATTTTGCAGCGAGTAGATCATTGGATACTTTGGTCAGTGCCGTTTCCACAGAGTGCTTAGCGTGGAAACCAGACTGAAGCGGGTCTAGCAGAGAGTTGCACTCGAGGAAGTCTGTCAATCTCGCATACACAATTTTTTCAAGAATCTTGGATGCAAAAGGCAGTAGCGAGATAGGACGATAGTTGGATGGGGAGTTAGGGTCAAGATTGGGCTTCTTTAGAATTGGGGTTACAGTTGCATGTTTGAAGGGCAATGGAAATATACCAGAGGAGAGAGAGATTGAGAATTTTAGTGAGAGGTGGAGAAAGAGAAGAAGACAGAGTACGGATGAGATGCGAGGGAATTGGATCTAGGGAGCAGGTGGTGGGGCGGGAGGACTGGAGCAGAGCAGAAACCTCTTCCAATGTAGCGGGTGTGAATGCTCCCTTGACAAAGGCTTTTCAGCCGAAACGTTGGGGGATTTTTGATTGACTCTGTCCCTACTTCTCACTGAATTTGGTATGGTTTGCTGCATTTTTTTATATGTCTGGGTTTTCATTATTCTAGTATTATAGTGGACTGTTTGCATGATATTTCTTTCATTCATTTATTACGCATTGAGCGTTTATATTTGCCTATATCATTGCTTTTCTGGTAAATGCTTTTGAATAGCATGACTTTGTACCTCTGTGGATATTTAAAGAGACAGTCCTATAGTATATACCCATTTAATAAAGATTTTTTCATATATATATAAAGATTTATGGTTGTGCGCCTTACTCTAGTCACACTGTTATGTATTTTGGGTTATTAAGGGGATAGAGCATTATGTGGGTGAGCACCCAGTATTCATTATATTAGCCTTTTTCTGGGGCTATTTTGTTGTTTAGTCGAGTGTGCCCGCCTTGTTTCATTTGCATTGTGAATGAACATAGAACAGAAGAGGGAGTGATGTTAGGGGAAGAATTGTAAGGTATAAACACTCCCCTTTTGTACAAGTAAATCCCTCCTCTCTATCCTGGAGATAACTGGGAAGAAATCCATGGATAGAGGCAAACTGCCATTTTACATGGTATAATAATAATACATAAAATTCAATAACTGTAAAACTATCGAATATATTCCGTACATATAACGTATCCCCAGATAACCTAGATCTGAGCGCACATTATTACTGAATGGCGCTCAGATCACATACATACAGTTCAATCGCCATGGAGCCAAAGTCTTTCACATTGTTTTTTCGGTATACGAATGGCTCCATGGAATGGCTATCTGGGTTAAGTCCATTCATGAAATAAAAAGTACCGAATGGACCAGCGTTCGTATGCCAGATGACCAAGAAGGGAGGTCGGCGGTTTCACTCCTTTATGCCGGGAGTGTCTTAACAGTGGGCAAGTAATGTAATATATCTATCGACGTGGGCAAGTCATGTACAATATATATCGATGTGGGCAAGTAATGTAATATATCTATAGACGTGGGCTAGTCATGTACAATATCTATCGATGTGGGCAAGTAATGTAATATATCTATAGACGTGGGCAAGTAATATACAATATCTATCGACGTGGGCAAGTAATGTAATATACAAATACAAAAAGATAAGTCCTGCGCTCACTACCATCACTACTGGGCTGGCAGCAATGACTCCAGTACACATCAGCCCCAAAATATAGTGTAACGGTACCCTCAGCATTAAATAGACAAACCGCCATTTAGTGAATCCTCCCCTCTCACCATAACACAAGCTTCATTCGTATCAACTGCAACCATACGAATTGCAAGCAGGGGGAACACTCCAATCTCCCGAACGGGACCCGTACGGATACTTCACTTCCCGAACTCCAGTCTCACGAATAACCACTAGTAGCAGAACTCCTATATCTCCCAAGCGGCTAATATTCCCATCCGGCAGTTTCTATTCGTCGGTAATAAATCCCCCCAATAACGAGACCAAGCTCCGCATTGAGGGTAAAACATGAACTGGGTTTACTGTGGGCTACCCGCCCATATTTATGCAGGTCTCCCACTTGGAGGACACTCCCCTGGGTGACCAAATAGGAGACTGTAATGGCAGATGGACATGCAGCATTTCATGGTTTCCACCCCTCTGCCCCTTGAGAAGTAATTCAGTTATCTCCCAGGACAGAGGCAAATCGCCATTTTAGATACAACCCAAAAAACACATTAAAATAAATAACTTTACAATTGGCGAACATTTCTCATTCGTGTAACACATCCCCAGATAGCCTGGATCTGAGTGCATATTATTGGCGAATAGCACTCAGATCCCATACGCATAGTTCATTCGCCATGGAGTCAAAGTCTTGTACAGTCTTTCAGTATGCGATTGACTCCATGGGAAGGCTATCTGGGTTAAGTCCATTCGTGCGTTTCAAACTCCCGAACGGCCGGTGTTCGTATACTTTTGTCGATTGAGAAGGGAGGTCGGTGGCTTCAGCGGTGTTCGGCGGAAAAAGTGTCCGTTTTCAGTTCAATAGAATCTGGCCCGAACACCGCTGGTCTTTCGCCTGTTTAAAATGGCCGCCGCCTCGTGGTCGACATACGAACGATGACCACCCTGCATTCGGTTTTAATTGAGAGGTGTCTGCGGTTAACCACAATGTTCTAATTGGGATCAAGAGGTTAACCAGCAGCACACTTCTCTTCTGGGTGGCCGTTCGTTCGGTAGTTTTGTTCGGCAGAAAAGTCAATCAAACGAACAGGGGCATACGAACCGGTAATTCCACGAAAAGGCAAAACAGACGAACCAGCAATCCAAGTCTATACAGATGGATCTGTCACATATAGTAAAAACCAAAGAGAAGAAAAAGTTACCTGCGCTCTCTCCTTAATCCCTATGTATATTTAGACAAATGGAGGTCATTTAGTTGCTCCAATGGGCATTGGAGGGAATGCCCGCCTGCCAACGTCAAGGCAGACGCCCCTAAAGCGGGTCCTACACTGACCCTTCAGCCTGCTTCCTTGAGCTTCTGGCAAAGGGACCGATGGAAGAAGTAATGGATGGTCCTGCGATAGAGCCAATAATTCCGGAAACCATGCCTGACTCTTCCACAACGGTGTGATGAGAATAATCGAGATCTTGGTCATTCTGATGCGATGGAGTACTCTTGCTATCATTGAAAAATGGTGGGAATGCGCACGCTCCCCTCGGAGGCCACTGTTGTAGAAAGGCGTCTACTGCCTCGCTTCTGCGGAAACAGGAATCCAGTGATCGTATGTGTGTCCAGTTCGTAGGTATTGGGCTTTCAATCTCTGCATTGCCCGGTAGTGGAGCGGGCCTGGGAAAATCGCTTGTATTGATGAGAGAGTAGTCCTACTATCCTCGCTAATAATCAGAGCGGTATGGTGTCTCTCCTGAGTACCTGTCGAATCTCCTTCCGAATGGCCGCTATCTTGGATGCGGGTTAGCGTAGTACCAAGAGTTGGAGTCTATCTCGAACCCGAGGTGTTACGGTACCTCCAGTAGTAAATGTACAAACCGCCGTTTAGTGAATGCTCCCCGTTCGCAATAATGTGGTCTGGTAGCGTATGCAGTATAACCATGCGAACCACCAGCCAGGGAACACTCTAAACTCCCAGACGGTACCTGTACGGCTCCTTCCCTTCACTAGCTCCAAATACACGAATTGCCAATATTAGCCGAACGCCAATATCTTCCAAGCGGCAAATAATTCCAATAAGCAGTCTCTAGTCGCCGGTAATAAAATCCCCCCAATAACGAGACCAAGCTCCGCTTTGAGGGTAAAACACGAACTGAGTTTACTGTGGGCTACCTGCCCGTATTTATGCAGGTCTCCCACTTGGTGGACACTCCCCTAGGGGACCAAATGGGAGACTGGAATAACAGAAGGACATGGGGACATTTTCGACATACAACCCCACAATATTCCCAGCATGCATCACAGTTTCCTCCCCTCTGCTCGGGAGATAATTGAGAAGTAATTCAATTATCTCCCAGAGCAGAGGCAAATCGCCATTTTAACTCAAAGTTACAAAACACATTAAAAGACATAACTTTATAACTGCCGAACGTATTACATTCGTATAACACATCCCCAGGTAGCCTGGATCTGAGTGCATTTTATTGGCGAATAGCGCTCAGATCCCATATGCATAGTTCAATTGCCATGGAGTCAAAGTCTGTTACAGTTCTTCGGTATGCGATTGACTCCATGGGAAGGCTATCTGGGGTAAGTCCATTCGTGCCTTTAAACCTCTTGAACGGCCGGTATTCGCATACTTCTGTCGATTGAGAAGGGGAGGTCGACAGCTTCAGTGGTGTTCGGTTGAAAAAGTGTCTGTTTTCAGTTCCATGAAATAACCGTCGAACACTGCTGGTCTTTCGCATGGTTAAAATGGCCACCGCCTCGTGGTCGACATACGAACGACGACCACCCTGTATTCGGTTTTAATTGAGAAGTGTCTGTGGTTAACCGCAACGTTCTAATTGGGATCAATAGGTTAACCAGCAGCACACTTCTTTTCTGGGTGGCCGTCCGTTCAGTAGTTCCGTTCGACAAAAAAAAATACATTCCCTTAAACAAGGCATACGAATGGGGAAATTCATACAAACGGCAAAACAGACGAACACATCAATTCTAGTTCATACAGATGGGTCTGTCACACGAGGAACTGAACTACTCGTGATGGAGTCAACGATGACTTCTCTCTGTTCACTATAAACCCCAATGATTCCAGAAAGTGAATGGTAAATCTCATCTGAGATTGAATTCTGGATTTGGAGTTGCCAAAAATCAACAAATCGTCCAGATACACAAGGCAGCGTATTCCCCTTTCTCTCAGATGGGCCATGACTGGTTTGAGAAGTTTCGTAATACACCATGGAGCCGAACTGAGGCCGAATGGTAGACATGTGAACTGGCAAGGACGACCCCTCCAGGTGAAGCGAAGGAAAGATCGGCTTTCTCGTGCCCTGGGGACCGACAGGTAGGCGTCTTTTAAGTCAAGACGTGTGAACCAGTCGCGTTCGTTCAGTAAATCCCTCATTTTGAAATGGCGATAATCAATTGATGATTGGACGGTAGTCCCCCGTCTTCTTCTTGACAACAAACATGTTGCTGAAGTAACCCTGGTCGTCTGTGGCGAATTCCACTGCTCCCTTTGCGAACAGGGTCCGTATCTCCGTGCCTATGATGCGTCTCTGACTCTGACGCCCGGATAGGTGGCGGTCGCCTGGTCTGAACTGGCGTATGGGTAAACTCTATCACGTACCCTCGCACAATCTGTAGGATCCATGCGTCTGTGGAGATGCGTTCCCACTCCTGCGGAAAAAGGGACAGTCTGCCAGCAGTTATATTTGAATGACATAATGGAAGACAGTTCATGCTCACCTGAGTTGAAACGTCCCCGTCCTCTGTTCCGAGTGCCACTTGTACGTAGGGATCCCCTTGTGAGGTTGGCTCTTGCCGATGGGAAGAACTGTGGTGTAGTGTATGGACGACTGGGGCCGGATGGCCAGAAACGGCTGGTGGCCCAACCCCTCTGCCGACCAGCCCGGCCAAAAACACCTTGAGTTGTCTGTGGATTCCGAAAGACTTGTCTAATGGATGATTGGGCCTTATTCAGTGTAGTGAATAGGCCTACGTGTTTTTTCAGTTCCGCCAGGAATGGTTCTCCAAAGAGCCGCCCGTCCGCCAGGGGACCTAGCTCTTTCTTTCCCAGGTCCAACAATTTGGAGTCTATCTTCAATAAGGCCACTTTACGGCGTTCTGTGCACATGGCAGCGTTAGAGTTTCCTAGCAGGCAGATCGCTCGCTGTGCCCATTCTCTAATGTCGTGTGCCTCGAGGGTGGTCCCTTGAGTAAGTGCCAAATCTGCGAAGTATAGGATCTTCGCTAAAGGACCTAGCATATCCAACATTTTGTCCTGGACTGATTTCATGCCCTTTTCAACACCTTTCCTTGGGTCTCTGCCCGAGCGAGTCATAAACACCCCCACCGTGGCATCAAACTCTGGAGTGATGGCTATCTTGTCCGGGAGCACGGGACATGGGCACTCTGCTTTGAGCTTGGCCCGAACCTCCTTGTCCATTGGCTTCCTCAGCCAAAAATGGATAAATTGAGTCAGATGGTCCGGCAGGCTCCATTCTGACGATCTGGGGTGGCGTATCTGGCGTGGATCGAACATGGGGTTGCCCGTCCCGTCCAGAAACATCCCGTCTTCGTATACATCCGTATTCAATTTACGTGTGCTTTTGCCGCCTGAGCGGTGTGCCCGTTCGGGACCTTGGCCGAATTCTCCGACCTCCTGAGGCATGTCGTGCCAGTCCTCCTCCTCCGAGGGAGAGTCCTCTGCCCTCCATTCGTCCATGATTTCCAATGAAGGTGGAGATAATGGCTCCTCATCCCCTGTGGAAGGAGGTTGTAGAGTGGAGCGATCCGGGTGCCTAGACTGGCGGCTCCGTTCCTCCCATATATGAAGGGTAGTGTTGGATCCCTTCCATTGGCGTTTGTACGACCCAGCCTCCGCCTTGGATTCGGCGGGTTCTTTATCCTCTTTTCTCGCTGGAGGCGTGGTGTCTGCCTCCTCCGGTTGTGTTTGCGTCATTTTGGCCAACGCCTTTTCCACCGAAGCCGACACTGCGGCATTGATCATGGCCTGGAAATCTATAGGCGATGATGGAGGAGCGTCTGACATAGTGGCAGTTCGTTCTTCCCGTCTGTGGGGAGATAGAGTATACGTCAGTGTGTATGTAGCTACACAGTGGCTTCCACGTACAACGGGGGTCACCCAGGTACCATACAATCAGTACCACTAGGATTTTGAGTAGTGGTCTGTAAAGGGGATCACCCTCTTATCAACCGGGGTGCACGGTCGTTAAGGTTGGTACGAAGCCCGGTAATGGTCGGGACGAAGCCCGGTATTGGTCGGGACATAAGCCCGGTATTGGTCGGGACGTAAGCCCGGTGATGTGAGGTGTCAAAGACCTCAGTACGCTTATTATTTTTTAAGGTGTCACCCTTGTGCATGAAATTTTGTGGAAGGTTCGCCACTGTGGGGTCTTTTACCAATATGCCGTGAATTGCGTGGATCACCCCAGTTGTACCATGGAGGTGCCGCATACCATAAAGCGTACTTCGTTATAAGCCCCTGAGTGGGTGCGGGGATCACCCCTGTGTAAAATATTTTTTGCCACTAGTAGCAGTGTCAGACTTTTATGTATACTGGTATTTTTTTTTATTTTTTTTGTGAGAGTGGGTCTTCAGTGTGTGCACCCCTCAGTGAGAGCTAGCCATTGAGTATTGTAGCCTGAGCAGGATGAGAGTTGCCCCGCCAATCAGGGGGAACTTCTTTGAAGGGTGCCGTATTGTAATTATTCCCATTATTCTGAGCTTCTCAGTTGATGCCTGCAGTGGCTCCCCTTTAGCCAGGGATTAAGGGGTTAGCTTAGAAAGGGATTGTGTACTAGAGTTTGGAAAGCAGTTTGTAACTCTATGCCAGTTTGTGGGAATCACGAACTGGCAACCTAAGATGGCCGCCGAGGATCTCGCGATATTGCGAGATCCAAGATGGCCGCCGCTCGCGCGCAAATTTTGCCGGCTCTGACCGGCATTCCCCTATTTCCCCCACTGACCCCCCCCAGCCCCTGGTACCCTTAGGGAAGCCTCTTGGTCGCGCCCGATCGCGGTAAAATGCCGCGAATCGCAAGGGACCAACAGACAAGAGGCAGGTAGGATGTGCAGTCCCAGGGTAAAGGGTAAAACCCCACAAGTGGAAAAATAGAAGAAATTGAGGGAGTAGATATTGCAGTAGGGTATATTTAAAGGGGAACACAACAATTTAAAGGAGGGAATAAACCAGCATCATATTAAAGAAACAAAACAGGATAAAGTAGCATATATAATAGAAAACAGTGAGAGCAGAATACTCTGACCTGTGCCTTGGCTGGAAGAAGCAAAGAAAGAGGTAGTCATGTGACAATCAGAGCTTTATATATGGTTATGTACTCTATTATGATTGGTTAAAAGTTTAATGATTGACTTGTGCTGCTGGAGGCATGAGTAGAGAAAGTCATGCAAAATAGGAAGCCTCCTGTCATGTAATAAAATTTGATTACTTCCCAATTATCTCCAGGATAGAGAGGAGGGATTGTGATGTCACTGTGGGAGTGTTTTGTTTGTATTGTCTGTGATTGGCTAATATCCTATATGTGTCCCATTGTTCCATCAGGTCCCCTAGGAGAGTGTCCACCTGGTGGACACTTGCATAAATACCAGGCAGGTAGTCCTCAATAAACCAGACCTACTTGCACCTTTCTTGAAGCCTTGGCTCATGGTTGGGGGAAGGGATAACTACACTCTGGGGATTGCTATAATCACATATTCCCTAGAGTCAGCTCTTGCAAGAGCTTGTTTTGTTCCTGGTTCCTGCTGTCTGGATTTAGGAGAGGTTCACCCACTGGAAGCTGGATCCTGGCCTTGGATCCTGGGTGGGTGAGAGATGGCGAGACCCCGGCGCAGCTGCATCTCTGGCAGTGGGGTTTGCAGTGCTGATGGTGTCGGTTGGAGTGCTCTGAGTCCTCGGCAAGCGCTAGGAGCATCGATTGGCGGAGGTACTCGGTCGGAGTGCCAGCGGTCCGTCACATTTGGTGGCAGCGGTGGTATGGCGTCCTAGTGCGAGGACCAGCAGCTCGGAGACACCGGTAACTTGTAGAGTTACGGACTTATAATTAAGGGCAGTGCCCCTGTCTATAGAGGAACTCGAGAGACTGGAGCGACCTAGCGACTGTGCAGTGTCCCCATGTGAAGAGGAGTTTCTCTTGAGATTGCAGCAACACTTGGCCCAGCAGGATGGGCCTGTATCAGAGGAGGGCATACTGGACTGGAGAGATGCCACTCGGAAGTAGCTATGGTATGAGGCCTTAGAGGAGGTACAGCGGCAGGGGAGAGAGAGCCTTCCCAGTGACGAACAGAGGTTTCAGGTACTTGTGGCCCTGCGGTCACCTTTCCTAGGGGAGCAACCCCTGGATGAGTGGGTAATGGAACTGTGGGACCTGATTTGGAAGGACTTGTGGCTGGATGGAGCTTACTGGGCACTAAAGTGGTACGCCACCCAGCGCAACCCCTGGATGACTAACCACTATCTGCCGGAAGGAGAGGATTATAATGGCCTGGGCTTACTGTGGGAGGCCTTTGAGGAGGGCAATGACTTTGGATGCCCCGCAGAATGTCGGCTCTGGGACATCCACAACATCAGGAAAACGCTGCTGGATCTTCCCCGAGTAGACGACCTGGGGCCAGACCTGATTCATCTGGTCACAATGGAGTGGGAGCTGGAGCAGAGCTACCAACATCTGTTCAGCTTAGCACAGCAACCAAGTATACTACCAGGAGTAGGGACAGTCGGTCCTGCTCCCCAGCGGCAGTATACTTTGCAGGGAGAGGAGACAACCGGTCTCCCTCCCCAGCGGTGGCCTGAGTTCCAGGAGGAGGTGATGGTCGATCCCTCCACCGTACAGCAGCCAGCGTCCTGGGGAGGGGAGGCAACCGGCCTCCCTTTCCAACAGGTACCAGAGGTGAGGGACCTTATAGACTTGGCATGGGAAGACCCACAGATGGCAGACGGAGATGGGACAGCCGGCCCAGATTCCCAGCAGCAGTATACTTTGCCGGGAGAGGAGACAACGGGTCTCTCTCCCCAGTGGCGGCCTGAGTTGCAGGAGGAGGTGATGGTCGATCCCTCCACCTTACAGCAACCAGCGTCCTGGGGAGTGGGGGCAACCAGCCTCCCCCTCCAACAGCAGCCAGAGATACCGGGAGAGGGGAAGACAAGTCTAACCACACTGGCACAGATGGGACCGCAGCCTCTGTGCCAGTCCTACAGGGATGCTGGACAGGCAATCCAGATCCCCAACCAACCCTGCAGGGATGCCAGGAGGTGGAGGTAAGCAAAACTTCCCCTCCCAACCGGGTTCTGGGGGCAGTTGATGAGCCTGCGATACCCACTGACCCACTCCCAGCAGCAGAGCTGGCATCTGGGCAGAGCGCTGTTAGCCTCTGCCCCCCCTTTTCCCCTGGTCCAGAGCCTGACTTACCACGGGTTGCCCCAGCTGAAGACCTGGCAGCAGTGCAGAGCGCCATTGGCCTCTGCCCCCCAAGCAACACCAGCAGTTTACCTAGCTGCACCAGAGAGACCGAGAGTGCTGCACTGTCCCACTACAAACTTGAACCTACAGGCCAGTACCAATTATTGTGGGGGGGTTACTCTGCAAATTTTTTGTGGGCTGCCCGACTAACCTAGGTACCGACCAGCAGAAGGTCAGGTACCTGTTTAGTCTTCCCCCCAAAGGGAAGATGTGTGACGAAGTGCCCTTCGCCACTTGTGCCTGGAGGGGACTACTGGCTAGCCTCCTGCCTTCCGACTATGGCCCCTGTGCTGATAGCTGCATTTTCTCCTGCAGAAAGGTTTATTTGTGTATTTCTGCCAGGGCGTTCGGGACTTTCAGTATGTGAGTAGTGCTACCCCAGATATCTATGCCATGGATATTCGTGTAACAAAAGACTATGGAAATGACTTTGGCTCCATGGCGATTGAACTGTAGGTGATCTGAGCGCCATTTGGTAATAATGTGCTCTCAGATTTAAGCTATCTGGGGATAACTTTTCTTTGGTTTTTACTATATATTGGGGCTGATGTGTACTGTAGTCATTGCTGCCGGCCCAGTAGTGATGGGAGTGAGCACAGGACTTATCTTTTTGTATTTGTATTTACTTTGTATCACACAGCTTTGTTACAATGCTGATACCCATCCCATATATTCACTGTTAAGGGTTAATAAGTATATAGGGGTGTATATAAAAAATACTAGACATGTGCAATTCGTTTCGGTCCGAATATGAATTCGGCCGAATTTCGGGCAATTCGGACATTCGGGTACTTTTGAAAGTCCGAATTCTCAAAGTGCCAAAGTGCCGAAGTTCCGAAATGACAGAATTTCTGAAATATTGAAGTTCTGAAGTTGCCGAAGTTCTGAAGTGTCAAAGTGCCAAAGTGCCAAAGTTACGAAGCACAGTATTGCCTAAGTACTAATATACTTACCCAGTGAAAGAAGGAGAATGTTACATTGTATACAATTTTAAATAAAAATTATACATAGCCAGGATTCAGCTGTAAGCATTTGCAACACTTACAACAATCAAGTAACATACATTCATATAAAATGTAAGTTACTTAGCCAATCAATGGAATGACAGGAATGAATAAGTAGATAACTCCCTAATTCGCATTAATTCGTATTAGGGAGCTATTTACTAAAAGGCTGAAAGACCTAAATTGGTCTTTCAGACAAATTTACTAATACTAAGTAAAGATTACTTAGTATCAGTAAATTATGCCCCTACTCGATATACCGCATGGGGCATGTCTATTAAACAGTGAGCAGCCTGTGGCTCCCACTTGGTGGACACTCCCCTAGGGGACCAAATGGGAGACTGTAATGGCAGACAGACATTTAGCATGTTAGGACACACAGGCACATAGTATTCCCAGCATGCATCATGGTTTCCTCCCCTCTGCCCTGGAGATAATTGAGAAGTAATTCAATTATCTCCCAGGACAGAGGCAAATCGCCATTTTAGGTGAAACATAAAAACAACATAAAAATAAATAATTACACAACTACCGAACATATTCCATTCGTGCAACGTATCCTCAGATAGCCTGGATCTGAGTGCATATTCTTAGCGAATAGCGCGCAGATCCCATACACACAGTTCAATCGCCGTGGAGTCAAAGTCTTTTACAGTCTTTCGGTATGCGATTGACTCCATGGGAAGGCTATCTGGGTTAAGTCCATTCATGTAGTCCGAACTCCCGAACGGCCGGTGTTCGCATGCTTTTGTCGACTGAGAAGGACGGTCTGTGGTTTTAGCGGTGTTTGGCAGAAAAAGTGTCTGTTTTTAGTTCCATAGAATCTGTGCCTAACACCGCTGGTCCTTCGCATGGTTTAAAATGGCCGCCGCCTCGTGGTCGACATACGAACGACGACCACCCTGTATTCGGTTATAATTGAGAGGTGTCTGCGGTTAACCACAACGTTCTAATTGGGATCAAGAGGTCAACCAGCAGCACACTTCTCTTCTGGGTGGCTGTCCGTTTGGTAAGTTAATTCGGTAAAAACGTCAAATAGACGAATAGGGGCATACGGACAGGTAATTCCACGAAAAGAGGCAAAACAGACAAACCAGCAATCTTAGTCTATACAGATGGGTCTGTCACACAGCTCCCCCCTTGTGGAACACTCCGGCAGACCCGGCTTGACCGTTTGGCGGGTCAACTTGGGGATGACCGGACTAGGAGGTGGTAGAGACGTCGGTTTGTCGGGACAATCCATCAGCATTCCCGTTCTGCTTACCGGGTCGGTAGCTGATGGTGAAGTTATAAGGTTGTAAAGCTAAACTCCACCGCAGCAGTCTACCATTGTCCCCTGAGCCCCGGTTAAGCCAGACAAGTGGATTGTGGTCCGTTATAAGGGAGAACTCCTGTCCGTATAAATAGGGGCTCAACTTCTTTAATGCCCAGACCAGGGCTAAACACTCCTTTTCTACTGCCGCATAACTCACTTCCCAAAGTAGTAACTTTCTGCTGAGATATGCGACAGGGTGCTCTTCTCCATCTTCCCCGACCTGGCTCAGCACAGCCCCCAGTCCATACATGGAAGCATCTGTATGAACGAGAAAACGCTTGTCAGGGACTGGGGAGCCAGGACAGGAGCATTCACAAGAGCCTGCTTCAGTGCCTGAAACGCGGCTTCACAAGCTGGAGACCACAGGACCTGTTTACGTAGATTCTTTTTCGTCAGGTCAGTCAGGGGTTTGGCAATAGTACTGTAATCCGGGACAAAACGTCGGTAATACCCTGCTGTTCCCAGAAAGGCCAGCACCTGGGTCTTTGTGATAGGTGTGGGCCAGTTAGCCACTGCCTCTACCTTGGCTGGCTTTGGTCTCTGGCTCACATACTCTACTCTGTGACCCAGGTACTGGACTTCCGCCATGCCTAGATGGCACTTGTCTGGTTTCAAGGTCAGGTCGGTGGTCCGAATCTTGTCCAGAACCAACCCCTCATGCAGCAGGTGTTCTTCCCAGGACTCACTGTAGACCGCAATGTCATCCAGTTATGCACATGCAAATTCCTGGAAGCCATCGAGAAGTCTATCCACCATACGTTGGTAGCCGGAGCATTCTTCATCCCGAATGGCATGACCTTAAACTGGTACAGGCCAAATCGGGTAACGAATGCCGACTTAGGGATAGCATCCTCGGCCAGGGGGATCTGCCAATAGCCCTTACACAGGTCAATGGTGGTCAGATAGCGTCCCCTGGCGATACGGTCTAATAACTCGTCTACCCGGGGCATCGGGTAGGCGTCAGTGGTGGTCCGCTCGTTGAGTCGCCTGTAGTCCACACAGAACCGGGTGGTCCCATCTTTCTTAGGCACTAGGACCACAGGCGAGGCCCAAGGGCTGTCTGAGTGTTCGATGACTCCAAGCCTAGTCATCTCCTGTATCTCCTTCCGCATTCCTTCTCGGACTGCTTCAGGGATACGATAGGGGGGCTGTTGTAAGGGATTCTGTCCGGAGGTCTCTACCTTGTGTACAGCTAGGGTAGTGTAGCCTGGTTCTTGAGAGAATGTCGCCTGCTTCTCCCACAGAAGCTGTTTGGCCTGTACCTTCTCTGTGGGGCTAAGCCGATCCCCTAGCTGTACAAAACTAGTGAGGTCAGTTTGGGGGTCCTTTTCTAATAAATCTGGCAGGGGTAAATTCTCTGGGTTGTCGGCAGCCGGGGCACGCACTGCAGCGACATCTTCTGGTCTTTCCTGATACCCCTTCAGCATATTCACATGAAAGGACATCCACAGCTGCTGGGTGAGCACAGCAGTAAACTGAGTTCCCTGGTCGGAGAGAATCTCCTGAAGAAACCCGACCCTAGTGAAAGTCTTAACCAGAGCATCAGCCACTGTCTCTGCCTCTATATTAGACAGCGCTACTGCCTCTGGATAATGTGTGGCATAGTCTACCACTGTGAGAATATACCTCTTCCCGGATGGACTAGCCCTGGCCAGTGGACCCACAATGTCAACGGCTATGCGGGAAAAGGGTTCCCCAATGATAGGCATAGATATAAGCCTAGCTTTTGGGTGATCCCCCCGTTTACCTAACCGTTGACATGTGTCACAAGTGCTACAATAGACCCGCACGTCTCGGTTGAAATTAGGGCAAAATAAATTTTGAGTGATCCTATGAGCTGTGCGGCGGGAGCCTAGATGTCCAGCTAATCATGACCAATCCGCAGAATCTCCTGCCGGTATTTCGCAGGCACCACCAGCTGCCTGTTCTGCGGAGGGGTATTCTGTTTCTGGGATGGTTTAGGGATCCTGTACAGCCTATCTCCCACCCACTATCCCTGTCTACTCCCTCTTCCCCAGCATCTGCCCTAGCCCTATACTTCTCCAGGGTCGGGTCCTCCCGGGTTTCCCTCTCGTACATCTCTGGGTTATCCCAGCCTAAGGGGGCCTGATCTAAGGTGCAAGTCGGGGTAGAGAGTCTTACCTGGGTCTCAGCAGCAGGTGGGCCGGTCTCGGCGGCACAGGTCTGGGCACGGGTCGTTACAGCGTTAACTTCGTCGGGACCCATGGGAGCGTAGGCAGAAACCATGGGGGCCAAATGATTTCCAAGAAGGACGTCCGCTGGTAAATCCCTCATGATCCCCACATTCACATGTCTAGCGCCCACTCCCCAATCCAAATGTACCCGGGCAACGGGTTGGCGAAACACAGCGCCTCCGGCTACTCTCACCATGGGAAGGCTATCTGGGTTAAGTCCATTCGTGTAGTCCAAACTCCCGAACGGCCGGTGTTCGCATGCTTTTGTCGACTTAGAAGGGTGGTCTGTGGTTTTAGCGGTGTTCGGCAGAAAAAGTGTCAGTTTTTAGTTCCATAGAATCTGTGCCGAACACCGCTGGTCCTACGCATGGTTTAAAATGGCAGCCGCCTCTTGGTGGACATACGAACAACGACCACTCTGTATTTGGTTATAATTGAGAGGTGTCTGCGGTTAACCACAACGTTCTAATTGGGATCAAGAGGTTAACCAACAGCACACTTCTCTTCTGGGTGGCCGTCCGTTCGGTAAGTTCATTCGGTAAAAACGTCAAGTAAACGAACAGGGGCATACGGACAGGTAATGCCACGAAAAGAGGCAAAACAGACGAACCAGCAATCTTAGTCTATACAGATGGATCTGTCACAGGGGGGACCTATTGTCCTCCCCCCTGACACCCCTCTGAGCTGCCCCCCCCACCCCTTATTCCAATGACCCTATTTTTTTTTTATTTTTTTTTATTTTTTTAAACAGTGAACTGTTTAATAGACATGCCCCTACTCGCAGTGTAGCATAATTTACTAATACTAAGTAATCTTTGACCAATTTAGATCTTTCAGCCTTTTAGTAGATAGCTCCCTAATACCGTGGGAATTAGGGAGTTATCTACTAAGCGGCTGCAATAGAAGTCCCGAGGTGCCGAAGTCCCGAAATTCTGAAATTCCGAAGTTGCCGAATTTCCAAAGTGCCGAAGTTCCGAAGTTAAACGTCCCCCCAATTATTTTTAGGGTGAGGGGGGTAGGTAGGGGGATCATTTTTTTGGGGGGGGAGGGGGTGACTGAGGGATTTGGGAACCCCTAGTCACCTGGGGGGGCATTTTTTTAGGGCTCAGGGGTGGGGGCCAAGGGGGAGGACCTTAGGGAGGACCTCTTATTAGTATTTAGGGCCCCAACCCACCGCTCAGGGGTGGGGGCCAGGAGGGAGGACATTAGGTCAGGGGAGGCCCTTATTCTTGTCTAGGGCCCCCACCATGTCCTCCCCCCCTTATTCTTGTTTAGGGTCCCCACCCGCCACTCAGGGATGGGGGACGGGGGGAGGACATTAGGTCCCCCCCTTATTCTTTTCTGGTGCCACCACCCGCCGCTCAGGAGTGGGGGCCAGGGGGGAGGACATTAGGTCCCCCCCTTATTCTTGTTTAGGGCTTCCACCCGCCGCTCAGGGGTGGGTGCCAGGGGGGAGGACATTAGGTCCCCCCCCTTATTAGTATTTAGAGCCCCCACCGCTCAGGGGTGGGGGCCAGGGGGGAGGACATTAGGTTCCCCCCCTTATTCCAATTTAGGGCAATAGGTCCCCCCTTTAGTTTAAAAGCCCCCACTCGCGCGTCGCGGGTGGGGGCTCGGGAGGAGGGAATAGACATGCCCCTACTCGCGGTATAGCGAGTAGGGGCATAATTTACTAATACTAAGTAATCTTTACTTAGTATTAGTAAATTTGTCTGAAAGACCAATTTAGGTCTTTCAGCCTTAGTGGGTAGCTCCCTAATACCGTGGGAATTAGGGAGTTATCTACCAAGCGGCTGCAATAGAAGTCCCGAGGTGCCGAAATGCCGAAGTTCTGAAATCCCGAAGTTCCGAAGTGTGTAAGTGCCGAAGTTGCTGAATTTCCGAAGTGCTGAAGTGCCGAAGTTCCGAAGTTGACAAAGTTCCGAAGTCTTGAAGTCCCGAATTGCCGAAGTCCTGAATTGCACATGGCTAAAAAATACCCCTCTCTGTCTCATTAGAGATATCTTTGCCAGAAGCTCAAGGAAGCAGGCTGAAGGGTCAGTGTAGGACCCGCTTTCGGGGGGTCTGCCTTGACGTTGGCAGGCAGGCATTCCCTCCAATGGCCATTGGAGCAACTGAATGACCTCCATTTGTCTAAATATACATAGGGATTAAGGAGAGAGCGCAGGTAACTTTTTCTTTTCTTTGGTTTTCACTAAGTAATGCAATATATCTATAGATGTGGGCAGTATAAACTGAGATTACTCTGCAATACCAGCACCGGCCAGTAGAGGTGTGTGTGTGGTGGTGGTGGTGGTGTGTGTGGGTGGTGGTGGTGGTGGTGGTGGTGTGTGGTGGTGGTGGTGGTGGTGTGTGTGTGTGTGTGTGTGTGTGTGTGTGTGTGTGTGTGTGTGTGTGTGTGTGTGTGTGTGTGTGTGTGTGTACACACACACCTCTCTACTGATTTGTGGGTGAGCATCTACACAGCACAGAGAGTCCAGACAGCAGCTCCCAGCCTGCAGAGAAAGCCTACAGGGAGACATGGGGACACAGGGAGACCTCTTGGGATGCTGAGACACTTGGAGACAGAGGGACACAGACACACATGTTGACACTGAGACATGGGGACACAGACACACAAGATGACACTAGAGTACACTGAGACATGGGGAAACATACACATACAGGGACACTAGGAGACATATAGACACTAGGGACACAATGTCCCCAAGTGTCTCAGTGTCCCTGGTGTCTGTGTGCCCATGTCTCCCAGTGTCCAAATGCCTCCCAGTGTTTGTGTCCCCATGTCTCTCAGTGTAGGATAAAAATAGGATAAAAATAAGGGAAATGGCACAATTCTAAATTAAAATAGCCAAAATTCCTTTATTAAAAATGTTATATAAATTCCACAATGCATTTAACCACACAGAGCTTTATCAAGTGGAAAGTAGATAGTCAGCCTGGCAGTTTTAATAAAGGAATTTTGGCTATTTTAATTTAGAATTGTGCCATTTTCCTTATTTTTATCCCATTTTATTGTCCTTTGCCTGGCATCCTGTTCTTCAACTCCAGTGAGGATCCTTCCAAAGCATCCAGGGTGGGATGCCCCTTACACTAGAGCTGGTTTAAGCTCTGGTAAAAGTGAGCACATTTGGGGATCTACCTGTTGGGCAGCCTTGGTTTAGTTGACTGGAACATACTGCACCATTTGATTCATTTTTTCTGTTTTTTTTTTGTATGTCTACATGAATTGCAAAACACTTCTGACCCAAGTTTTCCTTGCAAGTTGCATTTTTAAATTTTTTTTTTTATTTTTAATTCTTATAACCATCTTTTTATACTATTTTTATAGATTTTAACAGTATAAATATATTAGTGGCGCTACTTTTCTCCCTTTTTCCATATACTATTTATCGGGTTTGTGAGGGAGCCCCATTGACCACGGTTAGCTGCCCTTTCTATATTTGTTGGAGCCAGAGAGCGCTGATTCATTTCTTCTTTCAAGTAATGTACTAAATCTGTAAATGTGGGCAAGGAACATAATATATTGGTTGATGTGGGCAAGTAATGTACTATATCTGTTGACGTGGGCAAGTCACACACTAAATCTCTACCTGTGGGCACGTAACATGTATGTCCTTTAATGTTAATTAAATTTACGCAACATGCCTGTGATTTTTATTTATTTATTTTCTAGAAAAAAGATCCAATTTGTTAAATAAGACAGAAGATTTAAATACATTAGTGATACACCCAGGAACAAACACAGCAAGTGACTCTGGGATTTCCGATACATTTCAGGGCCCGGAACATTTCCACAGGAAACGGTAAAAAGAAATATTACTGATCTGTAAAATTCGTAATACTGGATCAGGAAAAAAATGTGACACTATCACCACTATCAGAGCTTTGTAATAAAGTGTTTATTGTGAGATTTTCAGTGTGCAGACAAAGCTTGCCGTGAAGCACTGGCAGTATAACGGGAATATAATATAGGCACTTATTACCCGTATCATTCACTGCTGGGTTTAAATGAACAAACATGTATTCCTGATTCTATAGTGTTAAAATCACCATCCAACCAATTGGACCCCTTGCCTCCCTAAATATAGTAACATCTTACTTGTATTCAAGTCTGCAGCTGCTGGCTCTGCCCCTGATCTGCCTGCTTGGCTTACATCATCAGAAGTTATTCTCTGAACCAATCACAATGCTTTCCTTTAGTCTGAGACTGTAAAGGAGGCAGATCAGGGGCAGAGTCAGCACAAGTCAAACACAGCCTTGGCCAATCAGCATCTCCTCATAGAGATGAATTGAATCAATGCATCTCTGTGAGAAAAGTTTAGTGTCTGCATGCAGAGGGAGGAGACACTGAATGCCAGTCACACTGTGCAGCACTGCCCCAGGAAGCACTTCTAGTGGCCATCTGAGCAGTGGCCAGTGGAGGTGTCCCTAGGCTATAATGTACACACTTTTCAGTGCTTGGATGCTTTGTTCCCTCAGCGGTGTTTGGTCGTCGAGCACATGGTACTAAAAACGGCTACTCGACGGCTGAACACCACTGAGCTTCCAGGCCGTTCGGGAGTTCCGGGCCGTTCGGTATTTTGTTCCCTAGACTTCAATCGGTCTTTTGAACATGTATTTTAATGAATGTGTTTTTCGTGCGGCGTTCGGTTGTTTTAGCTGGGATCTGAGCGGTAATCTCACGAATGATGCGCTCAGACCCCAGCTATCTACCGAACGTCCATTTGTGCAAATCGACTGATTATTCGAAAAGTTGTATATTTTAATATAAATTGCCGGTTCTGTTGCACGGAGGGATAATCCACTTAACGGTACATTCCTGTGGGAGGATCCCTCTTGTGCAGCAGTGCCTGATGGGAGAAAGGCTCTGTAATGCAAGTTCCCCATGAAGTCCACTCTGGGAATGCCCCTGGGATAGGACTCAGGAAACCCCCTGCATGGGGAATTGTATAAATTGTGGAGCTGAAAATAAAGACCTCAGTTGACTCTCAGAACTGTGTTTTGTCCGGTTATTGGGAGATTTGGGATATTGCCTTGCTTTTCAGCGCTGACTGTGGATTACTGTATGTACCAGCGGAATTTGTGGGATTTAATATTGCCGGTCCGCTACAATAATATAGGCAGTTATAACCCATATCATTAACGGCTGGGTTTGAACTCGTTGTGAAGCACAGGCAGTATAACGGGCAGTTATAACCCATATCATTAACGGCTGGGTTTGAACTCGTTGTGAAGCACAGGCAGTATAACGGGGATATAATATAGGCAATTATAACCCGTATCATTAACGGCTGGGTTTGAACTCGTCGTGAAGCACAGGCAGTATAACAGGGATATAATATAGGCAGCTATTACCCGTCTAATTCACTACTGGGTTCTAGCTCGTCGGAAGCACAGGCAGGATAACTGGGATATAATATAGGCAGTTATTACCCGTATCATTCACTGCTGGGTTTAAACTCATCGTGAAGCACAGGCAGTATAATGGGGATATAATATATATGCCCAGGCAATATAACTGGGATATAATATAGGCAATTAATACGAGTTAGAACCCATTCACTGCTGGGTTCTAACTCGTCGTTAAGCACAGGCAGTATAACGGGGATATAATATAGGCAATTATAACCCGTATCATTAACGGCTGGGTTTGAACTCGTCGTGAAGCACAGGCAGTATAACAGGGATATAATATAGGCAGCTATTACCCGTCTAATTCACTACTGGGTTCTAGCTCGTCGGAAGCACAGGCAGGATAACTGGGATATAATATAGGCAGTTATTACCCGTATCATTCACTGCTGGGTTTAAACTCATCGTGAAGCACAGGCAGTATAATGGGGATATAATATATATGCCCAGGCAATATAACTGGGATATAATATAGGCAGTTAATACGAGTTAGAACCCATTCACTGCTGGGTTCTAACTCGTCGTTAAGCACAGGCAGTATAACGGGGATATAATATAGGCAGTTAATACCCGTATCATTCACTGCTAGCTCGTCGTGAAGCAGTATAACAGGGATATAATATAGGCTGTTATTACCTGTATCATTCATTGCTGGGTTCTAGCTCGTCGTTAAGCACAGGCAGTATAACGGGGATATAATATAGGCAGTTAATACCCGTATCATTCACTGCTAGCTCGTCGTGAAGCAGTATAACAGGGATATAATATAGGCTGTTATTACCTGTATCATTCATTGCTGGGTTCTAGCTCGTCGTGTAGCACAGGCAGTATAACGGGGATATAATAGAGGCAGTTATTACCTGTATCATTCACTGCTGGGTTCTAGCTTGTCGTGAAGCACAGGCAGTATAACTGGGATATAATATAGGCAGTTATTACCCGTATCATTCACTGCTGGGTTCTAGCTCATCGGAAGCACAGGCAGTATAAATGGGATATAAGATAGGCAGTTAATACCCGTATCATTCCCTGCTGGGTTCTAGCTCGTTGTGAAGCAAAGGCCGTATAACAGGGATATAATATAGGCAGTTATTACCTGTATCATTTACTGCTGAGTTCTAGCTCGTCGTGAAGCACAGGCAGTTTAACGGGGATATAATATACGCAGTTATTACCTGTATCATTCACTGCTGGATTTAAACTCGTTGTGAAGCACAGGCAGTATAACAGGGATATAATATATACGCAGTTACTATCTGTATCATTCACTGCTGGGTTCTAGCTCGTCGTGAAGCACAGGCAGTATAACTGGGATATAATATAGGCCATTATTACCTGTATCATTCCCTGCTGGGTTCTAGCTCGTCGTGAAGCACAGGCAGTATAACAGGGATATAATATATACGCAGTTACTATCTGTATCATTCACTGATGGGTTTGAGGTTGAGCTGTTTAATTTTTTTAATTCAAGCTTGGCTGTAAGGAGGAGATTTCGGCAGCTGTAATGAACAAGGCGATACAGCATTAACAATGCTATCCAGGGTTTCCTGTCATATCACAAGAATATTTTTATTTTACATGAGGTGTGTTTTTTGGGGGGAGGCAGGGCCGGATTAACATAGGGGCTGATGGAGCTGCAGCTCCAGGCCCAGGCCCATGGAATAGGCCCATTGATTTATAAAAAAAAAAAAATTTTTTTATTTTTTTTTACATTTTTATTTTTTCCACACACTACTCTTAGGGATTCCACCTGGCTTTTATTTTATTGGCACAGCCAGTATTTGAGGCTGCTTGGCTGGTGCCAATATTGCAGTGATACTGGCAATACAAATGCTGGTATTTTTCTCAGTATAAACAAGAGATTACTATGCAATACCAGCACTGGCCAGTAGGGGTCGCTGTATGTGGAGACAGGCAGGGATAGGAAGTTCCAGCATATCCCTCCCTGCCTAGCTCTACTCACTGATCTGCAGGGGTGCATCTACAGAGAGTCCAGACAGCAACTTCCACCCTGCAGAGACAGCCTACAGCTCAGGGAAGTAAGGGATGGGGGGAAAGGCTGCAAGGAGACATGGGGACACTGAGACACTAAGGGACATTGGGAGACATTATGACACAGACACATGGTGACACAGTGTCCCCATGTCTCCCAGCCAGCGTCCCTGGTGTCTCAGTGCCCCCTAGTCTCCCAGTGCCCCCAGTCTGCCAGTGTCTCACTGTCCCCATGTTTCCTAGTGCCTCCATGTCTCCCAGTGCCTCAAGTGTCTCAATGTCCCCATGTCTCCAAGCTAGTGTCCCTAGTGTCTGTGGCCCTGGTGTCTCCTTGTCCCCATGTCTCCCAGTGCCCCCATGTCCCCATGTCCCCCAGCCAGTGTCTCTAGTGTCTGTGTCCCTGGTGTCTGTGTCCCCATGTCTTCAAGTGTCCCCTATTTTCCCAGTGTCCCCATGCGTCCCAGCCAGAGTCCCCTAGTCTCCCAGTGTCACTGGTGTCTCCGTGTCCCTAGGTCTCCCCGTGTCCCCAGGTCTTCCCGTCTTCCTAGTGACATGGGGACCCTGGCATACATGGGGACACAGGGAGACATGGGGCATTGAGACACTGTGATACATAGGATCACTGGAAGACCTGGGGACACGACAGTAGGGGACACTGGGAGACGTGGGGCACTGAGACACTGATACATAGGGACACTGAGACCTGGAGTAATCGACACATGGGGCACTGGGAGACATGGGGCCACTGGGAGGAATCCATCCATACAGCAGAATCAAACTAAGTATTTTTTTGGTGATTTTACAGCATTTTCTCTTATGTCACTCCTTGTGATTTACATCATGTGATGTCACCCATACATATTTAATTATGCAAATTAGCAAGGCTGGTATGTTTTTCCAAGAAAGGTGGCAACCCTAACTACTTTTCACATACTCTTACTTAAGTATGGAAACTTAAGAGGGATGTATGGGAACAAAACTTGTGTGGACTGGCTGACAATGAATATAGTTAAAGGGACACTAGAGTCACCAGAACAACTACAGCTTATTGAATTTGTTCTGGTGAGTAGAATCATTACCTGTCAGGCTTTTTGCTGTAAACACTGTCTTTTCAGAGAAAATGCAGTCTTTACATTACAGCCTAGTGATAACTTAACTGGCCACTCCTCAGATGGCTGTTAGAGATCCTTCCTGGGTCATGGCTGCCTAAAATGCATCCAAACATTCAGTGTCTCCTCCCTCTGCATGCAGACACTGAATTTTCCTCATAGAGATTCATTGATTCAATTCATCTCTATGAGGAGATGCTGATTGGCCAGGGCTGTGTTTGAATCATGTTGGCTCTTCACCTGATCTGCCTCATTGTCAGTCTCAGCCAATCCTATGGGGAAGCACTGTGATTGGATTAGGCCACCACTTCTAATGATGTCAGCAAACTGCTTGTTTTTCTGAGTCTAACAGAATGCAGAGTTACAGCTTCAGGCTTGAATACAGTAAGATTGTGCTATATTTATGGAGGCATGAGGGGCCCAGGGGGACTAGATGGTGGTGTTAACACTATAGGGTCATGAATTCATGTTTGTGTTCCTGACCCTATAGTGATCCTTTAAAGTAATGCTGACTTTGGTCCCTCTAACACTGTGGCATGTTCCCTTTCTTCTACACTCACTACATACAGCTTTTCTCTGTCCCAGACTATATACCAGGAGCTTCTGCCTGCTAGTAAGAAGGTAAGGAGGCAAGTGGACCAGCGAGTGCTAGGGGACAGTCCTTAGAAAACGTTGAGCGAGCGCATCATTAGATGCATTTATGATTTGTGTCAGTGGCACACCCTTTTACCATGCCCATTGACTTCCTGCTTGACTGGACACTGCTGTTAGGGGTTATGGATTTACTTGAAAGATGAAAACATAAATTAGAGAGAGATTAGCCTTTTCTTATAGCTGCTGTTTTCTTTCTCTCCAGCACCATATCCATCAGATACATGACGCTTGGGAGTGTTTTACTGTTTTGGTCGATATGATTCTGTAATTAGGCCCGTCATAATTGTCAGCACCAGGCTCACTGGGCTCTTAATCTGGCCCTGGGGGGAGGGACATGACATGCAGGTATGCCGGAGATTGCTGGTAGTTACCATTTATCTCTCACAGACTGAGATCTGGGTCCCGTTTTCACCCTGAGGATAGGAGCACCCCAATTTGTACAAACAATAATGCTAACTCCTGCTTACCTGGCAGATCATGTTAATTATATCTAATTACAGGGCACATTCCAAGATTTAGTAGTAAAAAACAAACAAAAAAAAACTGTTTTGTTCTGGGATTTTTACCACTTTCTATGTTTTTTCTTTAGAAATGAACATTTCTTATTTCCCATTGGTTCCGAGACTCAGAGTGTAAGCCGCAGTAATCAGGTAATTAGACCGTGTTTGTGCAATCACACTGGGGGCAATTCTGTGTGCAACTTTCCAAAACTGGTCCAATCGCCATGGAAATCTCCCCCATTGTATCCATCAACATATTGTTCTATGTGTTTGATATGTTCACAGTTTGTGGATAATACATTCAGAACTTTACCCGAGCCTGCACAATACCGCGCTCCACCGACCCCCCCACTGCTGACGATGTTTCCCCCAATCAAGTCTCTTCCTACAGAGGGCCCGCGGCATGGTACGTTCTGACTTGTTTCTTTCAGACTCACTGACTAAAGCAGGCATAGGCAACCTTCAGCACTCCAGATGTTTTGGACTACATCTCCCATGATGCTTTGTCAGTATTACGTGTGTAAAAGCATTATGGGGGATGTAGTCCACAACATCTGGAGTGCCGAAGGTTGCCTATCCCTGGACAAAAGCAATGTGGGATTGTACATTGCACAGCTTGTGTGCCAGGCCCAGTTCTGTGAATTATTTTGTAATGTTATAAATAGGGAGATGCTTATCTTTAATTGAGATTATTAAAGATGATATCAGTTCAAAGCCTTCATTTAACAGTTACCATCACAAGCTCCAAGAATGTCATTCATTGCCATAGGTGTCCCTTGTTCGGGAGCTTGCTCCCACTGAACACCACTCTTCCCATACGAATCCAGCTGAACTTATGTAGAGATGGAAGTCCCAGTGGTGTTCACATGATCAAGTGTCTGATTATAGTTCCATGCACTCGAAAACCAAACACCGCTGTATGTGTTTGCGGCTAAAGGTGGCCGCCTCCACGTGTTCGCACAAACGAATGACGGCCACCCAGCTAACCACTTAGAACGTTGCGGTTGGCGAGGTCAATAAGGTTCTGGCTGGTCGGTCCATTCGACAGTTCATTCGGTATACGAACAGCATTAGTCTAATCTGATCGGTAATACCAAACCATATAAGTCCAAAAGGCACAAACAGTGCCTTTAGTCAAGGTTTATCACAGGGTGTGACGAAGTGCCCTTCGCCACTTGTGCCTGGAGAGGACTGCTTGCCCGCCTCTTGCCCTGTGACTATGGCCCCTGGGTTGTATTGCCCTTTAAAGACATGATTTGGGCATAATGGATTTGTGTTGTGCTGCTGCTGGCCCTTTAAGAACCATCTGGGGACATACTGTGGAGTTACTGGGTGGCCACCATTTCCTGTATCAGAAGCACATGGTGAGAACAATGGATGGCGGCCATTTTAACTCACAGACACTGTGTGGACTTTTCAACACGGTGCCATCTCGCCAGTATTTGGTGCACAGAGACATCGTGCAGTGGTTTTGGACTATACAGCAGGGGACACATTATAAAGTGATTGTTTTTCATTTAGCCTTTATATGTTCTGCAGAATCTGCATTAAACTGTATTTTCCAAAGTACTGAACGGATCTGGGTGAATTTTGGATATGTGGTTCACCCAGATCCCCCGGTTCCAAGGATATACTTTTTATGGGGTTATTGCATGTTTTGGGGTCCCTGTGTGTTTTATAAAATTGTAATGTTTCTGGCCAGCAGATGATTGAGCTTTGTGTATTGTAGAAACTCAATTATCTAGCCTGGCCCAGAGGAGGAGTTTTGTGTTGCATACATTGTGAGTTCTGTGTGCCAGTAAATCAGTCTTGTTCCAGCATTAAGCCTTGGCTCATGTTTGGGGGAAGGGATACCTACACTCTGGGGATTGCTATAATCACTTACTCCCCAGAGGAAGCTCTTGCAATAGCTTGATTTGTTCCTGTTCCTGCTCTCTGGGGAAAGAGAGGTTCACCCACTGGAAGCTGGATCCTGGCCTTGGGTCCAGGGTGGGTGGAAACAGCAGAGACCCCGGTGCAGTTACATCACTGGAAGTGGGGTCTGCAGTGCTGGTGGTGTCGGTTGGAGTGCTTGGAGTCCTCAGCGAGCACTAGGAGCATCGATTGGCGGAGGTACTCAGTCGGAGTGCCAGCGTTCCGTCACACAGGGGCCATAGTCCTGGGGCAGGAGGCTGGAGAGCAGGCTCCTCCAAAAGCCCGTGGCGAGGTTCTGTTCACCACAATAAAAAAACAAGAATCTGAGGGCAAAAGCTTAGAGGAACTCCATAGCTTGCCATTCGGTTAATCCCCGACCCCGTTCAGTTCTCAAAATAGTTCTGTTACGGCTGCCTCCAGGCTGGCTGGAAGTTGGACCGTAGAAAGGATGCTCCTAGCGCTCACCAAAGGACCATCAGCACCGTAGACACCATAACTACTGTGTAGACACCATAAGTACTACACCATAAGCTGCTGGGCTAGGATCTCGACGTCTGCTATCCACCCTGGACCTACGACCAGGCTCCAGGTTCCAGTAGGTGAACCTCTTCCTTCTGTAGAGCGAAGCAGGATCAGGAACAAGAGCTCTTACAAGAGCTCAGTAGCTAAGGGAGTATGAAGAGTATAGCAATCACTGTAGTGATTATAGCTGTCCCCTACAAACATGAGTCAAGGCTGCAAGTTAGAGGGTCAAGTCATTCTGTTTATTGGCACCCAAAGGGCTTTCTTCTATGCAGGTTTCCCTTAGATAGGACCACCCACAGGGTTTTACAGAACAGCCAATAACAAACGTACATTACAGAAACCACTCCCAGCAATTACATACAAAAGTGTTTTTACACATACACTGTAACTTTAAAACCACACATCCAATATTCATAAAACTTACATATTATTAATCAGCACACTTTAAATATAAACATAGCCAAAAATCATACAAATCCCTTCAGTAGATCAAAAGTTAGACGGAAGTCCTTTATGATCGACCGCAAGCACATTTTCCTGCCCAAAACAGTTGCATAGATTTGGGCTGTGCAGTCGGTCTATTTCAGCCCATCGCCGAATGGGACTTAGTCTCTGCGGCTGAAAGTTCAGTATGGGAGAAGGTACAGGTCAGCGGTGTTCGCGGAAATGTGCAGCCGATTTTAGTTCCATGAATTTGGCTGCACACACCGCTGACTGTATTTGAATGAACAAAGATGGCGCCGCCACGTGTTCGTTTTTGCGAACGGCAGCCACCCAGGGTTCGGCAATTTACCTAAGCATGCTCCCAACCTGGGAGGTAAATTGCCTGCACACTTCCACTTCTGGGTGGTCCTCCTGTGTGGTACTTGGTTCAGTAAGCCCCATTTACTGAACCAAGTGGGAAATAGCCAGGAACAAAGGGTTTTAACCAGGTCTGGGGACACTAGGGACACCGTGTTAAAGGGGCCAGGGCTGCCATCAGAAATGTTGGGGCCCCTGACACAGCTCAAGGTCTGGGCCCCCCGGCCCCCCAGTCCGCCCAAAGTGCTGCCACCCCCCCCCGAATCCCATCACAATGGGACATCACAATGCCCCACCCATATGATCTGCCATGTTAACTAACACCAGTGCTGCAGTGCCGCCGTGTTTACATTAAAAGGCCTGCAGGGACAGGCTAGACACCAGAACCACTACATTAAGCTGCAGTGGTTCTGGGGACTATAGTGTCCCTTTAATGTGAGGTAAATTAGAGATTAGTGCCACGAATAATATACTAGATTGCCTACTTACAACCAGATGAGGATGATGATGGGCTCTAGCTGCCGTCTGGCTCCACTGGTCTGGTGTACAACAGGCTCTCTGGAGGCGGTTTGTAACTGTGGTCACAAAAATCAATGTTCTGGGAGAACGGGAAGCAGCTCCATTTTTTGAGGGGTCCTTTACACAGCTCAAGGTCTGGGTCCCAGGGTCCACCTTCATGTTCCACCAATGAGTTTGTTCACAGGGAGTGGAGTGTGTGTGTGGGGGATGTCCTGATGTGTGTAAGGAATGCATTGTGTGAATCTGTGTTTGTATGTGTAAGGGCTGCAAGATGAATTTGTGTATGTATGGGATGCAGTGTGTGTGTAATATGCATTGTGTGTTTCTGTGTGTAAATGCATTGTGTGTAACGGTTTTCTGTGTGCAAGGTGTGCATTGTGTGTGATGGATGTCAATCTCTCCCCCTCCCCCCGTCAATTTCCTTCTCCCCCCCTCTCCCTCCTATTTCCTTCTTCTCCCCCTCCCTCCCTCCCTCTCTCCAATTTCCTTCTTCCCCCCCTCCAAATTCCTTCTTCTCCCCCCTCCAATTTCCTTCCTCTCCCCTCCAATTTCCTTCCTCTCCCCGTCCCTCAAATTTCCTTCCCCTCCTCTCGTCCCTCAAATTTCCTTCCTCTCCCCGTCCCTCAAATTTCCTTCCTCCCCCCGTCCCTCAAATTTCCTTCCTCTCCCCGTCCCTCAAATTTCCTTCCTCTCTCCCTGCCTCAAATTTCCTTCCTCTCCCCCTCCCTCCCTCAAATTTCATTCCTCTCCCCACCTCAAATTTCCTTCCTCTCTCCCTCCCTCAAATTTCCTTCCTCTCTCCCTGCCTCAAATTTCCTTCCTCTCTCCCTGCCTCAAATTTCCTTCCTCTCCTCCCTCAAATTCCATTCCTCTCCCCCCTCAAATTTCATTCCTCCACCCCTCCCTCAAATTTCATTTCTTTCCCCCCCCATTTCCTTCCTTCCTCCATAGAGATTTCGTCCCTCCCCCTCCCGCATTTCATTTCTCCCCCCTCCCTCCCATTCAATTCTCCCCTCCATTTAGATTCCTCCCCTCCATTTCAAATTCTCCCCCTCTCTCAAATTCCATTTCTCCCTCCCCTCGTTTCATTCCTTCCCCCTCCCTCAAATTTCATTTCTTCCCCTCCCTCCCATTTAATTCCCTCCATGCTGTTCATTTCTTCCCCTCCGCCCAAATGTCATTTTCTTCCCCCTCCCATTTCATTCCACCCCTCAATTTCATTCCTCCCCCCATTCCTCGGTTTCAGATTCCCCCCCTCCCATTTTAATTTCTCCCCCACCCGACACCCGGCTGCGGGCGGGCGGACGGGCGCGCGCGCGAGGGAGCACTCTCTGTGTGCTTCCTCTTCAGCTCCCTCGCGCACCGTACTGATGCCGGAGCCGGAAGATGACGTCATGCGAGGGAGCTGAAGAGGAAGCACACAGAGAGTGCTCCCTCGCGCGCCGGCCGGCTTTCAGGGCCAGCCTCTGGGGGGCCCTGAGGTGACCGGCTCCTGGGCCCCCCAGGAGAAGAGGCTGGCCCAGTGGGTACATACCGGGTCGCAGGTGTGTGTGTGTCTGTCTGTCCGTCATGGGGTGTGTGTGTGTCTGTCTGTCCATTCATGGGGTGTGTGTGTGTGTGTCTGTCTGTCTGTCTGTGTCATGGTGTCTGCCTGTCTGTATGGTGTGTGTGTGTCTGTGTCATGGTGTCTGTCTGTATGGTGTGTGTGTCTGTCTGTCTGTCCGTCATGGGGTGTGTGTGTGTCTGTCTGTCCGTCATGGGGGGTGTGTGT
>OW240919.1:1583901-1690501 GCA_933207985.1 Pelobates cultripes
CCCCCCCACTCCGTCCACGTCCCCACATATTCAAACTCCGCCCTGTGTTACACCCTGCCCCCCACTCCGTCCACGTTTCTTCATATTCAGACCCCGCCCTGTTTTACACCCTGCCCCCCACTCCATCCATGTCCCCACATATTTAGACCCCGCCCTGTGTTACACCCTTCCCCCCCACTGTAATGGATCACCTGGCACCCTGACTGGGTACCTCCGTTGAAGGATGCTCCTAGCGCTTCCTGAGGGCTCCCAGCACTCCAGCCATCACCATAACCACTGTAGACTCCTTCAGAGAGCAAGACAGGAACAAGCTCTTAAAAGAGTTTAGAAGTGATTATCCAAGGGAGCATAGCAATCCCTTGTAGTGATATAGCAATTTCCCCAATAAGAGACAGGACTCTAGATTGAGGGTGAAGAAGAACTGAATTTTTAATCCAACGCTGCTTTTATGCCCATTTTACAAACATGGTACCACCCACAGGGTTTTGCAAAACAACCAATCAACACGTACAATACACTCAGACACTTCCAGCAATTACACACAAAATCCTCCCCTCTGCCTGTGATACAATTATCTCAACACAATGGACTAACTTAATTATCACAGGCAGTAAATATCCAGTTTTTTTTTTTTTTTTTTCAAACTATTAATAACTTCCAACATATACATGCCATTCACATAAAACATACATTTTCAGAATCAGCATACTATAAACATACTCAAAAATCAAAAAACCCTCCAGTATTTAAAAAGTTAGCTGGGAGTCCTTTATGACTGTCCGCAAGCACATTTTCATGCCCAAAAGAGTTCCATGGATTTGGGCTGTGCGGTCGGTCTATTTTACACTGAGAAAATGACTAAGTCCCATTCGAACGAGTGTTTGAATCTTTGAACGGGACTTAGTCTCCAGCCGCAGTGTCCAAGTGGAGGAGAAGGCACGTCACCGGTGTTCGTGCAATTGGGTAGCCGAAAACAGTTCCATAGATTTGGCTGCACACACCGCTGACGGAGTGCGAATGAGTTAAAATGGCCGCTGCCACGTGCTCGTTTGTGCCCATTTAAAGTTGCAACACTGCTCCAAAGTAATTATAGGGCCAGAAACAGCATTATAAAAATCCATTATGCCCAAATCAGTTCCTTAAAGGGCAATACATCCCAGGGGCCATAGTCACATGGCAGGAGGCTGGCAATCAGGCTTCTCCATAACCCAGTGGCGAGGTTAGTTTAGCCACACCCACTCCGTCCACGTACCCACATATTCAGACCCCACCCTGTGTTATACCCTGCCCCCCACACTTAATATCCGAATACACCGAGCTGTGTTGGTTATGGTACTTTCAGCAAATCACTTTAAAATACCAAGAAGTTCACAAATGGTATTCCACGACCTAATAATAGTGAATAAAGTTGCATTTTTATTCATATTCAACTATTGATAATGAAAGACACTGTAAGAAGGTTTATTTAATCCGCCTCTCAGACAGCCAAATTACAGAGCTGGTGGGAGATGGTCATCGAAGGGTCAAGGAAGCAGCGCTTTCCACATGGCTGCAGTTTGTTCCTGAGCACTAGGATCCGAAGAATAATCCAGAAGGTCACCATTCCACATGCCCACGCCTCTCAGACCACGCGTCTTTACATAAGCCACTTTCAGAGAAATGCTCTCAGGGTCATCGTACCAGACCTGGTGGACACTGCCAGATTTATCCTACAGAAACATTAAAGGAGCAGAGTGAAGATAATACATTAACCTTTATTAAAATGAGCAGCATCTCATGTTCCGTGCGTATCCCAACGTGGCTCGCAGAGACATGGTACAAACCTTGTAATTGTAGAATGGAGATTTCTGCTGATCATCCCATAGCCTTCCACTGCTGGATCCATTCACCTGCTTCATGATGGCACGGTACGACACCTGGACTCCTGCCGCATCACTGCAGGGGGCGCCCCGAAAAGGCCGTTTAAAAAGAGCACATTTATTATCCTGAGAGGGAGGAAAAACAACTCTTTCTTTGTCCTGGCCACATGCATATTAGGGATCACTATATACACTGAACCACTTAAATGTTACAACAAAGTAAGAGCAGGGCCGTGTTTCATTTTGATTGGACCCTGGGCAAGCATTTACTTGGGCCCCCTGACTACATATAGATACACACAAATACACTACCTGACACACATGCAGATACACACTGACCACATATGGATACACACAAGAACATACAGATGCACACAGACTACATATAGATACACTGACACATACAGATACAAACACTGACATACATGCAGATACAAAGGTACACACACTGACTAAATATAGATACACCGACACACACACTGACACACATACAGGCACACAGATACACAACCTGACAAACATGCAGATATACAGATACAAAGACTGACACATACAGATACACACACACACACACACAAATGGACAACATACAGATACAGAGACACATTCCGACAGACATACTGATACAGACTCACACACAGACAGCCATACTGAAACACACATACACAAAGACATACTGAACCACGCAGACACTGACAGACTCTCACACACACACAGACATACAGATACACTGACAGACATACTGGCACACTAACAGACATACACTGACAGACAGACATACACACACACACTCAGACACTCGTGCAAAATTTGATAACCACCCTCCAGTTTCTTACCTTTTCCTGGAGGGTGGCTTCCCTTGGGTCCAGTGGGCTGGCTGAGGTGGCTTGGAGTTAAGCTCTCGATCTCTCCCGGCCTGGCCCCCCTCCGGAACAGCTCCTTCCTCCCGCACGGCTCCTGTTTCTGTGGGAGGAAGTGACGCATGGCTGTCACTACCTCCCAATGCTGCCGAAAAGCAAGGGCCCGGTCGCGCTGTTAAAGCGCCACAGCACCCGTCCGGGCATTTGCTGACACAGGCCCACCGGGTGGCCCTAAGTGCATGGGCCACCCGATGGGCCCCCATAGTTTGCGGACAGAGGGCAAACTTGGGCCCCCCAGCAGGCCCCATTTGGCCCGCGTTAAAGACGTTCCTAAGTAAGAGTAACCCTTTCAGGACAGCAGGACATCTGTTTTGAAGAGGGTTATAAAGTGCTTTGTGTGAATCATAAAGGTCAACATTAAAAAACCCTCTGTGATGGTACTTACTCCTAGTAAGAAGACATAATTCCAGCGGTACACATATCCCTAAAATATGGTCACTGCCTCAAACCCTGGGTTGGAAACCACCACACCAGTAAGTGTCCTTGGACAAGACACTTATTCATATCTACCTACAGTTGTGATCATAATTATTCAACTCCCATTGAAAATCAGGTTTATTGTCGACATTTACAGACTTTGAGCCGTTTGCAATGAACAAATCAAACAAAAGTAATTAAAATAGCTCAACACAACAAATACAACTTATAATGACTTCTCCAGTCTCAAAATTAGTCAACCCCATTCATTGCCAGCATATTTAGTACTTAGTAGACCCTTTTTGCTGTTATGACCTGCTGCAAATGAGATGCATAGCCAGACACCAGCTTCTGGCAGCGCTGCTGAGGAACCTTAGCTCATTTTTCATGACCAATAGCCTCCAGCTCAGTACTATTCTAGGGATTAGGTGCTGCAACCACCTTCTTCAAATCCCACCAGAGATTTTCTATGGAGTTCAAGTTAGGTGACTGTAGAATTTGCCACTCTAGAATTTTCCAGGACTTCCAAAACTTGGTGGAATTGAGGTATGCTTGGGATCAGTGTCTTGCTGGATTGCAAAAACAAGATGACATGGCGTTTTTGTGGCGGGACCGCTGCCTGTTCGTAAATTGCTATGTGTCATTCCCCGTATTTCTCCCCTATAGTGTGCTGTATTCTTGTATTTTACCTACTCCCCAATCGAGAGGCCCCATATGAACAGGTTCTGTTCGCCTCCCGAATGAGGACCACCTCGATACCCCATTTAGATACCCATTAACGAGGTGTGAAAACCACAAACAGAAAGTGACGCCTCGGTGCGTGCCGACCCTGGGTTGTGGCCCGTTCGTTATACGAAAGCCGTTCAGGGGAGCATTCGCGGATTGCTTCCCACCTCGTTCGGCTCCTGAACGAGGACCTCCCCAGTCCTCATTCACACCAATCCATTAGAACGTTGGCAACTTGCAACATAAGTGTGAAACTGCAAGGGAAGTAATTAATAAGCGCTTGCCTGGGTGAACACCACTTGTACAGAAGAACGCTGGCCAGTGGGATCGTTCATGTCCTGAAAGGAGATGCTTCCCTTGCCTGGTTTCACCCAGGGATCCCACGAACAGAGAGGGTTCGGGACGGTTGCTGTTCTGAGGGTCCTAGGATTGATGGGATCACTCTTTGGGGACAATGGCGGTATGGCGGGTTTCTGCGCCTGAGAGCCCAGGAGGTGGGAGTCTTTCCTGCGCTGGGACTCCCAGGTAAAGAGGGTCTTTGGAAGAAGACCCCACTGCCACTGGAAGTATTTGGGTGGCGGGAACTGGGGACAAAGGGACTGGAGTTCCTGTCACATGCAAGGGCCCCTGGGAGGGGCAGGGCCGTGGGAGGGGACACTGAGTGGCGGGAACAAAGGACTGGGGTCCGGTTCTGTTATATGACCCGAGGGAAGGGGAGGACATTGTATGAGTGAACCACCCCTTGTATGGGGAAAGGTATAAAGTCAAGTGTGGCCAATAAAGCTGTTGTTGTATCCTGGAACTGGGTGTCATCCAGTTACTGGGAAAAATGGGTCTTTTACTTCATTAATAGCGGGGGTAACCAGTCGAGTTCCAGGACCCGCTACAACTAGTGGCAAATGATGGGATCCCACGTCCCAGCCGAACAGACTCATGGACTATACGTCCCTGAAACGTCCAACGTTACAAGATTTGTGTGAAGCCAGAGGGATAACCCCTGGTCATCGTAAAAAAGCGGAACTGACCGCTGCCCTCATGGAAGGCGACCACGTGCGCAATGAGGCAGCTACCCTCCAGCCAAAGATCGGAGAAGAGGATGAACTACACAAAGACGTGGTCCGGAGCCTGTCCTTGAAAAAAAGCATTGAAAGTCATGTTTCAGTGTTTGTATTACTTAACAGTTTTGTGTTGTCTGTAATGTGAGCAAGATATTACTTTGCTGCAGAGGGATTTAGATAGACTGGGGGGCTGGGCACTCAAATGGCAGATGAAATTTAATGTTGAAATATGCAAAGTTATGCACTTCGGCGTAAAGAATGCACAAGCAACGTATACCCTTAATGGAAGCGAATTAGGGATAACAACACGAAAAGGACTTGGGGATTGTTATAGACAACAAACTATGCAACAATGTGCAATGTCAATCAGCAGTGGCCAAGGCCAGTAAGGTATTGTCATGTATTAAAAAGGGCATTCATTCTCGGGACAAGAATATCATTTTGCCTCTTTATAAATCACTGGTAATGTGATGGGATTCCAGCATGGTCAAAATTTAGTAGGCCAAAATCTCCATGTGGCATATGTGTATGTTGTGTCAGTTAGTTAGCTACACGTAGCTAGGATACTGTCATCAGTGTACTGAGCATGTGCAGGAATGCAGGAACTGAAATTGCACTTATTTCCTTTGTCTTGGATGAGCCATGTGGTTTGACTAGATGTACAAGTCTATATTCTGCTCATTGATTGGTTAAAGGTATATGTGGGTGTAGCTATTAATGGGAGGAGTTATAGTGCTATATAAGGAATGTACACTATGTGTTGGTCTCTCAGAATGTTGGAACAGGAGTTCATCTGAGACCCGATCGGTAATGTGAATAAAGGCCTCTTACTTCCTGAAGACTTGTGTCCAAATCTCTGTGTTTCGCTTCTGCATGCTTACACTGCAACATCTCTGGTGCATTGGCAGTGGGAACCTCATCGCACGGAAGCTGGCGCAGAGATTTGAGACGGTAAACTTTTACCAAATCCTCTACGCTGCACCCCTGGACTTCTACTGCGTGGACATCCCTTCATCTCGGCTCCACTGGGCTGCTTCGCTCAGGAGATCATCGGCTTCTGCGCAGTGAGTACCGGGGTGTTCCGTCTATGAGTGAACCCAGGTCCAGAAACTAACAGGTAAGACTGATACCGTTAGAGCGGTAGACCCACAAGGGGTTTTATATTTGGAACCGGTTATTGGAATCTGCCCTGCCCTAAGGGATGGAAGAAGCGAAAGCGCAACGCTTATCTGGAAATTAGACGCTCTGTAGTCAGCCCGTCTAATATAGGTGGTATTGTCAGACTGAGTTCTGGTGTAAATAGCTCATGTCGGACACCGGTGTCCTGTCTTGACTAGCGTATCTAGGGTGTAAATTTTGTTCGCTAGGTCGGGGGGACCGGGAGACTAGCAGAACTTTGGTGTATATTCCGTCTGCTAGATTTCACCCTATCTTAACTAAGTGTGCTCTGTTGTAAATCCAGCCACTAGATTATTGATGATTTCATAGACTAGCTGGGTACTGTGTAAATTCTGCCCTCTAGTTCGCTATACGTGGTGTCTGGGCAGCGAAGAACTTATCGAATCTCTGGTGTATAAATAGATCGAAAGCTCTCGAGGTGCTGGCCAGTTAGAATAGTTGGGATTATTGTAAATGTTGTTAAATATATTGTAGTTGGTGAACTGGTTAACTTGTATGTCCTACTAGAAAGTTAGAGCTCTGCTGTCTAGTGGGAGTGTAAATTGTGTGTAACTGTAAAATAGTGCACGGTACCATAACTACTGACATGTACCATAACCACTGACATTGTGTAAAAATTACTAACAATTGCTGTTTTATGTTATATGTATAATACCATAACTGTTACTAACTGATCTGTGACTTTAAAACTGTATTATAACCACTTACTAACTGTACCACTTACTAACTGTACCATAACCACTGACTGTAAAGATGAGGTTACTAGAATGTGATATAGTTGGTTAGTCAAAAGTTGATTTATAGTACGGATAATTGTAGAGATGAAATTGTTGAAATGTTATGTGATCGGTTAGTTTATATGGATTAATAGCGTGGATAGTTGTATGGTTTGAATAATAGTTACATTGATAAGTGTATAGTCTTTGGGTTTTTGATTTAATTTCATGTGTGCGACGTCGTGATATTGTTGAGCATGTGAGGATCCTGTGTGTGCGTGCATGTGTGTGTTTGGGCCTAGTGACTGTGCGATGTGGTGCTGGTGATAAGGAGCTTGGTGTGACTTGAAACTGTGTATATTTGTACAGCTTTTTGAATCAGACGTTCTGTTGCAATGATCTTCTGATTCACAAGGCTGTTGGTCCTTTGTCTTGTATGTTTAAAAAAAAAAAAAAAAAAAGTAGGGAGTAGCCTGTCCTGGTGGCCGCATGGCCTCCATGTAGCAGTCTTCACTTAAATTTAGTGCAGGGTGTACATGTGGCTGTAACTAGTAGGCTGGAATTCTATGATCAGTTTCTATATATTGACTGTTGGAAACTGATTGTTGAAAAACTGCCTTGGTGAGTTAAACTGTGTCATATGAGAAACAATGTAGCCATATGGTGGTCAGAACTAAGGCCTTCATTACAACTGCTTTGGACATCCCCTCCCCCCGCTGGCATCTTATTACCAACCCCCTATTCATCCTCCAGAGCCAGATTAGCCACGCCCCCATTCTTCTTCCCAAGATAAAAACTGGTATATAGTCGGTATTTGCACTCCCCCTGCTCTACTGTCCCCGCCTACCCACATACCTATCTGTTCCTGTGTTTCAAACTCTTGTATTTCTGTACTACCCCTCCCCCTAATCAGTGATCAATGGTATCAGATGGTATATTGGTTTTTTTTTAGTTACTGGATGGGCCCCTCCCAGCTTTGTCCAAAATGTCCCCTTTTACTAAAATACAAACTGAGATGTTTAATTTACCTTAGAACTAAAGATTTAATCAAGCCTAGATATCAGGGTGGACAGTGATTAAAATAAGTAATAATAAAATAGGGACATAATTAATTAAAGTCTATTTGCTTCATTAGACTTTAGGGAGGCACTCTATGGCCACCTACTGGCCATCTTCGGGAGTTACATTGATAATACATTGTTTATAACAGATAGATGTAGGATTGCTTACCCTATTTTAATATATTTATTGCTATAAGGTTTTATTTTATGTATAAATATATTAAAAGTTGAGTTTTCTTATTAGACCCATAAAGATTATTTTGATACAATTACCCTCTGGTGACACCTACTGGTAGGTTTTTGGTTTAACACTTAAAAAAAAAAGTTTCTTCATCCACCAAATGCTGACTAATAAAATTAGATCACCCCCTTACACCTATCTTACTACTCCTAGACTGGAACCTATTATTGAGCAGCCTTGCCGAAGTCCCATATTAACCCGACAACTGACTGGTAGCGTCCAACCCAGACATTACCAAATGCCCCTCAGACTTACACCAGGCCAGGCCCGGACTGGCCATCGGGCATACCGGGCAAATGCCCGGTGGGCCGCGATGGCCGTGGGGCTCCCCGGCCGGCTCCTGCAGGGCCAGCGCTACCCGAGCGCCGGCCCTGCTGTGTGTCTCCATGGGCCGGTGGGGAGATCAAAGATCTCCCTTTACCGGCCCAGAGACACTTCCAGGCGGCCGCTTGCTGGGGTGTGAGGGAGGGAGGGAGGAGAGGACCGGCGGAGCTCTATCCAGCAGCTCCGCCGGGTCCTCTCGCGGGATTCTGAGCGTTGCCGCGGTTACCGCGGCAACGCTCAGATCTCGCGAGAGTGAACTCTAGCCTACAGGCTAGAGTTCACGCTCACCACTAGGACCACCAGGGATCAGGCAGCATGGCTCTCCTCCCACGGCAGAACGGCTCCCCCCCTTCCCAGGCTAAAGGTAAGAAGGGAGGGGGGGGGGAATTTAACTTTTTTAAAAATTATTATTATTATTAATAAATAAAAAATTAATTTAAATTAAAAAATCACACTCACACACACACAGCACCCCCAGACACACACAGCACCCAAAGACACACACAGCACCCAAAGACACACACAGCACCCAAAGACACACACAGCACCCCCAGACACACACAGCACCCACAGACACACACAACACCCCCAGACACACAGCACCCCCAGAAACACACACAGCACCCCCAGAAACACACACAGCGCACCCAGACACACACAGCGCACTCAGGCACACAGCACCCTCACTCACACACAGCACCCTCAGACAGACAGCACCCTCGCTCACACACACATATATATATATGTGTGTGTATGTGTGTGTATATATATATATATATATATATATATATATATATATATATATACAGATATATAATATATAAAATAACCCTCAGTGAGTTAACAGACAAAGAAAATTAGAATGTGACGGCAGATAAAAACACCCTCACACACAGCACCCCTCTTACATACACACACACTGCGCCCCTCACACATACAATATGTCCAAATATATATATGTATGTATATACACACACACACACACACACACACTACAGCACTACATACATTACGCTCCAGATACACGCTAGATCCCTTACCTTATATGCACTCTTAATCCTCTATACACACACACACACACACACACACACACACAATCTCCTATACACACTCTGGGTCCTTTACACACTAGATCTCCTACACACACACTACATTCCTTGTCAGCAAACACATACAACATTCTCTAAACACACCCTCTCTACAACCCCTACACACACTACGTCACCTATACACACACACTACAGCCCATATGCACACACTCGCTACATCCCCTATAACACTATGCCCCCTATACACACACTCTCTACAGCCCCTAGCCACACATATTACACCACAAACACAAATGAAATTGACCTATTTACACAATACCACACCACACTCTACACACACGCAATCCCACAAGCAGGCTCCAAACACATGCACCATACACTTTCCTGGCCCTTTTGTCCTCTGGTATCCCACTTGTTGAGACACCAGAGACAATTTAAAAGCAAACACAGCGCAAGCATGTTATTAAATTTGCTTGCGCTGCGCAGAACAAATACAGGGCCTTTTTCTAATGCCAGAGCTCTTCAGCGCAGCTCTGCGCATTGAACCAACATGCTCACTTTGCGAGGAGGCGTGCTTGTCATTAGTGATGACAAAACACACCCTCTCTGGCCCCGCCCCCTTCTTAGGGGGCCGCTGTGATTGAAAAATGCCCGGGCCTAATTTTTTTCCCAGTCCGGTCCTGCACCAGGCCCAACACACGTGGATGAGAATGGCCAAATACAACGGGCAGATCCAGTGTTTGTATATGTCTCCTTCACTACGACTGATTTATTCAACTGGAAGACTCATAACTCTTCATATACTGACAAACCTCAAGTTATGACAGATTTGGTTACTTTTATTATCCGAATGTCGATCCAAATTGGGACGTGAATGGTGCTGACATGTCCCAACTAAGAGCTTATCGGGAAGCCATAATTGCTGGCATGAAGGAAGGAGGGAAAAAGGCAATTAATATGTCAAAGAAGGCTGAGGTGTTGCAAAAGGTTGATGAGTCACCTAGTGCTTTTTATGAGAGACTGCTTGAGTCAAACAGATTGTACACTCCTTTCAATCCTGAAGCCCCTGAAAACTTCCGAATGATAGACTCAGCATTTGTCAGCCAGGCCCAAGGTGATATTAAAAGGAAATAACAGAAATTAGAGGGATTTGTAGGGATGTCCATATTACAGCTAATGGAGATTGCAAATACAGTATATATGAATAGGGAGACGGAGGTAAAGCGGGAGGAAGAACGTAAAATGAGGAAAAAGGCAGATATGCTAGCGGTAGCTATCTTAAGTGTAGAAAGACAGGGAAGTGAATAGAGGAGACGAGAATAGGCTGAGCAAGGGACCTTTAAGTAGGAATCAATGTGCGTATTGTAGAAAGGAGGGACATTGGAAGAGTGAGTGTCCACAGAGAGAGCAGTATGAAGGTGATAGACAAGGAGAGAGAAGGGTACGAGGAGGTTATAGTGGTAGTTATAGAGGAAGAGGAAGTTTTAGAGGGAATGGTGGGAATAGTAGAGGAAGTGTTCAAGGAGACAGATACTATTCACCCACGCAGAGACCTAGAGAAAGAGAGGATAGAGATTTTGTGGGTCTGGCTGACACTATCATGGAAGACTATTGATACCGACCGGGCTCCATCCCACTTGGTTGAGCGATAGGGGGAAAGAGAAGTTCTTTCATGATCGACACAGGTGCTGAACATTCTGTGGTGACTAAGATGGTGGCTCCGCCTTCGGGGAAGACTATAACTGTGATAGCAGCTACTGGGAGAAGTGCAGCTAGACCGGTTCTTAAGAGTCGCACTTGTATTCTGGGAGGCCATGTGGTGAAGCATTAGTTCCTATATATGCCAGAGTGTCCGATTCAACTTTTAGGACAAGATCTATTATCGAAGCTTTAAGCTCAGATAACCTTTTACCTAATGGATCAACATCTCTGAAGTTTAAGGGATTACCAGGCATAATGGCGATATTGGTGCCAAGGGAAGAAGAATGACGCTTCTATTCCATAGTGACAAGTGTTAACCCTAAGAGTGATGAATCCTTATTTGACATTCCAGGAGTATGGGAAGAAAATAATCCTCCAGGACTTGCTCGTAATATCCCACCAATACATATTGAGTTAAAGCTCGGGGTGTATCCGGTTAGCCTTTGTATGTTGTTCTTTTAACTACCCCAACAGCTGTAAAGGTGGCGGAAGTGACTCCATGGATTCATCAATCTAAGTTTAAACCAGCGGCAGACTCTTGGCAAGCTACTCCAGATCCTGAGAATCCTTGCAGGACCCGGTTGAAGCGTGCAACTCAGTCGGAGTGACGAGGGGATATCGAGACATTCTAGTTAAAAGTCTACAGAGATCATCTAGTAGGTGTTTTGACGGTCATAATAAAGCCTGACCACCTGCCTACGTGTCATAGCCAGAGTATCTCGAAGGGATCTCTGTGAAGGAAAGTGAGGATCAGAAGAACAACATCATTGCAGCCCTCACAATCGGGAAGCTGAGAGGCCATCGCACGGTTGAAGAAAAATGAGGATTTCAGGAATAATGTGTTTTATTATGTCTTAGTATTTTTATGATTTTTTAGGAAGGTAGGAGTACAGACATACCGAATTGCGATAGTTGCATTAAGACTACTAAAACAGGTAACCAAATATCCCAAACTCTCATCTGGCACTCACAGTATGAATGTAAGGGATCTTTATCTAAATGTAGATATTTGGATATTGATTACAGTGTGTGCAAGCCAATATCAGGAGAGTCTAAATGTTTTGATCCCTGTAACGGAGCTCCCTGTACTCTGACCGAGTACCCTCTGTTGATGGATGCTCCTAGCGCTTCCTGAGGACTCCAAACACTGCAGCCGACACCACAACCACCGCAGACTCCACAACCGCCGTAGCTTAACTGGAGTCTCGCCGTCTTCCTTCCACCCTGGATCAGCTTCTGTCCTCCAGGACCGTGTGGGGAAGACCTCTCCTCCAGGAGAGCGTAACAGGAACAGCTCTTAAAAGAGCTAAGTGATTAAAAGCTCAGGGGAGTATGCAGAGCATAGCAATCCCCAGTGTGATATAGCAGTTCCCTCCAATAACGAGACAAGGCTACGTATTGAGGGTCAAGAAGATCTGATGTTTAATGGCACACACTCTGCTTTTATGAGATTCTGCCCATGCAAGGGAGACACCCACATAATTAGCAGTATAACCAATCGGAACAATATACATTTGGGGAAATTCCCATCCCTCAGATAATCACTGTAACAGAACCCTGTATTGTTTTGCCTGAACTTAATCTACAGTGCTGCTGGGGAGTTAAAACAGAACCGAATGACTGGTGTTCGTATAACTATTGCTACCCAAAATACCGAACATCAGACCACCCAGGGGAACAGTTAATTACTATTTTACCTCCCAGTGATTGTGGAGCCGTTCGCATGGTTCAGACGAATCCCTTTGTCTCAGAATAGGTGGCCGCCATTTCGGGACTTTACACGTGTTCGCGGCCATCTTACGCACGAACGGCGGTGTTTGCCTGTGAACGCATGGAACTAAAAACGGATACGCAAACAGGCGAACACCGCTGAGACCTCCAGGAGCTCGTAAGTTCGTGCTGAAACTACCGAACGACCGGCCGTTCGGTAGTTTTGTTTAAGCATGCATGGGGATTCAGGCGAACGGCAGGATTACTGTGGAGGGCAAGGGGTTCGTGGGGTTTTTATTCACGAACGGGGACCGACCGCAAGGCCAAAACTTGTGGAACTCTTTTCGGCTGAAAATCCTGTGCGGTCGGTCAAAACTTCAAAGACCCATAACTCCCGAACCCCACAACCGAATGACTTGAAATTTGGATATGTTATTCCCCTGAGTGGTAGCTATTAAGCGGTGCTGGACTTAAAGGTGTACCCCCTGTTTTTGGGGTACATCCAGAATGTGGGTAAATTTATGTCTGTTTTAATTATGTTACATGTTATCTGAGGGGAGGAGACGTGGGAGTTGAACCATGTGTGTAATTGGCTGTGTTACTAATTATGTGGGTGTAGCCTCTCAGAGGGCACCATTGCATAAAAAGAGATCCCCTGTCATTAAAAGTTAGTTCTACTTGACCCTTCAAAACGTAGCCTCGTCTCGTTCTTGGAGGGGATGTATGGTACCGTTACTCTGCCTCATTTTACAGTACTGCCGGATTATACCCTGGGATATCGTGGATGGGAACAAGGACTCCATTACTACACAGCAGCTTGCACAGAAAAGGACATCTCCAACGGCAGATACCCCTCTACAGCTGGGTAGCCGTTACATTGGTGGCAGCAGTGGGATGGTCCTTTTCATCCCCAAAGCAAGTGCTGAATGGAATCCCAGTACGCCAAACTGAAAAGACCCACACTAAAGGATCTATTGGAAACCAGAGGAAGGAGTGCCAGCAACCGACCACGGAGAGAGCTGATAGCTGACCTACTGGAGCTGGACGAGATGGATCGATCCATGGAGGTCGCAGACCAACCTAACCCTGTCAGCGAGGAGGAGGAAATTACAAATCTTGTTCAGCGGAGATTATCCATGTACCCAGCGACATCCGTGGAACTAATAGATCAGCTGTTCCGGGAAGCGAGAACGGAGATACAAAATAGGAGGGGGCACGAACTTGAACTGGCAAGAGCTAGACAACCTATTGCACCTGCAGTTCATATGCCCCCACCCGCTGCTACAGGACAGAAAATACCCTTCACTGCGTTCAAAGCGTTTGTGGAAAGTGAGGAAGAGATTGACGGGTATTTGGCTGACTTTGAGAGGCAGTGCTCCCTACACCAGGTACCACTAGACCAATGGGTCACTATTTTGGCTGGAAAGCTATCGGGAAAGGCAAATGAGGCTTTTCGGGCACTTACTGAGGAAGATATTGCACAGTATCGCCGGGTGAAGGCTGCACTGCTCACCCGATATGCCGTCACCCCGGAAACGTATCGCCGTCGCTTCAGGTAGTCTAAAAAGAAGGCTGCAGACTCCCACATGGAATGGGCAAACAAGATACAAAAGGGTGGCATCACATTGGGTACGAGGGTGCAATGCCAACACCGGAGAGGAAGTACTACAGCTATTCCTAATGGAACATTTCTTCCAAGATCTGGCAGCAGACATACAGGATTGGGTGAGAGATCGAGGCAGCGCATACAGGATTGGGTAACTTAATCGAGGCAGCGCGGCTAGCGGACGAATACGCAGAGTCGAGAAAGGTGAGCCAAGGGTCCACACGACCAACCTCTAGGGCAGAGCCACGCACCCTAACGCCCGCTGCACGCACAGAATTTCGGGCCCCAGTACCCCCAGGACCCCCACGTCCTCAGGGGTCTAACAACCAACCCCGGGATGCTTACAAAATTACGTGCCATCGCTGCGGCAACACGGGACATATTGCTCGTTATTGCCCCTTGGGATCAGCCAATAACAACTGGAGGCGATCAACCAATAACACAGAGACCCCTTCATCACGCACCTCTGCTGCTCACTGCCTGGAAACCGAAGGGAGCCCTGAGGAGTGTTTGGGCATCCTATACGAGGCAAACCCCATACAAGCTGCATCCCCAGATAACCGCCAGCATCACCGCCAGGAGGTGCGTGTAAATGGGCAGGTGGCACAAGGCCTAAGGGACACTGGCGCTACCATCACTTTGGTGCAGAAACATCTTGTGAAACCGGAGCATGTATCTACACGCACTGTTGCTGTCCGTGTCGCAGGGGGGGCTGTTTTTCGTTTACCCACTGCCCGGGTACACTTGGATTGGGGAGTCGGGTCGGGAAAGACCACAGTAGGAATCATGGACAATTTACCTGCTGAAGTCGTGTTGGGCAACGACATTGGCCCTCTGGCTTCAGCTTATCTACCCACGACTGCTGCTGCCTGTCCCGTGACCACCCGCTCACAGACCCGTATCGAAGACGATCCTCCAGCAGACCGGGAGACCCAGGTAAGCCACAAACAGACACTCAGCCCTAACACGGTAGAAAGACCCATAGCTTGGGACACCCCAGAGGAGTTTGGGAGGGAGACTAGACAGGACCCCACTCTCCAAAAGTATCGGGAATTAGCCGACAGTGGGGGGGATGAGCGGGAACGTTTTATATGGGAAGGTGACAGATTATACAGGTTGACACAAGGTAGGAGGAGAGGCTGTATCCCTTCACAGAAGCGCCAACTAGTGGTACCCAGAAAGTACCGGTTGGAACTTCTCCGAATTGGACATGACATTCCGTTGGCAGGACACTTAGGGGGTAACCGCACCGCCTACAGGATCACACAGACCTTTTTCTGGCCTGGGATCTCAAAGGACGTGCGGCGTTACTGCAGTACCTGTGATACATGCCAACGAGTAGGAAAGAGAGGGGACCACCCTAAAGCTCGACTGTCACCCATGCCCGTGATTGAGGAACCGTTTAGCCGGGTGGCAGTCGATCTAGTGGGACCCCTACCTAACCCCAGTCCCTCGGGTAAGAAGTATATTCTTACAGTAGTGGACTATGCTACCCGCTACCCAGAGGCTGTCGCTCTGACGAATATCCAGGCTGACACTGTCGCCAGTGCCCTAGTCGGGATATTCACCAGAGTGGGATTCCCTCAGGAAATCCTATCCGACCGAGGGACCCAGTTCACCGCAGACCTAACACAACAGTTGTGGAAGGTCTGTGGTGTCAAGACCCTGCTCAGTTCCCCGTACCACCCCCAGACTAATGGTCTCTGTGAGCGCTTTAATGGTACCCTAAAGCAATTGCTGCGGAACTTTACAGCGGAATACAGAGACTGGGAGCGATTCTTGCCACACCTCTTGTTTGCATATCGAGAGGTGCCCCAGGAATCCACAGGGTTCTCTCCCTTCGAGCTGCTCTATGGACGGCGAGTGCGAGGCCCCCTCGACCTCATCCAAGAGCACTGGGAGGGAGAGATGGAGCATGAGGGCGTTCCTATCGTACCTTATGTACTGGAGATGCGGGACCGCATGGGGCACCTAGCCAGAATGGCCCGAGAACATCTCCAGGCAGCCCAGGGCCGTCAGAAACACTGGTACGATCGGCTGAGAACGTTCCAAGTAGGTCAGAAGGTTCTGGTACTTAGACCGGTCAAGGGAAACAAGCTACAGACCTCCTGGCAAGGCCCTTACAAGGTAGTGGCCCAGATATGTGACACCACCTATGTAATTGCCAGTAGCCAAGACGAAAGGGTCCAGAAGTCCTTTCATGTCAATTTGTTAAAAGAGTACCAAGAAAGGCCCGAAGATATAGCGGCCATATGTATCCCGGCCACTGAAGACCCTGACAGTCTCCCCATCCCGGATCTGTTAGCAGACTCCGAGCCTAAAACTCTGCTTAATACAGTGCAGCTGGGGGAGCGGTTAACTCCCACAGAAAGGGAGCAACTCCAACAATTGCTAGCTGAGAAAGGATTGACATTCTCTCAGGAGCCAGGTTACACACCCTTAGCGACACATTATGTGGAGACACCAGGACAGACCCCACTTAGACAGACTCCCTATAGAATCCCTGAGGCTGTAAAGGAGGAAATGAGAAAGGAGATTCAGGAGATGCTAAGACTTAGAGTCATAGAACCGTCCGACAGCCCCTGGGCCTCCCCAGTTGTCCTAGTCCCCAAAAAGGACGGGACGACCAGATTCTGTGTCGATTATCGACGCCTCAATGATAGGACCGTGACAGACGCCTACCGCATGCCCCGGGTAGACAAACTATTAGATCGTATTGCCAGGGGACGCTATCTGACCACCATCGATCTGTGCAAAGGATACTGGCAGATCCCCCTGGCCAAGGACGCTATCCCTAAGTCGGCGTTTGTCACCCCATTTGGCTTGTACCAATTTAAGGTCATGCCATTCGGGATGAAGAACGCCCCAGCTACATTTCAGCGCTTAGTGGATTGCCTCCTTGATGGCTTCCAGGAATTCGCATGCGCATACCTGGATGACATTGCGATCTATAGTGAGACTTGGGAAGACCATTTGAGACATGTAGAGGCTGTGCTGGATCAGATTAGGGCCACAGGCCTAACTCTGAAACCAGAGAAGTGTAATTTCGGAATGGCCGAAGTACAGTACTTGGGACACAGGGTAGGGTGTGGGAAACAGCGACCAGAACCCGCGAAGGTAGAGGCTGTAGCCAACTGGCCCACACCAAGACCCAAGTACTAGCATTCTTAGGGACAGCAGGATATTACAGGAAATTTGTCCCTGACTACAGCACCATCGCCAAACCCCTGACAGATTTGACAAAGAAAAATTTGCCAAGAGTAGTCCTGTGGTCTCCCGCCTGCGAAACAGCATTCCAAACCCTGAAACAAGCCCTGATCAACGCACCGGTTTTGTCTGCCCCCGTCCCTAACAAAAGATTTGTTGTCCATACAGATGCGTCCATGTACGGACTGGGGGCAGTTCTGAGCCAGGTCGGGGAAGATGGAGGGGAACACCCTGTCGCGTACCTGAGTAGGAAACTATTACCTCGGGAAGTGAGTTACGCGGCAGTGGAAAAGGAGTGTCTAGCCCTGGTTTGGGCCCTAAAGAAGCTCACCCCATACCTCTACGGCCAAGAATTCACGCTGATCACAGATCATAACCCCCTAGTCTGGCTGAACCGAGTGGCTGGGGACAATGGACGATTACTAAGATGGAGCTTGGCACTACAACCATACAACTTCTCCATTCAGTATCGCCCTGGCCGGTTTAATGGGAATGCAGACGGACTGTCCAGGCAAACGGAACTTTTACCTTGACTAAGACCGGACAGCCCCAAGTCGACCCGAAAAGGATCAATCCGGGTCTGCCGGAGTGTTCCACAAAAGGGGAGCAGTGTAACAGAACCCTGTATTGTTTTGCCTGAACTTAATCTACAGTGCTGCTGGGGAGTTTAAACAGAACCGAATGACTGGTGTTCGTATAACTATTGCTACCCAAAATACCGAACATCAGACCACCCAGGGGAACAGTTAATTACTATTTTACCTCCCAGTGATTGTGGAGCCGTTCGCATGGTTCAGACGAATCCTTTGTCTGAGAATAGGTGGCCGCCATTTCGGGACTTTACACGTGTTCGCGGCCATCTTACGCACGAACGGCGGTGTTTGCCTGTGAACGCATGGAACTAAAAACGGATACGCAAACAGGCGAACACCGCTGAGACCTCCAGGAGCTCGTAAGTTCGTGCTGAAACTACCGAACGACCGGCCGTTCGGTAGTTTTGTTTAAGCATGCGTGGGGATTCAGGCGAACGGCAGGATTACTGTGGAGGGCAAGGGGTTCGTGGGGTTTTTATTCACGAACGGGGACCGACCGCAAGGCCAAAATTTGTGGAACTCTTTTCGGCTGAAAATCCTGTGCGGTCGGTCAAAACTTCAAAGACCCATAACTCCCGAACCCCACAACCGAATGACTTGAAATTTGGATATGTTATTCCCCTGAGTGGTAGCTATTAAGCGGTGCTGGACTTAAAGGTGTACCCCCTGTTTTTGGGGTACATCCAGAATGTGGGTAAATTTGTGTCTGTTTTAATTATGTTACATGTTATCTGAGGGGAGGAGACGTGGGGGTTGAACCATGTGTGTAATTGGCTGTGTTACTAATTATGTGGGTGTAGCCTCTCAGAGGGCACCATTGCATAAAAAGAGATCCCCTGTCATTAAAAGTTAGTTCTACTTGACCCTTCAAAACGTAGCCTCGTCACGTTCTTGGAGGGGATGTATGGTACCGTTACTCTGCCTCATTTTACAGTACTGCCGGATTATACCCTGGGATATTGTGGATGGGAACAAGGACTCCATTACTACACAGCAGCTTGCACAGAAAAGGACATCTCCAACGGCAGATACCCCTCTACAGCTGGGTAGCCGTTACAATCACATAACATAATTAAAACAGAACAGTAAAAATACAGTTTTTATACATGTACTATAACTTCCAAACTACACATCCAATCTTCATAAAAATTACATATTTGGAATCAATCCATTAAGGGGAGCAACATATTAAATGGCACAAATCAGACAAGGGGTTCAAAAGTTAGCAAAAGTGTCTTTTGGGGCCTGGCTGGCAGCATGGTTTTCTGGCCCAAACCGGTTTTACAGAGGCCTCTATCCTGGACAATGGGGAAAGTAATCCAATTATCCAGGGATAGAGGCAGACTCCATTAACCACATGTTAGCAAAAGACACAAAAAGACACAAAAATACATAACTCCTATTGAACTGAACAGAACCCCCACATTCAACCTATCCCCAGATGGCTTGGATCTGAGCGCTCAATATATCCAAACAGCGCTCAGATCCCACAAATACAGTCAAATCGCCATACACACTAGGTCCATAGTCATGGGGCAGAAGGCTGGCAATTAGGCTTCTCCATAACACAGGGAAGCAGGGCAATTTGTCAAATAAAATAACAGTTACAAATGGCAGTTTGTAACAATCCCCAATTCCAACCCCGTACAATTTGGTTGGTAATTCGGAATAGTAACTCCCAGGGGACATTAATAAATAGGACTGTGATAAGCACCATACATTCCACGGGTATTCTACTATTTGATGCATGTAAGGCGATTTCGGGTAGTGGAAGACTTTGGAATGTATGTGGTAATCTTAAATGGGAACGAACTTATGGGTTTAATGATAAATACTTATGTCCCAGTAAAAGATCTACTGATCCTGATTGCCCAAATAGAGACTAACTTCTGCCCCTATTGGTCATGTGTAGGTTGGGCAACCTGGGAAAAACAGTGGATCAAGATATGATTATCCAAAGGTTGCCTACCACACCATACTGTAAAACTATGTGTGTAACCCCGTTCACATGACCATTTCCAATCTGCAGCACTTTATTGACAGGTTTGGAGGTCTGTTTGGGTTCCAAATATATGGCACAGGAGTAGATCCAGGAACAATAATATATGTAGGTCTTGAAACTGAGACCGTGGCAACTCAAACTCATCAGGTTTCTCATTCCTTCTAAGAGGAGATGAGTATTGAGGATAAAATTCCCCATAATGTTAAGAACCTATTTATTGATTTGGCTGAGGGTATTGCAGGTAGTCTTAATGTAACTAATTGCTATGTGTGTGGAGGTACTAATATGGGAGACCAGTGGCCGTGGGAGGCAAAGGAAATATGGTACCCTGGCTCTGAGACATATGAACAACAGATACCTTTCCAGTCTGATCATCAAGTAAGTACTAGAAGTAAATCGGAATGGCGGTTAAAAACCTCCATTATAGGTCATGTTTGTATAGCCAGGAAAGGGACAATGTATAACACGTCTGTAGGTGAGCTAACTTGCTTGGGACAAAAAGCCTATAATGTTAATACTAAAAATACTACTTGGTGGTCAGCTTCAAATGTCTTGGAACCTACTAATCCGTTTGCCAATTACACTCATTTAAAGGAGGTATGGTTTGACTTATCGGCTACATCTAGTTGGAAAGCCCCAGCAAATTTATACTGGATCTGTCGTAGGAAAGCTTATTCAGAGTTACCACAAGATTGGGAAGAAGCATGTGTATTAGGTATGCTAAAGCCATCCTTCTTGTTGCCAATCGAAACAGGAGAGACCTTGGGAGTTAAGGTTTACGACGTAAATCATAAAAGGGAGAGAGCATCCTTGAATATAGGTAGCTGGGAAGATAATGAGTGGCCCCCTCAACGTATTATTAATTATTATGGACCTGCTACTTGGGCAGAAGATGGCACTTATGGATATAGAACTCTGATATATATGCTCAACCGCATTATTAGACTACAGGCGGTGGTTGAGATTATTACTAATGAGACAGCTCAAGCGCTTAATCTTCTAGCTAAGCAAAATACCAAGATGTGATCAGCCATATACCAGAATAGGTTAGCCCTTGATTACTTACTAGCAGTAGAAGGAGGTGTATGCAGAAAGTTTAATCTAAGTAACTGTTGTCTGCACATAGATGATGAAGGGCAGACAGTGGCTGAACTTACAAGCCACATGGTTAAATTTGTGCATGTACCTACTCAGGTCTGGAATGGGTATAACCTAAGTAGTTGGTTTGGAAGTTGGTATGAGCAGCTTGGAGGAATTAAGACATTAGTAGGAGGAGTAGAATTTATTATATTTTTTTTGTGCCTCCTCCTGCCCTGTCTTATTCCACTAGTGGTAAGACAGCTGCCCATGTAATGGCTGTCTGGAAGATATGATCCCCTAGCCCGAAGAGAATATATTCAGGATGAAGAATGTTGAAGGAGTTTTTAAGATGCTTACAAGGTCTACTCTGGTTCAATGGCTACTTGAGAGATGTAGGTAAAACTGTGATTGGTGATGCATCTGGAATAATGTTATATCAGAGGCATCAAAGGGGGGAATGTGATGGGATTCCAGCATGGTCAAAATTTAGTAGGCCAAAATCTGGACCATGTGGCATATGTGTATGTTGTGTCAGTTAGTTAGCTACACGTAGCTGATGAGCCATGTGGTTTGACTAGATGTACAAGTCTATATTCTGCTCATTGATTGGTTAAAGGTATATGTGGGTGTAGCTATTAATGGGAGGAGTTATAGTGCTATATAAGGAATGTACACTATGTGTTGGTCTCTCAGAATGTTGGAACAGGAGTTCATCTAAGACCCGATCGGTAATGTGAATAAAGGCCTCTTACTTCCTGAAGACTTGTGTCCAAATCTCTGTGTTTGGCTTCTGCATGCTTACACTGCAACAGTAAGACCCCATTGTAACGGACCGTTTTGCACACAAGGGGTAAAAACCGTTTAGGCGATCGGCCCCCTTTCCAGAGATCCAGGCACAGCTACTGCAGAACACCAAAACTCATGAACTGGATACAAAATAGCACTCCAACTCCCGAACTGGAACCTCACGAATAGCTGCCAGCAGACGAACAGGAAAAGATCCCAAGCGGCTTACACTCCTGGCAATCAGTCTCCAACAGCATACAGTGAATCCCCCCAAGAACGAGACAAGGCTCCGTGTTGAGGGTCAAGCAGTGGTCTGAGGTGCTGGCACACCCACCCTGGTTTTTATTACAGTGTTTCAAATACAGGACCACCCACAGGGAGGGATAAAACAACCAATCATATCACAGTTACATCCCACATATTCCCTCCCCTTATCCTGAGAGGAAACTCAATTATACAAACAGTTAAAACATACTTTCTACCCAACTTTCATAACTCCAAAACCATACATCACATTCACATAAAATTACATATTCTCAATCAATCCATTCAGGGGAACAACATATTCAAAAATGGCACAAATCAGACAAGGGGTTCAAAAGTTAGTAAAAAGTCCTTTGTGACTAAATGAAGCATGGCTTTCTGGCCCAAACCAGTTTCAGAGTCTTCTATCCTGGATAAGTAATTCAATTATCTCCCAGGATAGACACAAGACTCCATTAAGCACATGGTTGCAAAAAGACACAAAACACTTTAAAATACATAAAGTCACATTTACACATAACACACAGACATTTCACATATCCCCAGATAGCTGGGATCTGAGTGCACATTATTAGATGAATGGCACTCAGATCACACAAATAAGCCTTTCTGCAGGGGAAATAAACGGTTTAACCTGCAGGGCCATAGTCCAAAGGGAGCAGGCGAGCAACCAGGCTTCTCCAGTTCACAGTGGCGAGGTTGGTTTCGCCACACTTCTCCCCTTTACCAACTAGACTAACAGGGTATCTGACCTCCTGCCGGTCAGTGCCCTGGTTAGTCCAGCAACCCACCCACAAAACAGAAACAGCAGTACAGCCCACCCACAATAACTGGTTACTACACCTGGGTAGAGGAGAACTTTGTCCATGTCCAGGTGCCTCACCACGACTGTGTGGGCAACTGTTAGGCTGCCTTGGTGGGTTGCTGAGTGGGCAGAGACCAGCGGTACTCTGCCCTGATGCCAGTGCTACCACGGAAGTAGCCTGGTGGGAGCCTGGTTGTGGGAGGGAGAGACCGACTGTCTCCCCTCTGGATACACCGCTCTGTGGCTGGGGAACAGGACCGACTGTCCCTATCCCTTGTGCTGCAAGTGCAGAGACTACAGTCCCATCTGCACTGTTGGGGGGTGTAACATCTCCCCTCGCTGGGTTAGGCTGCCGCTGGAGATAGGGTGTAACAAGCTCCTCTCTCTGAACTGTAAACTGCCGCTGGGGAGAAGGGGTATCAGGCTCCTCTCCCTGACACTCTCTCTGCTGGTGGAGAGGGGGACCAGCTGTCTCCCCTTTCATTATTTTGTCCTGTGGTTGGGGTGCGAGACTGACGGTCTCTGCTCCCTGCAGGACACTCTGCCGCTGGGGAGGAAGGACGGCACCTTCAGCTCCCTGGGGTACACACTGCCGCTGGGGAGGAAGGACTGCACCTTCAGCTCCCTGGGGTACACACTGCCGCTGGGGAGGAAGGACTGCACCTTCAGCTCCCTGGGGTACACACTGCAGCTGGGGAGGAAGGACGGCACCTTCAGCTCCCTGGGGTACACACTGCTGCTGGGGAGGAAGGACTGCACCTTCAGCTCCTGGGATATACACCGCCGCTGGGAGGAAGGACGCACCTTCAGCTCCTGGGTACATCTGCTGCTGAAGGACTGGCACCTCAGCTCCCTGGGGTACACATCTTCCGATGGGAGAAGGACGGCACCTTCAGCTCCTGGGACACACACTGCCGCTGGGGAGGAAGGACGACACCTTCAGTTCCCTGGGATACACACTGCCGCTGGGGAGGAAGGACTACACCTTCAGCTCCCTGGGATACACACTGCCGCTGGGGAGGAAGGACTGCACCTTCAGCTCCCTGGGATACACCCTGCCGCTGGGGAGGAAGGACTGCACCTTCAGCTCCCTGGGATACACACTGCCGCTGGGGAGGAAGGACTGCACCTTCAGCTCCCTGGGATACACACTGTCGCTGGGGAGGAAGGACTGCACCTTCAGCTCCTGGGACACACACTGCCTGGGGAGGGACCCATACCTCAGCTCCTGGGACTCCTTGGCCAAATCTACTAGAGATTGCAGGTATTCTCCTACTACTCTGGCGAAGCCACCTGCCTCTTGGGGTTGGGTCCAAAGGTAGACAGCACCTCATTAACCTCTAACAAACTCCTGAGTGTGTAGTCACACGCCATGCTTGCTCTGCTGAAGTTAGTTCTTTGTAGATAGGGTCGCTGTACTGGGTACTAGCGCTGTCTCAATTTGTGTAAATCCTAACTGTGTTCCCAGCTGCTTTACTCGCACTAGGACGCCATCCCACCGCTGCCACCAATTGTAACGGACCGTTTTGCACACAAGGGGTAAAAACCGTTTAGGCGATCGGCCCCCTTTCCAGAGATCCAGGCACAGCTACTGCAGAACACCAAAACTCATGAACTGGATACAAAATAGCACTCCAACTCCCGAACTGGAACCTCACGAGAGATCCAGGCACAGCTACTGCAGAACACCAAAACTCATGAACTGGATACAAAATAGCACTCCAACTCCCGAACTGGAACCTCACGAATAGCTGCCAGCAGACGAACAGCTCCCAAGCGGCTTACACCCCTGGCAATCAGTCTCCAACAGCATACAGTGAATCCCCCCAAGAACGAGACAAGGCTCCGTGTTGAGGGTCAAGCAGTGGTCTGAGGTGCTGGCACACCCACCCTGGTTTTTATTACAGTGTTTCAAATACAGGACCACCCACAGGGAGGGATAAAACAACCAATCATATCACAGTTACATCCCACATATTCCCTCCCCTTATCCTGAGAGGAAACTCAATTATACAAACAGTTAAAACATACTTTCTACCCAACTTTCATAACTCCAAAACCATACATCACATTCACATAAAATTACATATGCACAATCAATCCATTCAGGGGAACAACATATTCAAAAATAGCACAAATCAGACAAGGGGTTCAACAGTTAGTAAAAAGTCCTTTGTGACTAAATGAAGCATGGCTTTCTGGCCCAAACCAGTTTCAGAGTCTTCTATCCTGGAGAGTAATTCAATTATCTCCCAGGATAGACACAAGACTACATTAAGCACATGGTTGCAAAAAGACACAAAACACTTTAAAATACATAAAGTCACATTTACACATAACACACAGACATTTCACATATCCCCAGATAGCTGGGATCTGAGTGCACATTATTAGATGAATGGAACTCAGATCACACAATTAAGCCTTTCTGCAGGGGAAATAAACGGTTTAACCTGCAGGGCCATAGTCCAAAGGGAGCAGGCGAGCAACCAGGCTTCTCCAGTTCACAGTGGCGAGGTTGGTTTCGCCACACCCATATTGAATATGCTGTGCAATTTTGGGCACCTGTTCTAAAGAAGGATATTATGGCACTAGAAAAAGTGCAGAGGCGGACTACAAAATTAATAAAACAAATGGAACATATCAGCTATGAAGAAAGGTTAACAAATTTAAACCTATTTAGTTTAGAAAAACGTCGTCTGAGAGGGGTTATGATAACATTATACAAATATTTTCAGGGCCAATACAAACCATTGTGTGGAAATCTATTCACAAACAGTACTATACATAGGACATGAAGTCATGCATTTAGACTAGAAGAAAGAAGATTTTGACTAAGGCAAAGAAAAGGTTTTTTTACTGAAAGAACAATAAGGATATGGAATTCTTGCCTGAAGAAGTGGTTTTATCAGAGTGCATACAGATGTTCAAACAGCAACTAGATGCATACTTGCAAAAACAGAATATTCCATGGTATACTTTTTAATGTAGGGTAATAGCTTCTTGATCCAAGGATTAATCTGACTGCCATTCTGGGGTCAGGAGGGAAATATTTCCCTAGTTTGTTGCAAAATTGGAAGTGCTTCAAACTGTTTTTTTTTGCCTTCTTTTAGATCAACAGCAAAAAACAAATGTGTGGAAGGCTGAACTTGATGGGCGCAAGTCTCTTTTCAGCTATGTAACAAGGAGCCACCCTCAGAGGAATCCATGAATAGGGTTTTTTTCTGAGGCACAAGCCTATGTCCTCTCCCTGAAGAATGGGGCGAACCCCCCACATGCAGACAAACAATCGACCAGAGAGAGGTCCCCAGAAAGCCCGGCACAAAAGCCCAATTTGCCTTTCGCCACCTTTAAAAAGAGTTTAAGGAGGCAGAAGAGGGCATCAATGATTTCCTGCAGGATTTTGAGCGCCAGTGCTTATTGCAGGAAGTCTCCCATGCAGACTGAGTCACTATCTTGGCCAGGACCCTAACGGGGAGGGCAGCACTGGCCTACTGAGATGTACCAGCAGACCAGATCCGGGAGTACGAGTCCTCCTAGCCCGGTATGCTGTAACCCCGGAGCCGTACCTCAGGAAGTTCAGGGGAACCAAGAAAGGCAAGTAGGACTCCCATGCGGAGTTGGCATGCCACATGATCTGAGCAACCCACAGCTTTATGGCCTCGCAACAAGCCAAGTCCCCTGAAGAGATTCTCCAAGTGTTCATGCTTGAACACTTTTACAATGGGCTCCCCACGAGGTGCAGGAATGGGTAAAAGACCGTCAGCCCAAAACAGTGACCGAAGCAGCCAAATGGGCTGACAAGTATGCGGATAGTCGCTGGTCCCAATGCCCTGCTCCCTTTCCCAGCTACCGACCCCCCCATCCGACCTCTGCAACAAATCACCACCACTACCGAAGCTCCCCTTCGTGGCTTCCCGGTACGGTCACCCCCCAGCAAGCATCCTTGGGGCAAATCGGTGCGGTTTCCAATGCAGCCAGCCTGACCACATCAAAATGAACTGTCCCCAAAACTGGAGCCACTCTCACTCTAGTGCGACCCCAGCTTATCACCGAAGAAGAAAGGACAGGGGTGCCGTCGCCTTCTAGGTGGCCAGAGGAAATGTCCACTACCTACCCACTGCCCATGTTCACCTGGATTGGGGCACTGGAGCCCAGAGAGTACTCACCCATCTGGTGCGAGAGAACCTCCAGGTGGACCAGAAGCGCCAGTGCACATGGCGCCAGGAGCCGTAGCTTTCAGGTTGGGCAGGAGGTTTTGGTGCTGAAACCCGTCCGACATGACAGGCTGCAGGCAGCCTAGCAAGCCCATACCGGGTAGTGGAATGGAAAGAGGACACTACCTATGTGGTCGGCTTATGCTCGGGTACCGGAGTCCGACGCCTGTTACCTATGAACATGCTAAAGCCCTACCACGAGCGGACAGAGGATGTCGCTGCCATTTGTGCGCCAGCCTCAAAGGATTATGGCAATCTTCCCCTGCCTGATCTCCTAGAGGATGGAGCCCAGGCAGGGTCCATCGAAGAGGTCCGGTTAGAGGACCGACTAACTGTGGGAGATGGCAGACAGGCCCTGCAGAACGTTCTCCATTCTGCCAGGGTATACCCCCTGGCCACACAGAGTGGAGACCCCACAACCAACAGCCTCTACGGCAGACCCCTGTACCGGGTACCAGGGAAGCATGCTGCGGGAGATTCAGGAGATGCTAATGGTCCTGGAGCCCTTGTGCCTCCCCAGTAGTCCTAGTCCCGAAGAGAGAAGGGACTACCCGGTTCTGTGTGGACTACAAGATGCTTAACGACAAGACGGTCTCAGATGCATACCCCATATCGATGAGCTTCTATATAGGATGGCTCGGGGCAGATACCTCACCACTACTGACCGATGTAAGGAGTAGTATCAGATCCCCCTAGCGGCGGATGCGGTCCCCAAGTCCGCCTTTGTCACCCCCTTTGGCCTGTACCAGTTTAAGATAATGCAGGTCGGGATGAAGAATGCCCCGGCCACTTTCCAAAGGATGGTGGACCGGCTGTTAGATGGCCTCCAGGATTATGCATGTGCATACGTGGACGACATCGCCATATACCGCGTGTGAAGGACCACCTGGCACCCCGACCGGGTGCCTCTGTCAATCGATGCTCCTAGTGCTCACTGAGGACTCCAAGCACTCCACCAGACACCATCAGCACCGTAGACCCTGCAAACCGTTGCAGCTTGGTTGGGGTCTTGCCATCCTCCACCCACTCTGGACCGAAGACCAGGATCCAGCTTCCAGTGGGTGAACCTCTCCTACTCCAGAGAGTATAGCAGGAACACCTCTTATAAAAGCTAGTGATTATAACCCAGGGGAGTATAGGGAGTATAGCAATCCCCAAACCGGGGTGCCAGAGTGAATATTGCTGTCCCCTCCACTCATGAGACGAGGCTCTATGTTGAGGGTGAAGAGGAACTGATTTTAATGGTGCCACACTTTGCCTTATATCACAATCCCCATGCAAGGGGTACACACCAATGGACCTGATGGTAGATGGATTTACAATGTCACAGACCAATAACAATAAGGTTACAAGGAACAACACTCCCACACACAGCACATAATCCCTCCCCTCTGTCTGGGAGATTATTGAGTCAGATACTGTATTAACTCAATTATCTCCAGGCAGAATTTTTTTTAATTTTCATAAAACCCCAAAAGTACACCAAAACACATAATATCTCCACAAGTTACATGATAGCCTTGATCTGGGTGACCAACATATCCAAAAATCACCCAGATCAGTTTAGGGGTTCAGGAATTTCCTGGAAGACATTTATTTGACCGACTGCAGACATGGTCCCATGCCCAAAACAGTTCCAGAGAATCAGGGCTTGTGGACGGTCTAGTTTGGTAGTTTGAAAATGGACAAACTACCGAACAGCGTCAATAGAGTCATACAGACGAATGATTCACCGATCAGTGCCCTTCTAAGCTGTATAGAACCGAATGCGGGTGATGATGGAAGTCCAGCGGTGTGCGTGAGTTTCTGTGTCCGATTTTAGTTCCATGAAATTCATGCCCAAACACTGATGCCTGCGTTCATGCGAACAAGATGGCCGCCACCTCTTGGTTGTCCATAGGAATTGTGGCCACCCAGACGAACAATTAGAACACTGAGATGAGAACGTTCCAAGTTGTTAATAGGTGTTCTCCAGGGTGGTCTCTGGTTCTTGCAGTTGTTCGATTGCAGGTTCGAACCGCTTCGGGAGTTCAAAGTGTCACTGAGTAAATAATGTCAGAAGTCCAAAAGGCACAAACAGTGGGTTTAACTAAGTTTTATCACAGGGGCCATAGTCACAGGGCAGGAGGCTGGCAAACAGGCTCCTCCAAAAGCCAGTGGCGAGATTACTTTTGCCACACAGCGATACTTGGGAGGAACAACTGGTACATGTGGGGGCTGTGCTGGACAGGATTGACACTGAAGCCCAGCTAGTGCAACCTGGGGATGGCGGAGGTACAATAACTGGGACACAGGGTGGGGTGTGGAACACAGAAGTCGGAGTAAGCCAAAGTGGAGGCAATAGCTAGCTGGGCCCGTCCCCTCACTAAGACCCAGGTGCTGGCTTTCCTAGGGACGGACGGTTATTATAGTAAATTTGTCCCCAACTACAGTGCCCTAGCTAAACCTCTGACCGACCTGACCAAGTCTTTGCCCAGTGACGGACACCCCGAGTGAGGAGGGGTATATGCAGCCAGAGATGTCCTTTTCCCCTAGTCTTGAGCAGCGCTGCAGTGTTCTACAGTTGATATCCCAGCAGACCATGAATCCGATATAGCTGTAGAGATCTTATAAGAGCTAGTGGTTATAGCTGTATAGTGGTTTCCTACAATCACGAGACGAGGCTGCGCGTTGAGGGTTAAGTGAACTGGTTTAATGGTGGCCACACTGGTCTTTTATGCAAGTATGACACCCACATGGACCTTGTTGGGGACAGGGACACAAACTTACACACCAATAACAACAGAGTTACAACATAAGGCACTCCCACACATGGCATACAATCCCTCCCCTCTGCCTGGGAGATAATTGAGTCAATAACTGTATCAACTCAATTATCTCCCTGAAAATACCCTAAAATCACACATGAACCCCATAAAAAGTATACCCCTGATAGTTCCGATCTGGGTGAGCAAAATATCCAAAAATTTCTGACCGACCACACCCGAGGCTCGTGCCTAGAATAGTTCTATAGAATCAGCTGGTGCAGTCGGTCTCTTTCGTGGACTTCAAAAGTAACCAACATGTTTTGAATAGCTGTTTGTGGGAATGCTAGTCATGTGCCCCTTGTTCGGGAGCTGGTTTTCACTGAACGCTGCCTCTTTCGGATGGATTGGAACAAACTAAGTGATCCTGAAAGTCTCAGCAGTGTTCGTGCATACAAATCGACGGCCACCCAGTGAACCACTTAGAACATTCAGAGTGCGGTTAGAGCAAGTGTCAATAAGGTCAATTGGCGGCACACAACTGCTTTGGGTGGTCCAAGGGTTCGGTATAACGTTCGGTATACGAACCAGCTGGGGTAAAGTCTGCTAGGTTTGGTTCGTATACCGATCCAGGCAAAATTAAAATAATGTCCAGGAACAGGGCAACTGTTACACTGTGAACAGGCATTGCAAGCCCTCAAGGACGCCCTGATAAATGCCCCTGTCCTGGCTGCTCCTAATCCCAGGAAAGTTTTCTCGTTCACACAGATGCCAGGTCGGGAATGATGGCAGAGAACACCCAGTGGCTCATTTCAGCAGGAAGTTGTTGCCCAGGTAGGTAATCTACGCTACGTCGCTTCGTGTGCTACGGAAGTTGTTGCCCAGGGAGGGCAACTCAAGAAGCTGCAGCCCTATCTGTATATGGACACTGCACACAGATCACAACCAGTTGGTGTGGCTTAACCGGGTCGCAGGGGACAATGGTGGAGTCTGGCCCTACAACCACATGACCCGGTAAGCAGAACGGCAATGCCGACGGATTGTCCAGACAGACGGCCCTAGATAAATGATCCGTGAGGACTCCCCCGGACATCTCCCAGGCAGAGGGGAGGGATTGTATGCCATGTGTGGGAGTGCCTTATGTTGTAACTCTGTTATTGGTGTGTAAGTTGGGATCAGACTGTGTATGCCGGCTTGTGGTTAAGGGAGAGCTGCGTGGTGGGACCGCTGCCTGTTCGTAAATTGCTGTGTGTCATTCCCCACATTTCTCCCCTATCGTGTGCTGTAATTTTGTATTTTACCTACTCCCCATTCGGGCGGCCCAATACGAATGGGTTCTGTTCGCCTCCTGAACGGGGACCACCTCGATACCCTATTTAGAATGTTTGTTTAGAATGTTCACACCTCATTTACGAGGTGTGAAAAACCACAAACCGGAATGGACGCCTGCAGACCCGTTCGTTATACCAACGCCATCCAGGGGGAGCATTCGCGGATTGCTTCCCACCTCGTTCGGCTCCCAAACGAGGACCTCCCCAGTGCCCCTTGGAGTGTTCACACCACACATTAGAACGTTGGCAACTTGCAACATAAGTGTGAAACCGCAAGGGAAGTAATTAATGAGCGCTTGCCTAGGTACATCCAGGTAGTGTAACACCTGTTCCTTCAACTTTCAACCTGCAAACTATGCTTCCAAAGCTGTCTCTAAGAACATTCAGTGCCTTCACAATCTTTTTGTATCCTTTTCATTGTTTGTAAAGGGGGATTATCTCTTCTCAAACCCCTAGCCAGGTTCAGATAATTCAATTGTTCCAGCTCAAGCACACATGGTGCAACTAATGCATCCCTTGATTAGTCGCATCAGGTGTGCTTGCGACACCGGTTTTGCACATTTGTGCTGTTGTGAGGGATTCTATTCGTGGGGTTGAATAATTTTGAGATTGGAGAAGTCATTATAAGTCACATTTTCAGTTGAATTAGGGAGGAAACCATTTAAAGCACTTGTTGTGTTGAGCTACGTCAATTGCTTTTGTTTGATTTGTTTATTGCAAACAGTTGAAAGTCTAAATGTTGACAATAAACTTGATTTTCAATGGGGGTTGAATCATTTTGATTACAACTGTACCCAAAATTCTCATAGCAGCCAATGCATTGTGACTGAATTGGTGTCTGCAGTTCTACAGAAACCAGAATTGTCACCGACCATTACAGGAGCCTCAGTCTGGTGCAAACCCTGATAAGAAGGTTTGCCCCTTTACCAGAGAACCAGGCCAGGGTCCTCCTGACATCGGAACTATTGGAGCAGACTGTAACCCTTTAAGGATTAAATATATATCCTAAATTCATGGTAACCTCATACTATGAAACAAGTAAATCCTTGTGAGACTTTAATCTCTGGAAGATCAGGTAACCAGAAGATTGAGTCTAATCTCTGGTCACCGTTAAAAATCACAATATTTCCGTAAAGAATTACCTGTGATAACTCCAAGCAAGTGTAATCGTATCCGTACCAAGGGACACCCATAACAAGCTTTTTGGGGTCAATGTCCAAATTAATGAATTTATCATAACCTGAAACAAAAAATTATAAATGGTTTAGAAAGGAGACAAAATTCGAGAAGCCGATTAATCTATTCAGTAAATAAAATAGGACACAGGATTAGGTGTTACACGTCATACCGTAACGGATGGCAGAGATACAAAAGCCTTTTTACTAACATACCCAACAACTCCTATCAAGTGCAGCCACACCATAATTCTGAAGATCAGACATTTAATTGGTCTTGGAAAGAAGTACAAGTAAAAACAATGCACTTCTCCATGAATAGGGTAATTGTTATCCTGCAGTGTGTACTAACCTTAGGACCCCATTAGACTTCACCCAGGAAAGGGGGAGAAAGTTAATATTGAGCAGTATTGCCTGGGGGAAGGTCGTTGTGTGTTCTGCTGATATACTATTAACAGTTATAATCAAACAAAGTCCTCCCGTACCTCCCCGAGTAATTGGAAGCATACAGAAAAAGTCATCATTAGAAGCTATCAACCCTTAATGGAAATTTAACTTGACCTTTATAGGTTTATTCACTAAACTAAGAACACAATAGGCACCATAGAAACAGAATGTGACGGCAGATAAGAGCCATTCGGCCCATCATACTTTCATTAGTCCCTGGCCTTATCTTATAGTTAGGATAGCCTTATGCCTATCCCACGCATGCTTAAACTCCTTTACTGTGTTAACCTCTACCACTTCAGCTGGAAGGCTATTCTATGCATCCACTACCCTCTCAGTAAAGTAATACCTCCTGATATTATTTTTAAACCTTTGTCCCTCTAATTTAAGACTATGTCCTCTTGTTGTGGTAGTTTTTCTTCTTTTAAATACAGTCTCCTCCTTTACTGTGTTGATTCCCTTTATGTATTTAAATGTTTCTATCATATCCCCCCTGTCTCGTCTTTCCGCCAAACTATAAATGTTAAGTTCCTTTAATAGTTATGTCCCGAACTGTTCGCCGAACGGTTCGCGAATGGTTCGCCACGTACTCATCATTGAGTAAACTTTGACCCTGTACCTCACAGTCAGCAGACACATTCCAGCCAATCAGCAGCAGACCCTCCCTCCCACCTCCTGGACAGCTCACTAAGAATGCAGCTTCACAATGAATGTAAAATGGATGCTGTCCAGGAGGTGGGAGGGTCTGGGAGGGAGGGTATGCTGCTGATTGGCTGGAATGTGTCTGCTGACTGTGAGGTACAGGGTCAAAGTTTACTCAATGATGAGTCTGTGGCGAACCGTTCGGGACATCACTATCCTTTAACCTTTCCTTGTAAGATTTATCCTGTAATCCATGAGCCAGTTTAGTAGCCCTTCTCTGAACTCTCTCCCAGCGCTGTATGTAGCGCAAGGCTGACAAGGCAAAAAAGCCGCCCCCTGAACGCCTCGGCAGATACTTTGTCAGCCTCTGGTCCTGGGGGGCCAAAGGCTGGCTGGTCACCTTGGGGCCGCCTAAGGCTGGCATCTCCTGATATTGAAGGCGGGTGGCGAAAGAACACTCTCCCCATGACCTCTTCCTGCTCAGCTCCTTCACACGCACCGCAGTGATGCTGGAGTCGGAAAATGAGGACACCCCGGCCCCAGCATCACTTAGCGGCGCGTGAGGGAGCAGAGCAGGAGGATTATAACTCCATATTCGCCGCCTCCACTGTGTGCCTGCTTGCCCCGACCGCCTTTGTCATGAGTTTTAAATCCAAGATATATTATCTTGCACTTATCCACATTAAATGGCAGTTGCCACAGCTCTTAGTATATAAACAAAAGGAGGAATACCGCACACTTATTAGAATCCTGGTGCAGCCAGACCTGGGGTTGACAACCCCTGCAGTAGTGGTTAAACAAAATTGTGGCCCAGGCACTCAAGGATCAGTTAAACAGCAGGTTTATTGGACAAAGTGCAACAATTTGATCCCATAGCTTGAGAAAGATCCCTTGTGGTATCAAAACATTGCACTTAGTCCAATATGCCTGCAATTCAACTGATCATTGAGTGCCTGGACCACAATTCTGTTTAGTTGCTACTGCTCTGACCATTTTCTAGTTTACCTTAATCATTTCCCATTTGGCTTATCCCTCCTGGAATATCAACCCTGTTACATATCTTAGGATCATCAGCAAAAATACATTCCTTACCATCAAGACCTTCTGCAATACCACTGTTACGGCTTCCCCGGTAGGAGAGGGGTTACAGCCGTATGAGATGTTCCCTTACCGAACGTAGAGGCAGCCACTGAGCGCTCCAAAGTACCGAACAGTAGCCGTACGGATGAGATAGTTCCCCAAACAACCGAACAGCAAGCACACGAATCCAATATTCTCCCAAACAGCTGAACAGCAATCATGTGAATCAAATATTCTCCCAAACAGCCAAACACGCATACTCCATACGACTAATCCCCCCCAATGACGAGACAAAGCTCCGTATTGAGGGTTAGCAGGAATCTGTTTAATGAGGGCTACTGTTACAAACTGCTATTTGTAACTGGCCCTTTAAATGGCAAATTGCCCTGCTTCCCTGGGTTGTGGAGAAGCCTATTTGCCAGCTTCCTCCCGCATGACTATGGCCCCTGGGAGATTGTGAAAATGTATGCACTTTTATTTGGTGTGTATGGCCCTTTAAGACTGTCGGTGGGCATATTGGGGCTTATGGACTCTTTATGTGACTGGTGCTGGCCCTTTAAACACCTTTTTTGGGACATCAGGAAGATTGGGACACTGCCCCTTTAAGACCGTGTCCCCAGACCTGGTGCAAACCCTTTGTGCCTGCCTGGCTATTTCCCACTTGGTTCAGTAAATAGGGCTTACTGAACCAAGTACCACACAGGCAGACCACCCAGAAGTGGAAGTGTGCAGGCAATTTACCTCCCAGAAGCTGCGGTTAACCGCAGCTTAATTGACAATGCTGGGTCTTTGTTCGTTTGCCGAACACGTGGCAGCGGCCATCTTTGATCATTCGACGAGTTCAGCGGTATGTGTAGCCAAATTCATGGAACTAAAATCGGCTACACATTTCCGCGAACACCGCTGAGCTCTACCTTCTCCCCTACTGATTTTACAGCTGCAGAGACTAAGTCCCATTCGACCGACCGCACAGTCCAAATCTATGGAACTGTTTTGGGCAGGAAAATGTGCTTGCGGTCGGTCATTAAGGGACCTCCAGCTAACTTTTAACCCCTGGATGGATTTGGCTGATTTTTGGTTATGTTTATGTTTTAAGTGTGCTGATTCCAAATATGTAATTGTTATGAAGATGGGATGTGTAGTTTTAAAGTTGCCGTGTATGGATAAAAACTGTATTTTTACTGCCTGTGTTTAATTATGTTAACCCATTGTGTACCATAATTAGATCACAGGCAGAGGGGAGGATTCTTGTGGGTAATTGCTGGGAGTGTTTCTGGAATGTACGGTTATTATTGGCTGTTGTGTAAAACCCTGTGGGTGGTCCTATCTCAGGGAAACCTGCATAAAAGAAGGTTCTTTGTGTGCCAATAAACAGAATGACTTGACCCTCTAACTTGCAACCTTGACTCATGTTTGTAGGGGACAGCTATAATCACTACAGGGATTGCTATGCTCTTCATACTCCCTTAGCTACTGAGCTCTTGTAAGAGCTCTTGTTCCTGATCCTGCTTCGCTCTACAGAAGGAAGAGGTTCGCCTACTGGAACCTGGAGCCTGGTCGTGGGTCCAGGGCACAGAGCAGACGGCGAGATACCAGTCCAGCAGCGGTGGATCGTGGAGTCTGCAGTACTTATGGTGGCTACGCAGTAGTTATGGTGTCTACGGTGCTGATGGTCCTTTGGTGAGCGCTAGGAGCATCCTTTTCTACGGTCCAACTTCCAGCCAGCCTGGAGGCAACCATAACAGCTACATTCCTGGCTTTTATGCAAGTCCCCCATCTGGTGGACACTCCCCTTGGGGACCAAATGGGGAACTGTGACAAGGACATTGAAGTAACCAATCACATGATACACACTTAGCCATTCCCCCTTTCTTACCCAGAACCCTCTGCTCTGTTCAGGGAGATAACTGAAGTAATTCAACTATCTCCCAGGACAGAGCCTAAACGCCATTTTAGATGACAATAACAAAAAGACATAAAAATACATAACTGACATTTTACAACATTTTACAGGTATTCAACAGGTCCCCAAATAGCTAGGATCTGAGTGCACCGAAGTACCGAATAGCGCTCAGATCCTATCCAATCGCCATGGAGCCAAAGGTTCACAGAGTCAGTGTGCATACGAATGAGCTCCACGGGATTCCTATCTGGGGTATGGTGTATTCAGTTGAAAACTACCGAATATAGGGCCGTTCGTGCCCTTCTACCGAACAAGAAGGGAGGTCAGCGGCTTCAGCGGTGTTCGTGCCAAAATGTATCCGTTTTCAGTTCCATGAGTTGGGCGTCGAGCACCGCTGTGCGTTCGCGTGTTTTAAAATGGCAGCGACCTCGTGTTCAGCATACGAATGGCGGCCACCCAACTACTGCATCAATTAAGAGGTGTCTGCGTTTAACCTCAACGTTCGGATGGGGCCAAGAGGTTAACCAGCAGTACACTTCTCTACTGCGTGGCCGGCTGTTCGGTAATTTTATTCGGTCCTAGTAGGGAACGGCATAGAGTCCATGGGAACGGGGAAACACGAATCAAACAAATGAAGGAGCAATACGGTTAGTTCAGTTCAAGACAGAGGGATCTGTCACACGGCTCCCCCTTTGTGGAACACTCCGGCAGACCTGGTTTGATCCTTTAACTGGTCAACTTGGGGATGCCTGGACTGAAGAGCTGGCGTAGAGTCCGTCTGCTGTGATAGCCCATCAGCATTACCATTGTGTTTACCGGGTCTGTAGGTGATAGTAAAGTTGTAAGGTTGCAGGGCTAGGCTCCACCGTAGCAACCTGCCGTTGTCCCCTGCAACCCGGTTAAGCCATACCAAGGGGTTGTGGTCTGTAATCAAGGAGAATTCTTGTCCATATAAGTAGGGAGTTAGTTTCTTAAGGGCCCAGAGAAGGGCCAAACATTCTTTTTCCACCGCCGCATAACTCACTTCCCGTGGTAGTAATTTCCTGCTTCGGTATGCGACAGGGTGCTCTCCTCCATCCTCCCCGACCTGGCTTAGCACAGCCCTCAGTCCAAACATGGAAGCGTCTGTATGGACGAGAAAACATTTGTTAGGTACTGGGGCAGCTTAGACGGGGGCATTCATGAGGTCTTGCTTTAAGGCATTAAACACAGCTTCACACGCTGGAGACCACAGTACCTGCTTAGGGAGATTCTTCTTGGTCAGGTCTGTCAGGGGTTTGGCTATCGTGCTATAGTCAGGTACAAAAACGACGGTAATACCCTGCTGTACCTAAAAAGGCCAGTACCTGGGTCTTGGTGCGGGGTGTGGGCCAGTTCGCTACTGCCTCCACCTTGGCTGGTTCGGGTCTCTGGCTTCCACACCCCACTCTGTGTCCCAAGTACTGTACCTCCGCCATGCCCAGATGGAACTTATCTGGCTTAAGGGTCAGGCCAGCGGCCCGAACCTTATCCAGAACTACCCCTACGTGCGTTAGGAGCACCTCCCAAGACCCACTGTAGACCGCAATGTCATTCAGGTAAGCACACGCAAAGTCCTGGAATCCATCAAGGAGTCTATCCACCTGTTACGATTGCCCCCGGTCTAGCAGGGGGTTTGATCGCTTGGATGTCCTGGTTCCCGCTGTAGAGAGTCGAACGGAGTTCCTTCGGTAATAAGCTGCAAGTGTAGAGTATTCCAACCACGATATAAGCATTAATATCCCGGATCCCTACAACATGAGTCGAGGCTGCAAGTTGAGGGTCAAAACGAACTGATTTTACTGGCACACAAACATGGCAATTTATGCAATTCCTCAGGTCCAAGGACAGCCCCCTGTGGACCTGATGGAATACAGGTACAGTACAAACAGGTAACCAATCACAGTACAGTGTATCATTTAAATTAGTACCTGCCCAGCTTGGAGATAATGAGGCCAACGGTTATACAATCTAATTATCTCCAAGCACACAAAAGACCACGTTTTATTATGCCTCATAAAACTGTATAAAAATACATAACTTCCACATTAATAGGGGAAAACGGTTCATTCTACCATTCATTCAATAGCTTGCGTTCGGGTACATTAAACATACGAATGGCGCTCCAATCCCACGAACAGAATGATCTATTTCTGCCGTATAAAGTCCGTTCGGTATTTTGGATCGTGAGTCCCTGATGGCGGCCATGTTTTTAGATGGTTTAACGAGCAGCGGGACCTCGCCTCCAACTCATGGAACTGAACTCGGGTATAAGTTCATGCGAATCCCCTCTGTCTGTCTGGTAGTGGAACTCGTTCGGTACATGAATGAGGACCACCTGGTAGCACGGTACTTGAGTTGCGGTTAAACGCAGAAACCACAGGCTAATTGCTGACACACGACCCACTGTAGGAGGTCTCCGTTCGTGAGGTTATTCGGTAGTTCCCCTTCGGTGATTTGTGGGCGAACGTCAATCCTCCTCGCCCATCAATTAGTTTGTGGTTAACCGCAGACCGCAGCTGCCTGGGTAGTTAATGGGCGCCACACTCCGCTCTTCGGGTGGTCGGCCATTCGGTACTTTGCGGGGTGAAGAGGTTAATTGGCAGCACACGCCAGTGGTTGAGGGGTCTCTCGTTCGTATCACGAATGGGTCTTTATAATAATTCGTATAATCCATTTGTGTTTCCCCTGTGTTAAAAGTATAGGGCTGCAACAGTGACAACATATAATAACAATAATGGAGTCCTTTGTAACACCACCATGCGCTGGAAAGTAGCCGGGGCATTCTTCATCCCGAAAGGCATGAACTTGAACTGGTACAGGCCAAACGGGGTAAAGAATGCCGACTTGGTGATAGCATCTTCGGCCAGGGGAATCTGCCAATAACCTTTACATAGGTCTATGGTTGTCAAATAGCGCCCCCTGGCTATGCGATCTAGTAGCTCGCCTACCCGGGGCATTGGGTAGGTGTAGCAGTACTTACCTTACCCGGGGGCCAGCCGAGGTCCTCTCTTCCCGCCGCGCGCGGCTCGCTCAGAGCTCGGATGAAGGCGGGCACGGACCGCGAGATGCGGTCATGTGTCCCGCCTAGCTCTAAGAGCGTGCCGCGCGTCTCGGGCACGCTCTTAAAGGGGCAGTGGGAGCCAAATAATACAACAGTCTCCCATTGGCCCCTGTCATCCCACATTCCCCATATACTCACATTTTGGGGGCGTGGATATGACAGGGGCCAATCAAAGTAAAGGTTAGGGTATTTATTCTTACCTCTCCCTTAACTCCCTGCCCTATCATGGTTTCTGTTTCAGGTCCCTTTAGGGCTTGTTGTGTTCAGTTGTGATTTTCGTGCTTGACCGTTTATCTCTCTATCCCTGTTTTGTCTTGTTTGCCGGCTTACTGACTACTGTGTACTAGACCTTGGCTAGTTTTTGTTCTCGCAGTCTCTTTGTTCCCTTGACCTCAGCTCGTTCTTGACTCTGTCTATTCTCTGCTATAGGGCGAGTCCAGCCATCGTAAGACGTATCTGCTCTGTCGATTGTTGGACTAAATCTTGCATGTTGGGGTAAACTACCGTGACAGTAGGCATCAGTGGTGGTCTTCTCGTTGAGACGCCTGTAGTCCACACAGAACCGGGTGGTCCCATCCTTCTTAGGTAGCAGGACTACAGGCAAACCCCAAGGACTGTCGAAGGGCTCAATGACCCCTAGCTGGGTCATTTCCTGTATCTCCTTCCGCGTTCCTTCTCGGGCTGCTTCAGGGATACGGTAGGGAGGTTGTCAAAGGAGTGTCTGTCCGGGGTTCTCTACTTTATGGACAGCTAGGGTGGTATAACATGGGTCCTGAGAAAAGGTCGCCCATAGCAGCCATTTGGCTTGTTCTTTTCCCGAAGGGCTTAACCTTTCCCTAGCTGTACAAGGCTCGTCAAGTCGGTCTGGGGGTCCCTCTCTAGTAAGTCAGGGAGCGGTAAGTTCTCGGGGTCATCGGTAGCGGGGGCACATACAGCAGCAACGTCCTCCTGTCTCTTGATATTCCTTCAGCATATTCACATGAAAGGACTGTTGGATCCTTTCATCTGCACAGCTGGCAATAATATACGTGGTGTCACACACCTGGGCCACGACTTTATACGGCCCTTGCCAAGATGCTTGCATCTTGTTGTGTTTCACAGGCTTGAGTACTAGGACCTTTTGCCCTACCTGGAAGACCCGCTATCGGGCACCCTGATCATACCACCTCTTCTGTCTTCCTTGGGCCGCCTGGAGATTCTCTCTGACCATCAGAGACAGCTGTTCCATGTGGTCCCGAAGTTCTAGAACATATGGCACTATGGGGGTCCCTTCCTGCTCCATCTCTCCTTCCCAGTGCCCTCTGATGAGATCGAGGGGCCAGCGGACCCTCCTCCCATAGAGTAACTCGAAAGGAGAGAACCCTGTAGACTCCTGGGACACCTCTCTGTATGTGAATAACAGATGAGGCAGGAATCGCTCCCAGTCTCTGCAAGCGTCAGTGAAAATCCTCAGCATTTGCTTGAGGGTACCATTAAAGCGTTCACAGAGCCCGTTAGTTTGGGGATGGTACGGTGAGCTAAGCAAGGGTTTAATATGGCACACCTTCCACAACTGCTGGGTGAGCACAGCGGTGAATTGGGTTCCTTGATCGAAGAGGATCTCCTTGGGGAACCCAACTCTAGAAAAGACCTTCACTAATGCATCAGTCACTGTCTTTGCCTCAATGTTGGACAGGGCTACTGCTTCATAGTCCACTACAGTAAGAATGTACTTCTTCCCGGATGGACTAGCCCTGGCCAGTGGGCCCACAAATGTCAATGGCTACCCAAGAGAAGGGTTCCCCAATAATAGGCATAGTCTAGCCTTAGGGTGGTCCCCCCTCTTCCCTACCCGTTGACATGTGTCGCACGTGCTACAATATTTTCGCACCGCCTGGTTGAAATTGGGCCAAAAGAAATTCTGAGTGATTCTGTAGGCGGTGCGACGGGACCCTAGATGTCTCGCTAGCGGTACATCATGCCCAATTCGCAGGATTTCTTGCCGGTATTTGGCGGGCACCACCAACTGTCTCCTCTGCGAAGGGGTTTTATTCCCTGGGGACTGTGACAGACCCATCTGCCTGGACTAAAAGTACTGTATTCGTCTGTTTTGCCAGTTGCATGAATTTCCCCATTCGTATGCTTGTTTAAGGGAATGTCGGTTTTTGTCGAACGAAACTACCGAACGGACGGCCACCCAGAAGAGAAGTGTGCTGCTGGTTAACCTATTGATCCCAATTAGAATGTTGCGGTTAACCACAGACACTTCTCAATTAAAACCGAATACCGGGTGGTCGTCGTTCGTATGTCAACCACGAGGCGGCGGCCATTTTAACCATGCGAAAGACCAGCGGTGTTCGACTGTTATTTCATGGAACTGAAAACGGACACTTTTTCAACCGAACACCGCTGAAGCCATCGACCTCCCCTTCTCAATCGACAAAAGCATACGAATGCCGGCCGTTCAGGAGATTCATCAACACGAATGGACTTAACCCAGATAGCCGTCCCATGGAGTCAATCGCAGACCGAAGAACTGTAATAGACTTTGACTCCATGGCGATTGAACTATGCGAATGGGATCTGAGCGCTATTCGCCAATAATATGCCCTCAGATCCAGGCTATCTGGGGATGTGTTACACGAATACAATATGTTCGGCAGTTATGAAGTTATAGATTTTTATGTGTTTTATGACTTGTATTTAAAATGGCGATTTGCCTCTGCTCTGGGAGATAATTGAATTACTTCCCAATTATCTCCCGAGCAGAGGGGAGGGAACTGTGATGCATGCTGGGAATATGGTGGGGATGTATGTCCAAAATGTCCCCATGTCCTTCTGTCCTTTCAGTCTCCCATTTGGTCCCCTAGGGGAGTGTCCACCAAGTGGGAGACCTGCATAAATACCGGGCAGGTAGCCCAAAGTAAACTCAGTTCGTGTTTTACCCTCAAAGCGGAGCTTGGTCTCGTTATTGGGGGGGATTTTATTACCGGCGACTAGAGACTGCATATTTGGATTATTTGCCGCTTGGAAGATATTGGCGTTCGGCTAATATTGTCAGTTCGTGGATTTGGAGCTCGTGAAGGGAAAGAGCCATACAGGTACCGTTCAGGAGTTTGGAGTGTTCCCTAGCTGGCGGTTCGCATGATTATACTGCACACGCTACCAGCCTACATTAATGCGAACGGGGAGCATTCACTAAACGGCGGTTTGTACATTACTGGAGGTACCGTAACAGGGACGGTTTGGGAATCCTATATAGTCTGTCCCCTACCCATTCAAAGTTTCCCCGTCTATCCCTTCCTCCTGGGTGTCTGCCTTAGCCCTGTATTTCTGTAGCGTCGGGTCCTCCCGGGTCTCCCTCCCAAATGCCTCAGGGGTATCCCAGTCTAGAGGAACCTGGTCTAACGTACAAGTCGGGGAGGACAGTCTTACCTGGGTCTCAGCAGGAGGTGAGCCGGTTTCAGTGGCGCGAGCCTGGGCACGGGTTGTCACAAGGTTGGCTTCCGCAGGGCCCATCGGAGCGTAGGCAGAAACCAGGGGGGCCAAATCATTCCCCAGTAGTACATCAGCTGGCAAGTCTTTCATCACCCCCACATTAACACGTCCCGAACCAACCCCCCAATCCAAGTGAAACCGGGCTACAGGTAGGCGAAAGACAGTGCCTCCCGCTACCCGCACAGCAACAGTGTCCCCGGTGTGTTGGCTTTCAGTTATTAGGTGTTTCTGTAGCAAGGTCATCATGGCATCAGTGTCCCTCAACCCGCTAGCAATCCTCCCGTTGATTTTAACGGTCTGGCGGTGTTGCTGTCGGTTGTCCCGGTTAGCAGCCTGTACAGGATCCACCTCATGTAGAATACCCCAACATTCTTCTTCTTCTTCTTCTTCTATGCAGTGGGCAGCTGGCGTCACTGTGCGGTGGTTGTTCTCTGCTGGCCTCCTCCATGACTGGGACTGCCTGGATGAATTCAAGGGGCAATCCTGTCTCCGATGTCCCACCTGATTACAGCCGAAACACCTCAGAGGTTGAGAATAACTCCTGGAGTTGAACCTCCAGTTGTGTTTGGGAATGAGGAGCCGTCTGAGGAGATGATGCAGCCCGGTACGCCGGTGGTGAAGGTGCTGCCGCTGGAGTGGGTGTCAGTGGTCGGTATTCTCGGGGTCTGGCTGTCTAGTTTGTGAGCGTCGGTGTATACGTCTGCCAGACGAGCTGCTTCTGCCATGGTGAGTGGTTTTCTATCCCGTACCCATTCTCTGATCGCTGGAGCCATTTTCTCATAAAAGTGCTCCAACAAGAATAGATGTAACACTTCTTCCCCAGACACCGCTTGACATCGAGCTAGCCAGTGAGTCGCCTTGCGGTGGACTCGGTAAGCCCACTCGACGGGAGAGTCGCCTGCTTGCTTATTGGTTTCTCTGAACCTCCTGCGATACGCCTCTGGGGTAACGGCGTATCTGGCTAGTAGCACTTCCTTTACCAGTCCATAATCAGCAATGTCCTCGTCTGGTATGGCCCTGAATGCTTCACTGGCCCGCCCTGATAACTTCCCAGACAAAATAGCGACCCATTCATCCGTGGGTATTCGGTGTAGGGCACACTGCCTTTCGAAGTCGGTCAGGTACCCATCAATCTCCCCTTCAGCTTCATTGAAATTTTTTAAAGCGGCAAAAGGTCTCTTTTCTGGTGCAGTGGTTATCTCAGCTGCTGCAGCACCTTTTGCTGCAGGTGATGCTGATTCGCCTCCACAGCTGCTAGTACCCGTTCAATTATCTCTGCTGAGGGGTTGGGGCCAAAATGTGCCAGTCTTATGCGGACTGCCCGGTCAAAGCTTGTCTCCTCGGGTGGCCTGTCTGTGATGCTGGGTCTTTCGCTGTTATCCATTTCTATCAATTCTGTAATAATGTCCCTTTTTTTTTCCTGTTATTTCCTGAGCGGCCACGGCTCTCCAGTAAATCCTTAAGGGTAGAGCGTTTCAGTTGTTCATACTGTAATTCCATCCGTCTGTGGCTCTGTAGCTGACCTCCTGGGCTGTAGGAACATCCCGCCACTTGCCACCAATTGTTAGGGCTCCCCCGGTAGGAGAGGGGTTACAGCCGTATGAGACGTTCCATTTCCGAACGTTGAGGCAGCCACTGAGCGCTCCAAAGTACCGAACAGTAGCCGCACGTATGAGTTAGTTCCCCAAAACAACCGAACAGCAAGCACACGAATCCAATATTCTCCCAAACAGCCGAACAGCAATCATGTGAATCAAATATTCTCCCAAACAGCCAAACACGCATACTCCATACGAATAATCCTCCCACTGACAAGACAAAGCTCCGTATTGAGGGTCAGCAGGAATTTGTTTAATGAGGGCCTGGCTTTTATGCAAGTCCCCATCTGTTGGACACTCCCCTAGGGGACCAAATGGGGAACTGTGACAAGGACATTGAAGTAACCAATCACAGGATACACACTTAGCCATTCCCCCTTTCTTACCCAGAACCCTCTGCTCTGTTCAGGGAGATAACTGAAGTAATTCAACTATCTCCCAGGACAGAGCCTAAACGCCATTTTAGATGACAATAACAAAAAGACATAAAAATACATAACTGTGACATTTTACAACATTTTACAGGTATTCAACAGGTCCCCAGATAGCTAGGATCTGAGTGCACCGAAGTACCGAATAGCGCTCAAATCCTATGCACACAATCCAATCGCTGTGGAGCCAAAGGGTTCACAGAGTCAGTTTGCATACGAATGAGCTCCACGGGATTCCTATCTGGGGTATGGTGTATTCAGTTGAAAACTACCGAATATAGGGCCGTTCGTGCCCTTCTACCGAACAAGAAGGGAGGTCGGCGGCTTCAGCGGTGTTTGTGCCAAAATGTATCTGTTTTCAGTTCCATGAGTTGGGCGTCGAACACCGCTGTGCGTTCGCGTGTTTTAAAATGGTAGCGACCTCGTGTTCAGCATACGAATGGCGGCCACCCAACTACTGCATCAATAGTTAACCTCAACGTTCGGATGGGGCCAAGAGGTTAACCAGCAGCACACTTCTCTACTGCGTGGCCGGCTGTTCGGTAATTTTATTCGGTCCTAGTAGGGAACGGCATAGAGTCCACGGGAACGGGGAAACACGAATCAAATAAACGAAGGAGCAATATGGTTAGTTCAGTTCAAGACAGAGGGATCTGTCACAATCACTAATAAAAATATTTAAGAGAATGGGTCCAAGTACAGATCCCTGAGGTACCCCACTGGTGACCAGCCCAAGCTTTGAATATACTCCATTGACTACAACCCTCTGTTGCCTGTCACTCAGCCACTGCCTTACCCATTCAATAATATTGGAATCCAAAGTTAAAGATTGCAGTTTATTGATAAGCCTTCTATGTGCAACAGTGTTAAAAGCCTTACTGAAATCTAGGTAAGCAATGTCTACTGCACCACCCTGATCTATTATTTTAGTTACCCAATCAAAAAAATCAATAAGATTAGTTTGGCATGATCTCCCTGAAGTAAAACACAACTGTGACAAGACCAATCTCGCCACACTGCATTTGAGAAGCCTGGTTGCTCGCCTGTTGCCTTTGGACTATGGCCCCATGTTAAAAGCCTTCTTTTCCCCTGCAGAAAAGACTTATTTAACCGGATGCCTGTTCATTCGGTAGTTTAAACCGTATGAACAGCATTACCCCAGATAGCCATCCCGTGGAGTCTATTCGTATGGAGAACAGACTTTGTGAACACTTTAACTCCACAGCAATTGGACTGTGTGCATAGGATCTGAGCGCTATTCAGTACTTTTGTGCGTTCAGATCTAAGCTATCTGGGGATAGGTAGAATGTATATTTTTTGTGCAACATTGTAACTTTATACATTTTTAGGTCTTTTACTGTCTTTTACTGTCTTTTACGGCCATGTGGTTAATGGAGTTTTGCCTCTGTCCTGGGAGATAATTGGATTACTTCCCAATTATCTCCAGGACAGAGGGAGGGAGGTTAGGATGCATTGTGGGGATGTTTTAACTCTGTGTGTCAGTCATTGGTTCATGTCTGTCCTTTGTCACAGTCTCCCATTTGGTCCCCTAGGGGAGTGTCCACGAGGTGGGAGACCTGCATAAATACTGGGCAGGTAGCCCTCATTAAACCAGACCACTGCTTGACCCACAACACGGAGCCTTGTCTCGTCTTTGGGAGGATTTACTGAATGCTGATAGAGACTGATTGCTAGGAGTGTAAGCCGCTTGGGTGCTGTTCCTATTTGTCTGCTAGCAGCTATTCGTGAGGATCCAGTTCGGGAGTTTGGAGCATTCCCTTGTATGCAGTTCGGGAGTTTGGTGTTCTGCAGTAGCTGTGCCTGTATCTCTGGAAGGGGAAGATCTACTAAACGGCGGTTTAACCCTTTTATGCCTGGGGGTGACGTTACAATTGGTGGCAAGCGGCGGGATAGTTCCTACAGCCAGAAGGAGAGCTACAGGAGACACCATTTCTTTGGATTTTACAAATTGAGGGCAACGCATATCTGAGTACAGCGACCCTGACAGCACCAGGATGGAACCAGCAGTGGAGTACAGCTACTCTAGGAGAGAGTTCGATAATATGATGGGATTGCGGCTGAAGTTCTTTGGACCCAATCCAGCTGAGAAATACGTGCAGTCCATAAGGAACCTAGTTTTCAAGAATCTGCAATACCGGGCAGAAAGAGAAGGTCAGCTGGTACGTTGGGAGGAACTCCAGCGGCAGGTACTGCAGGGAACAGGGAGCCCAGTCTCCATTCCCCAGTGGCAGTGTAATTTATTGGGAATTGGGAGCCCAGTTTCCATTCCCCAGTGGTAGGCTGAGTTACAGGGGACAGAGATAGTTGCTCCTGTCCCCCAGCAGCAGACTGAATTGCAGGGAATTGGGAGCCCAGTCTCCATTCCCCAGCGGGAGATACAGCAGGGAATCGGGAGCCCAGTCTCCATTCCCCAGCGGGAGATACAGCAGGGAATTGGGAGCCCAGTCTCCATTCCCCAGCGGGAGATACAGCAGGGAATTGGGAGCCCAGTCTCCATTCCCCAGTGGCAGGACTCTGTATTGGGAGCAGAGACCGTCGGTCTCCCTTCCCAGTGGCTGGAAGTATGTATGGGAGAGGAGCTTGTTACCCCCTCTCCCCAGCGGCAGCTTAATGTACCAGGGGGAGACAGTAAGCCCCACAACCGTGCAGATGGGACCGTGGTCTCTGCATTTACAGCACAGGGCGTAGGGACAGTCGGTCCTACCCCCCAGTGACAGGGCTGTATAGCCCAAGGGGAGACAGTTGGTCTCCCCCTTCAGCAGAAGAGCTGTGTATCTAAAGGGGAGACAGTCGGTCTCCCCCTCCAGCAACCAGGCTCCAACCAGGCTACCTCCACAGTAGCGCTGGCACCAGCTGGTCTCTGCCCACTCAGCAACCCACCAAAGCAGCCTACCAGTCCCCAGCACAACTGTGGTGAGGCACCTAGACATGGACAAGCTTCTCCTCTACCCAGGGGTAGTAACCATTTATTGTGGGTGGGCTGTACTGCTGTTGTGTTTTGTGGGTGGGCTGCTGGACTAACAAGGGCACTGACCGGCAGGAGGTCAGATACCCTGTTAGTCTGTTTGGAAAAGCGGAGAAATGTGACGAGACCAATCTCGCCACATTGCATTGGAGAAGCCTGGTTGCTCGCCTGTTGCCTTTGGACTATGGCCCCATGTTAAAAGCCTTATTTTCCCCTGCAGAAAAGGCTTATTTAACCGGATGCCTGTTCATTTGGTAGTTTAAAATGTATGAACAGCATTACCCCAGATAGCCATCCCGTGGAGTCTATTCGTATGGAGAACAGACTTTGTGAACACTTTAACTCCACGGCGATTGGACTGTGTGCATAGGATCTGAGCGCTATTCGGTACTTTTGTGCGCTCAGATCTAAGCTATCTGGGGATAGGTAGAATGTATATTTTTTGTGCAACAGTTGTAACTTTATACATTTTATGTCTTTTACTGTCTTTTACTGCCATGTGGTTTTGCCTCTGTCCTGGGAGATAATTGGATTACTTGACCACTGCTTGACCCTCAACACGGAGCCTTGTCTCGTCTTTGGGGGGGATTTACTGAATGCTGATAGAGACTGATTGCTAGGAGTGTAAGCCGCTTGGGTGCTGTTCCTATTCGTCCTATTCGTCTGCTAGCAGCTATTTGTTAGGTTCCAGTTCGGGAGTTTGGAATGCTACTTTGTATGCAGTTCGGGAGTTTGGAGCATTCCCTTGTATTCAGTTCGGGAGTTTGGTGTTCTGCAGTAGCTGTGCCTGCATCTCTGGAAGGGGACGATCGCCTAAATGGTTGTAACCCCTTGTGTGCTGAAACGGTCCGTTACAACAACATTCGCTAACTTCCAATCTTCTGGGACTACTCCTGTTAACAATGATTGGTTAAATAAATCTGTTAATGGTTTAGCTAGTATTCCAAAGTTCTTTTAATAACTTTGGGTGTATTCCATCAGGTCCCATTGACTTATTTGTCTTTACTTTTGACAGTTGAAATAGAACCACTTCCTCTGTTAACTCACATGTAACAAATGACTCATTCTTATTTCCAATTAATTAGAGGCGGCTCTCTAATTAAGTGATTTAAGTGGCTGCCTAATTCTGCGCACTGACTGGGGCCTAGCGGCTGCCTAAATCACCTAATGGCAGACTGAAATGTCGGATCTTCGGTCTAAGACCGAGGGCCTGACACAGGGGGCCTTTTTGACGCTAGGTGCTAGGCCCCTGTAGTGGAATGGACGCTCTTAATACACCTTTGATTCCCTGTTCGGCGGTCCGTATCTGTGTGGTCTCCTTGTTCGCACCTTTTAACAACCGACCACCCCTGGCTGTTAACCACAAATTGCTGATTAAGAAGAGTGATTTCCCTGTGTGGCCGCCATTCGTGTATAACCGTACGCACGTGTGAAAACAATTGGTGGCCATTTTGTCTTCTGAACGCGGGCAGCGGTACATGGTAGTCGACGACGTGGAACTATTTTTGGCTACACGACCCTGCGAACACCCGGTAACCTGGTACCGCTGCCCATCCAACTTCCTGAACAGTTATGAGAACAGCGTTCGGGAACAACCGAACCGGGGTAACAGTCGTACGTTAACAGCCAGGGGGAGCATTAGTCTGTGTTTGTGTGAGAACCCCCGAAAGATGACCAGTCATTGCCTTGTTTTCTCTGGAACTGTTTTGGGGCATCACCTCTAGGTTGAATATGGTGGTTCTGCTCAGTATGATAGGAATTGTGTATTTTTGCTGTTGTTGTGAATGGAGAGGTTTTTTGTACCTGAAGATAATTGGCTTACCACACCCAAGCCATGCTTGCAGTCGGTCAAAAAGGACTTCCATCTAACTTTTGAACCAACACGTATACTGCGTATGCTGGTTCAGAATATGTTTTATGTGAATGTGATGTATACTTTTAAAGTTATGAATATTGTGTAAAACTGTATATTTTCCTGCCTGTGATAATTACGTTAGCCCATTGTGTTCAGTAATTATATCACAGGCAGAGGGGATTTTGCTGTAATGAATGGGAGTGTCAGACATTGATGTATTGTTTTGATTGGTTTGTGTCCTTTGTACGCCTGTGTGTCTTCTGGCCTGGGGAATTGTATAAATTGTGAGTGCTTGCTTCCATTAAACAGAACTACTTGACCCTCTAACTCGCAGCCTCCACTCGTGTTTGTAGGGGACAGCTATTATCACTACAGGGATTGCTATGCTCTTCATACTGCTTTAGCTACTGAGCTCTTGTAAGAGCTCTTGTTCCTGATCCTGCTTCGCTCTACAGAAGGAAGAGGTTTACTCACTGGTACCTGGAGCCTGGTCATAGGTCCACGGCGGATAGCAGACGGCGAGATCCCAGCCCAGCAGCGGCGGATCGTGGAGTCTGCAGTAGTAATGGTGTCTACGGTGCTGATGGTCCTTTGGTGAGTGCTAGGAGCATCCTTTCTATGGTCCAACTTTCAGCTAGCCTGGAGGCAACTATAACATCCTCCAATCCTGTCACACTTAGTTTCCCTTGCCATGTCATGCTCCCTCCTCCATGTCATAATCGCCCACCTATGATTCTCACCCTCCCTCATTCTGTCACACTCACCCCACCAACCCTGTCTCATCTACGCCCCTCACTCTGCCAGTTACCCCTTTACTCACTTTGTCACAGTCACAAACTGAAGACATTCATTGTTCACACACGCACAAAGATCACAGGCAGCCCCATAAACAACACTCCGCGAGCAGGCAACACAAACACACAGTTCCAGACACATGCTCACAAAAACATGCATTCACACACAAGGATGCTCTGTCAGACACACACTTTCAGGCACATACACGGGTAGACAATGCCAGAGACACTCAGAAACACACACCAGCACTTATGTATACATGACAGCAAGGCTATGTAACCATACCCTGCAATCATGTATAAATGATTAGCATAATTGCTAATAAAATGTATTTATTGCAAATTAATTTAGTTTGCAAATTATGCCATAGCTACAGTCAGAGCTTCTACAGCAGCGGCACAGGGAGGCGCGATACTGCAAGCCTCTGAACAATGAATACAGAGACTAGCTCTCAGTATCCAGCGTTGCAAGTTTGTCCTTCAAAATATCTACAGCTCCTTATACACACACAATGAACCTCTATGTATTTTTTACTTTGGGTGTTAGGTGAAACTCAAACATGAGGTAGTGGCGGCTCTAGACTTTGTGAGGCCTTAGTGTGGGACTAACGCCTCACAAAGTCTAGAGCTGCCACTGTCAGCTAGACCTTTATCCTCTTCTACATATCTTCCTTCTTTTGTTTTTAATCTAACTAATCCTTGATTTACTTTCCTTTTTTTTATTTATGTATCTAAAAAATGTTTTATCCCCCTTTTTCACTGACTGTGCTATTTTCTCTTCTGTGTGTGATTTGGAAGCTCTTATAACTTGCTTAGCCTCTGTTACGGTACCTCTAATTAAATGCACAAACCACCGTTTAGTGAATGTTCCCCGTTCGCAATACTGTGGTCTGGTGGCGTAGACAGTGAAACCATGCGAACCGTCATCTAGGGAAAACTCCAAACTCCCGAACGGTACCCGTACGGCTTTTTCCCTTCTCGAACTCCAAATACACGAATCGCCAATAGCAGCCGAACGGCAATAGTTTCCAAGCGGCAAATAATTCCAATAAGCAGTCTCTAGGCGCCGGTAATAAAATCCCCCCAATAACGAGACCAAGCTCTGCTTTGAGGGTAAAACACGAACTGATTTACTGTGGGCTACCTGCCCGGTATTTATGCAGGTCTCCCACTTGGTGGACACTCCCCTAGGGGACCAAATGGGAGACTGGAATAACAGAAGGACATGGGGACATTTCAGACATAGATCCCCACAATATTCCCAGCATGCATCACAGTTCCCTCCCCTCTGCTCGGGAAATAATTGGGAAGTAATTCAATTATCTCCCCGAGCAGAGGCAAATCGCCATTTTAACACAAAGTTATAAAACACATTAAAATACATAACTTTCTAATTGCCGAACATATTGCATTCGTGTAACACATCCCCAGATAGCCTGGATCTGAGTGCATATTATTGGCGAATAGCGCTCAGATCCCATTCGCATAGTTCAATCGCCATGGAGTCAAAGTCTATTACAGTTCTTCGGTATGCGATTGACTCCATGGGGCGGCTATCTGGGTTAAGTCCATTCGTGTGGTTGAATCTCCCGAACGGCCGGCATTCGTATACTTTTGTCGATTGAGAAGGGGAGGTCGACGGCTTCAGCGGTGTTCGGTTGAAAAAGTGTCCGTTTTCAGTTCCATGAAATAACCGTCGAACACCGCTGGTCTTTCGCATGGTTAAAATGGCCGCCGCCTCGTGGTCGACATACGAACGACGACCACCCGGTATTCGGTTTTAATTGAGAAGTGTCTGTGGTTAACCGCAACATTCTAATTGGGATCAATAGGTTAACCAGCAGCACACTTCTCTTCTGGGTGGCCGTCCGTTCGGTAGTTTCGTTTGACAAAAACCGACATTCCCTTAAACAAGCATACGAATGGGGAAATTCATGCAACTGGCAAAACAGACGAACACAGTACTTTTAGTCCATACAGATGGGTCTGTCACACGGCTCCCCCCTTGTGGAACACTCCGGCAGACCCGGCTTGACCCTTTGGCGGGTCAACTTGGGGATGACCGGACTGGGAAGGAGTAGAAGGAGTAGGGACGTCTGTTTGCCGAGATAACCCATCTGCATTCCCATTCTGCTTATCGGGTCGGTAGCTGATGGTGAAGTTGTAGGGCTGCAGTGCCAAACTCCACCTCAGCAGTCTGCCATTGTCTCCTGAGACCCGGTTAAGCCAGACAAGGGGATTGTGATCTGTAATAAGTGAAAACTCCTGCCCGTACAAATAAGGGCTCAATTTCTTCAGTGCCCAGACCAGGGCTAAACACTCCTTCTCCACTGCCGCATAACTCACTTCCCGAGGTAGTAACTTTCTGCTTAAGTATGCAACAGGGTGCTCTCCTCCATCTTCCCCGACCTGGCTCAGCACAGCCCCCAGTCCATACATGGAAGCATCTGTATGAACAAGAAAACGTTTGTTAGGGCATTCACAAGAGCCTGCTTAAGTGCTTGAAACGCGGCTTCACAAGCTGGAGACCACAGGACCTGCTTAGGTAAATTCTTCATAGTCAGGTCAGTCAAGGGCTTGGCAGAAAGGCCAGCACTTGGGTCTTGGTGATAGGTGTGGGCCAGTTAGCTACAGCCTCTACCTTGCCTGGCTCCGGTCTCTGGCTTCCACATCCTACTCTGTGACCCAAGTACTGCACTTCTGCCATGCCTAGATGGCACTTGTCTGGCTTCAAGGTCAGGCCTGCGGCCCGATTCTTGTCCAGCACCACCCCCACGTGTACTAAATGGTCTTCCCAGGACTCACTGTAGACCGCAATGTCATCCAGGTATGCACATGCAAAGTCCTGGAAGCCATCGAGGAGCCTATCCACCATACGCTGGAAAGTAGCCGGAGCATTCTTCATCCCAAATGGCATAACCTTAAACTGGTACAGGCCAAATGGGGTGACGAAGGCCGACTTAGGGATAGCATCCTCAGCCAGGGGGATCTGCCAATAACCTTTACATAGGTCAATGGTGGTCAGGTAGCGCCCCCTGGCAATGCGGTCTAATAACTCGTCTACCCAGGGCATAGGGTAGGCATCAGTGGTGGTCCGCTCGTTGAGCCGCCTGTAGTCCACACAGAACCGGGTGGTCCCATCTTTCTTAGGCACCAGAACTACAGGCGAGGCCCAAGGGCTGTCTGAGTGTTCGATAACCCCCAGCCTGGTCATCTCCTGTATCTCCTTCCGCATTCCTTCTCGGACTGCTTCAGGGATACGGTATGGGGGTTGTCGTAGGGGGTTCTGTCCGGGTGTCTTGACCTTGTGCACAGCTAGGGTGGTGTACCCGGGTTCTTGGGAGAACGTCGCCTGCTTCTCCCACAGCAGCTATCTTGCCTGTACCTTCTCTGCCGGGTTTAGCCGGTCCCCCAGCTGTACAAGACTAGTAAGGTCTGTCTGGGGATCCCTCTCTAACAAGTCAGGTAAAGGTAAGTTCTCGGGGTCATCAGTAGCTGGGGCACATTCTGCCGCAACATCCTCTGGTCGTTCCTGATACTCCTTCAGCATGTTCACATGGAAGGATCGCTGAATCCTTTCATCTGAACAGCTGGCTATAAGGTAGGTAGTATCACATACCTGAGCTAACACTTTATACGGGCCCTGCCAAGATGCTTGCATCTTGTTCTTCTTCACAGGCTTGAGTACCAGAACCTTCTGCCCAACCTGGAAGACCTGCTGTCGGGCACCCCGATCGTACCATTGCTTCTGTCTCCCCTGGGCCGCCTGGAGATTCTCCCTTACCATCAGGGACAGTTTCTCCATGCGGTCCCGGAGTTCCAGGACATATGGTACTATGGGGGTCCCTTCTTGCTCTGTCTCCCCCTCCCAGTGTCCTCTAATGAGATCTAGGGGTCCACGGACCCTTCTCCCATAGAGTAACTCAAAGGGGGAGAACCCAGTAGATTCTTGGGGCACCTCTCTGTATGCAAATAGCAGATGAGGCAGGAATCGCTCCCAGTCTCTGCAAGTGTCAGTAAAGGTCCTCAACATCTGTTTGAGGGTGCCATTAAATCGCTCACAGAGACCGTTAGTCTGTGGGTGATACGGTGAGCTAAGCAGAGGTTTAATACCGCACACCTTCCACAGCTGCTTGGTAAGCACAGCGGTGAACTGAGTTCCCTGATCGGAGAGAATCTCCTGGGGGAACCCGACCCTAGTGAAAATTTTAACCAGGGCATCAGCAACCGTCTCTCCCTCTATATTGGACAGCGCTACTGCCTCTGGATAACGTGTGGCATAGTCCACCACGGTGAGAATATACTTCTTACCTGATGGGCTAGCCCTGGCCAGTGGACCCACAATGTCAACGGCTATGCGGGAAAAGGGTTCTCCAATGATAGGCATCGACTGAAGCCTAGCTTTTGGGTGATCCCCCCGCTTACCTACCCATTGACAGGTGTCACACGTGCTACAATAAACCCGCACATCTCGGTTAAAATTAGGCCAGAAGAAGTTTTGTGTGATCCTATGAGCTGTGCGGCGGGAACCTAGATGGCCTGCTAATGGCACATCATGCCTAGTCCGCAGAATCTCCTGCCGGTATTTTGCAGGTACCACTAGCTGTCGATTCTGCGGAGGGGTACTCGGTTTCTGGATCCTGTACAGTCTATCCCCCACCCACTCGTAGTGCTCCCCATCTACTCCTTCTCCCCCAGAATCGGCCCTGGCCCTGTACTTCGCTAGCGTCGGGTCTTCCCTGGGTTCCTTCCCGTACATCTCTGGGGTATCCCAGCCTAAAGGGGCCTGGTCTAAGGTACAAGTCGAGAGTCTTACCTGGGTCTCAGCAGCAGGTGGGCCGGTCTCGGCGGCACGGGTCTGGGCACGGGTCGTGACAGCATCCACTTCAGCGGGACCCATGGGAGCGAAGGTTGAAACAAGGGGCGCCAAGTCATTGCCAAGGAGGACATCCGCTGGTAAGTCCTTCATGACCCCCACATTCACATGTCTAGCGCCCACTCCCCAATCCAAATGTACCCGGGCAACGGGTAGACGAAACACGGCACCCCCGACTACTCGCACTGCGACCGTGTCCCCGGTATGTTGGGCTTCGGATACCAGGTGCTTCTGGAGCAAAGTCATGGTTGCCCCGGTATCCCGTAGACCACTGACCTCCTGGTGGTGCTGTCTGTTATCCCGGTGGGCAGCCTGAACGGGGTCTGCCTCATGCAGGATGCCCTAGCACTCCTCTTCCTCTACACAGTGAGCGGCTGGGAGGGGAGGTCGTGGATTGCCGCCGGGTGGTCTCCTCCAGGACTGGTTCTGGTTGGCGCTGTTCATCGGGCACTCTGGTCGCTTGTGCCCTAGCTGCTTGCACAGGTAGCACTGAATGGGTTGTGCGTACTCCCGTGAATTAAACCGAGGTGGCTGTTGGTACTGGGCAGATGGAGGAGGTGCTGATGGACAATTCATTGGATGCTGATATATGTTAGCTGCTGTTGGTGCTGCTGGCCTGTACTCCACTCTGGCGGGAGCCTTGCTGATGAGACTGTCCAGTTTGCTGGCATCGGTATACTCATCCGCCAGGCGAGCTGCTTCGTGCAGAGTGGAGGGTTTACGGTCCCTTACCCACTCTCTGACCCCTGCTGGCAATTTATCAAAACAATGTTCCAAAAGAAACATCTGCAGCACCTCTTCTCCGGACACAGCCTGGCACCCCAGTGGGCGGCTGTGCGATGCACCTTACATGCCCATTCAACGCATGAGTCCCCAGAGGTCTTGAGTGTCTCGGAACCTCCTCCGGTACGCCTCAGGTGTAACGGCATACCGGGAGAGTAAAGCTTCCCTGACGGCCACATAATCCCCAATCTCCTCATCAGGGATGGCCCGAAAAGCCTCGCTGGCCCGGCCGGATAACTTGCCGGACAATATAGTAACCCAGTCTTCCAGGGGTACCTTGTGCAGGGCACATTGCCGCTCAAAATCAGCAAGGTACCCATCAATCTCTCCTTCTGTCTCACTGAAGGCTTTAAACGCAGTAAATGGTACTTTCTTTCTATCTCCCGGGTTTGCTGTGACTGGGGCTGCTGCAGCACCGCTTTGGCGAAGCAGGTTGGCCTCCACAGCTGCCATGACCCGGTCAATGGTCTCTGTAGTCGGGTTGGGACCATAATGGGCCAGCCTGATTCTTACCGCCCAGTCAAAGCTTGCCTCCTCGGGCGTTCTGTCAGCTGTGCTGGGTCCATTTGTTCCCTCTGTCGCTGGTACTCCATCCATTTCCAGCAATAACGCAATAATATCTCTTTTTCTGAGGTTACTGGCTTGTCCCCCTCTTTGCTCTAATAAATCCTTTAGGGTAGCTCTCCTCAGGTTTTGGTATTGCAATTCCATTTTAATCCTGGTTGCAGTGGTCTCTTTGGGCGTTGAGGATCATCCCGTCGCTGGCCACCAGTTGTTACGGTACCTCCAGTAATTAAATGCACAAACCGCTGTTTAGTGAATGTTCCCCGTTCGCAATACTGTGGTATGGTAGCGTAGACAGTGAAACCATGTGAACCGCCAGCTAGGGAACACTCCAAACTCTTTCCCTTCTCGAGCTCCAAATACACGAATCGCCAATAGCAGCCGAACGGCAATAGTTTCCAAGCGGCAAATAATTCCAATAAGCAGTCTCTAGGCGCCGGTAATAAAATCCCCCCAATAACGAGACCAAGCTCCGCTTTGAGGGTAAAACACGAACTGATTTACTGTGGGCTACCTGCCCGGTATTTATGCAGGTCTCCCACTTGGTGGACACTCCCCTAGGGGACCAAATGGGAGACTGGAATAACAGAAGGACATGGGGACATTTCAGACATAGATCCCCACAATATTCCCAGCATGCATCACAGTTCCCTCCCCTCTGCTCGGGAAATAATTGGGAAGTAATTCAATTATCTCCCCGAGCAGAGGCAAATCGCCATTTTAACACAAAGTTATAAAACATATTAAAATACATAACTTTCTAATTGCCGAACATATTGCATTTGTGTAACACATCCCCAGATAGCCTGGATCTGAGTGCATATTATTGGCGAATAGCGCTCAGATCCCATACGCATAGTTCAATCGCCATGGAGTCAAAGTCTATTACAGTTCTTCGGTATGCGATTGACTCCATGGGAAGGCTATCTGGGTTAAGTCCATTCGTGTTGTTGAATCTCCCGAACGGCCGGCATTCGTATGCTTTTGTCGATTGAGAAGGGGAGGTCGACGGCTTCAGTGGTGTTCGGTTGAAAAAGTGTCCGTTTTGAGTTCCATGAAATAACCGCCGAACACCGCTGGTCTTTCGCATGGTTTAAAATGGCTGCCGCCTCGTGGTCGACATACGAATGACGACCACCCGGTATTCCGTTTTAATTGAGAAGTGTCTGTGGTTAACCGCAACGTTCTAATTGGGATCAATAGGTTAACCAGCAGCACACTTCTCTTCTGGGTGGCCGTCCGTTCGGTAGTTCCATTCGACAAAAAAAAGACATTCCCTTAAACAAAGCATACGAATGGGGAATTCATGCAAATGGCAAAACAGACGAACACAGTACTTTTAGTCCATACAGATGGGTCTGTCACAGCCTCTTGCTGCCTAATCTTATAGATCATTCTGTCTTCCTCACTCTGTTTTTTTTTATTTTTTATAATTACTAAATGCTAACTTGTTGTTTTTTTATTATTTTGGCCACATCTGCGGAGTACCACAGTGGTTTCTTGACTTTTTTGCTTTTACTGACAAGCCTAATGCAATATTCTGTTGCCTTTGACGGTGCAGCATCTAAATAATCCCATTTCTCCAGGACTCCATTTAAACCACTCCATTCTGATAACGATGCCTTTATGCATACTCTAATTGCAGTTTTGAAGCAGTTCTAGTGTATAGATCATGTTCCTGCACTCTCACTGCTTAATTTCTGCCATTTTGGAGTTAAATCGCTTTGTTTATACAGCCCTAGACCCCCCTTCATGTGACTTACACAGCCTTCCTAAACACTTCCTGTAACGAGTGATCTAATGTTTACACTTCCTGTATTGCACATTCTGTTTAATTTAGAATGTCTTATCTCCTGCTATGTTAATCTAGACTTTACAGGAGCCTCCTGTGTGTGATTAAAGTTAATTTACAGAGCAGGAGGTAAAAACTTTTAAAGTAAGTTACATCTGATTGAAAATAAAACCATTTTGTTTTCATGCAGGCTGTGCCAGTCACAGCCAGGGGAGGAGGCCCCAGGGAGAGTGCGCAGCTTAGCGGACAGGGGTACATGTATGAGTGTGGGATGGATGATGCAGGATTGGCTATGTGCTATGTGTGGGAGTTTGAGATGTGAGGAAGTGGGTGGTGACAGATCAGACGGACCTCAGTGCCAGTGCTCAGTGCCATTTAGGAGCCAGGCCAGCAACAAGTTTTCCTGCCTCCTCCTGTTACTGGGCTTGCTGGATTTCTGCCTGGGGTCCTGGATGCTGGATCCTGGTTGTTACAGCCATCCTCTGTGCCTCAGGGCTGGTGCTGCAGCAGACAGTGGCCTCCTCCTTCCCCAGCAGCCTGGCGGTGAGGTTCCCCGCCCCAGCAGTCTGGCTCCCCCTGTGTCTCCCTCCCTGGGCACCCTCCGTGTGTTTACCTCCATGGGCACCCTCCCTCGGGCTCTGTGAGCCCCAACTCTCCTCCTCGGGCCCTGTGCAGGATCTCCCGACACCCTGAAAGATGTCGGTGTCGGGCGTCCTAGGTATCCTTCAATGCTGCGTTACGCATGGTCAGGGCAGTGGGCCCTGGGGCTCTGCTGGCGATGGCCAATGTCGAAGCCCCGTTTCGCTTGTTGCCAGTTCATATGGATTGTCATCACCTCCTGGGTGGTGGGTTTGTGGACGGTATTATGTGGATATGTGCTTCCTGATGGGTTGTTCATATCCTGCTTTTACGTTGAGTGCGTCAGCGCTTTCCTGGAGTGGGTGGTGCGGCAGGAGGTAGGGATCGGCTCGTTGCTGCATTGCCTTGATGGCTTTTGTGTGTGGGCCTTCGCTGACTTGTCGACTCTTGCTCGACTTGGCGGAGTGAGTTTTCAGGTGCTTTAGGGTCCTCTTAGAGCACGATAAGAAAGTGGGGCCCAGTGACGTGCCTTAGCTCCTTGGGTATCACAATTGACTCAGTGAACATGGAGTGCTGTCTGCCACGGGATAAGGTTGAGAGGCTGTGGCTATGGCCAGGGGTCTGAGGAGGATGCAGCTGTGCCAACTGCAGTCCCTGTTAGGGGGCTGACTTTCAACTGCCGGATCTTGCCCATGGGGCAATTGTCTTGCAGGCGCCTGGTGGCCGTGACTACCCGGGCCGCAGCATTTTATCTGGCTCACAAGGTGATTGCTGGTTGACCTGGAGGTCTGGGTTTCCTTCTTGACCGAGGATATTGAAAGGTCATCTTGGCAGGCACCAGAGGTGTCCGATTCAGACTTGCCTCTCTATACGGACGCGGCTGGCTCTGTCTGGTTGGGGCAATTCTGGGATCGCGCTGGTGTGCTGACATGGTTGGTGGCGTGGTCCGCCTCCGGCTTGACCAGGAATCTTGCCTTCCTGGAGCTTCACATTGTGGTGGCATTGGATTTATGGGGTTGGGACCTACAGGACCGTCGGGTTGTTATTCACTGTGCCTACCTCGGGGTTGTCCAGGCGTTTAGCCAGCTCTCGGCCCCCCTTTTCTCTTTCAGTACTTCTCCTGCTAGCGCCTGGTGATCTGGTGCCCGTGTCTTATGGAGTTCCTCTTGGGCCAAAGTACTCCAGGGTATGGGTGGAATGGCAGGCACGGGAGTCAGATGTGGGTGTATTTGCGGGTTCGCCTGCTCGTTACAAGGTCTGTTGTGACTGCTGGAGCATTGGGTTCCGGTGGATAAGTCACCCTCCGGGGTGTCCTCGTGCGTTTCCTGTTTAGTTTTCTGGTTAAGTCCCAGGGTTGGGTGGATGTCACCACGGAGTTTCTGGTATGCGGTGTAGGGCCCGTGCAAGGGTCACTTTCTGTGGATCCAAAGAGGCCTGTTTTGGGGGACCTTAGGCACAGAGGTATGCCTCACCATTTCTTTCTTTCTTTGGATATTGGTGGGTCCGAACTGGACAGCCGGTAGGGGAGGATTCTGTTTGCGGATGTTCGGGATGGTCAGGACCTGGTGTCCTTCAAGACTCGTCCATACAACACCGACATCCTCGGCAGGGGCAGGTGGGTCCCGCTGGCAGTGGTCCCAGGATTGGACACCTGTCTGGTCAGGGCGCTCAGGGAGTCTGTGGTACGGCCATCCCTGGCTGGCCCGCTCATGGTATACGAGGAGGGGAACTTCCTCTCCCCTTTTTGATTTATTTGGCGGTCATTCTTTCCGCATTGGCGCTGCGATGGAGGCCTCTCGGCTGGGTATGCCAAATTGGGATGTGCGGAGGATAGGAAGGTGGGACTCTAGGAGATTTGTTCCTGTGTGCGTCCCGCTGGTTTGCTCCGTTGATTGTTTTTCATTCTCGGGGCGGATGATTGAGCACTCAACGGTGGAGGTTCAGTGGTCCAGCGCCGTCTGGGTCTGGTTCCTCCCGGAAGTGGTCGGGTTAGCTATCTTGTGAGGGGGGGGTGTCATTGGTTCTGTTTATTCCCCTTGGGGGGTACTTTCCTTGGGACGGTGCCGCTCGGAGACTTGGTTAGACATAGGGAAGCGGGACTTGTCCCAGATCCTTATGTTATTTCCAGGTTTTTTTTGCGTAGTGTGGTCGGAGGTTGTGGCGAGGAACTATTGGTGGCAAGCACACAGCCAGAGTGCGTTGGAGCGCAGCTGTGAAGGGTTCTGCTGTTGTGTTTCGCCGTTCGTTATAGGGGTTTGGGGGATACCCGTTTCATAACGTTTTGAGAAGGGAGAGGCAGATTTGTTGCAGCTGGCTGGGGTTCATTTGACTGAGGTCGGGCTCGACCGTTTTAATCTGGCCATGCGAGGGGCGGTGGAACAGGCCATGGTTGGTTTGTTTGGGGTCCCCCGCCTATTTTAGGCTTAAAACAGCTGGGTTGTGGTGGGATGGTTTGGTAGATTAGATGAAAAAGGGGGATAATGGCCGGGTCTCATCCTACCCCTGTCTCTTATGGTGAACCTGGAGGAGGTACCAGGTTGGACGTGTCCCCACTGGGTTGTAAGTCGACTGGCGGGGAGCATTATGGTTGGGCCCCACTTAGCGGAAAACCAGCTGGTGGGGAGCCCCGAAAAGGAAGATGTTTTTATTATGCCGAGGGGGGGGAGGTGAGAGCCTTGGGGAAGTTAGATTGGCAAGGACGGTTTTCTTCGGTTACTGTATGACTATATGCAATTTGTTTATGTTAATTTATGATATTTATTATTTATGTTATACGTTAAAAGAGTTATACAGTATTTGGTTGTGTTAATAAATGCTGTGGCCTGTTTTCTCCAAGAAGTTGTCTGTCGTTATTTGAAGGGGTATGTTATGGTTTTATGGGAATCAAGGGAATGCTATCCAATGCCCACTACGAACATACATGTGGGAAGAGCTGCATAAACAGATACAAAAAGTGATTTAACTTCTAAATGGCAGAGAATTGAGCAGTGAGACTGCAGGGGCATGATCTATACACCAACACCGCTTCATTAAGCTAAAGTTGTTTTGGTGACTATAGTGTCCCTTTAAATGACCAATAAGCTTGACTGGATGTGATATTATGGTAATGCAGGAAGACAGGCCTGTGTATTGCAGTTATACCCAGATATTATGACACAAAGTGACTGGTTTCAACAATAAGTCTATGGGCAGAAAATAACAGTGGAGATCTTGCAGTGCTTTTTATGCACAATTACTGAGGTTATGACGATACATTGTTTTGATGTAACTTTTTGGTGAATATTTGGTGGCATTGTACATGTCAGGCTTGCGTTTCAGCCTCCAGGACAACAAATGATTTTATCATGTGATTACACTTTATTTTATTAATCATTGTAATTAAGTAATTTGCAGGGTATATATGCTGGGAAACTAAAGTGCAAGATTGGAGTATATTCACTCACCTTCCTGGGTCTGATTGTAGGGAGCGTTTGCCCCTGCCACACACTCTGTCCATATCTGGGACTGCTCGTCATAAGACATAACAAACAGAAAGTCACAGGAAGATGCAATCGCACTGTAGTTATAACAGCGTAAGTCCACACAGTCAGGTGACCACGCCACGTCAAATGTTACCTAGAAAAACACACAAAGATTAGACCAAGACGGGATCAGAGAGAGACACCATGCCACGTGAAATGTTACCTAGAAAAACACACAAATATTAGACCACGGCAGGATCAGAGAGAGAGAGAGAGAGAGAGAGAGAGAGAGAGAGAGACACCATGCCACGTCTAATGTTAGCTGGAAAAAACAAAACAAAGATTAGACCATGACGGGATCAGAGAGAGAGACACCACGCCACATCACTAGAGCACTAGCCACGTCAAATGAGAAACACACAGACATTACCTCTCCAATCAGTGAATTATGGTGAAATGAAAACGTGGATTTGTCTGGAATTTAAAATTCTAATTTGAGGCCAAAATAGAACTAGAAAAATTCTCTGTTAACTATAATTTAGCGATTTTAGTGTAAAATTCAAACACTATTTTAAATTCCCAACAACTGACCTTAGTGAATAATCTTTTTAACTACAAAAAAATGTTAGTCCAGAAAATCAGAGTTTGTCTCTAGTTCAGAGGGGAAGAGAGGATAAAAACAGTAAGAGAATAACCTGAGAACAAGCCGAGGTCAAAAGGGATTTAGAAAACTACAGAAATTGATTAGGCACAGGAAGGCTGGTTTTACCTGAGACCCAGGAATTTCTCTGTGAAACGCATCTGTTGTCTCCTTGACCAGTGCAGTTAATGCGTAATATTGCGGTGATCCTTTGAAGATCGGCTGCTCAATGTCCAGATTAATTCCATCCATGAATTGATGCTTTGCCAGATTTACCTTCTCCGTGATCCAAGCCGTTCTGTTATCTGGGTCAACCATGTCCGTAATACAAACATCACCTAAAACAGCCCAAAATGTTTACAATCAAACAGCTTTAAAGTTAATTCATACCTGGTGACTTGTAAGCCTGTCTAGAGAAGTGGGACTTGAAAACGTATTTTATTGACATTATTGTAAAGTATTTTATAAGCCGGCTGTTGAGCTCCACCATTTATCCATTTAGTTTATTAACAAGCAACACAAACAAAGAGGAAGAACAATGTCTGCTTCACAACCTCTTGTGATATATAGAGAGAATACAACTACACACAATTTCCATTATTAAACAGCATATGCTACATTTCATGATTGTATTTTAGCGTCTCAAATGGTGCGAGGAGAGACTGAGAGCATTACTGAGTTTCTTTTCAGGATGCGATAACAGCCAGCATTATTAGAGATGCTGTAACGGAACTCACCGTACTCCGACCGAGTGCCTTCCGTTGATGGACGCTTCCTAGCTTGCGCCAAGGACCACAAGCACCGTACCGGACACCACAACCACCGCAGACTCCACAACCGCCGTAGCTTAACTGGTAGTCTCGCCGTCTTCCTCCCACCCTGGATCAGCTTCTGTCTTCCAGGACCGTGTGGGAAAGACCTCTTCCTTCCACCCTGTATGAACCTCCGACATCCAGGACTGTGTGGGGAAGACCTCTCCTCTAGGAGAGCGCAGGGCTGCCATCAGGGGGTGACAACCATGACGGTTGTCACGGGCCCGCGGCCCTGGGGGGCCCGGACTGCACAGTTAATCCTCTGCATGCCCGGGCCCCCAGCCCTTCAATCTGTGTATATATATATATATATATATATATATATATATATATATATATATATATATATATATATATATATATATATATAGCTATAGCGAGTACCGCTATGTAAATATGCCTCTGCGGGCCTTGTTCGCTTCCAATCAGGGACCAGGATATACTTACCTTCCCCTCCAGCACTCTTGTGAGCCACAGCTGTAAAGCGTTGCCGTGGGTTGTCATGATAACGCTCTGCGGCACGCAATGCATGCTGGGCTCGCGTCAGAAATAGAGCACTGGCTGCAGGAGGGAGCACATGGAGGGAGTCTGCTGGGCTCCTCCTTGCTGGCCCAAAAAGCAGAGCCACCGGACCACAAGGGAATCCAGTGTCCCCCCTCCCTGGCTACAGGTAAGAGGCAGGGAGGGGAGGAATAAATTTTTCTTTGGAAATTATAAAAATTCAACATAAAAACAAAATACCTCCCAGCAGCATTTGTCACACATCCACCACACACATACATCACCCCAGACAAAATGAATCCACTACACAACCATACACATCATCCACCACATAAACACACAAACTGCATCCACTACACAACCACACACACATCATCCACTACACACACACACATTCTGCAGTCACTATATACACACTACATCCACTACACAAACACACACTCTGCATTTACTATACACAGACACACTGTATTCACTACACACACACACTACATCCACTACACAAAAACACACTCTGCATTAACTATACACATACACACACACACACACACTACATCCAGTGCATAAACACACACAATACATCCACTATACACACACATACAATCAGAATCCACTATAAACAGCGTATCCACTTTACTCACGCACTTTGTATCCACTACACACATTCTCTAGCCACTATACACACACAAACAAATCCAGTACACACACACTTCATCCTTGTGGGTGGACTTAAGATGGGCCCTGTAGGTTGGTTTGGGAGCGGGTCATGTAGGCAGACTTGGGGCAGGTCATGTGGACGGACTTGGGGATCGGGTCCCGAGGGCCCAGACCGTGGGCTGTGTCAGGGGCCCCAAAGTTTCTTGTGGCAGCCCAGGGAGAGCGTATCCGGAACAGCTCAGAGCTAAGTGATAAAGCACAAGGGAGTATGCAGAACATAGCAATCACCAATGTGATTATAGCAGTTCCCTCCAATCGCGAGACAAGAATGTGTTGAGGGTCAAGAAGATCTGTTTACTTGGCACCAGAGGGCCTTCTTTTATGCAGGTTTTCCTTACATAGGACCACCCATAAGGGTTTTCAGAACAACCAATAAAAACATTACAACACATACAATAAAGTAAACCACTCCCATTCATCCCAGCAGAAATCCTCCCCTCTGCCTGTGATACAATTATCTCAACACAATAGACTAACTTAATTATTGTTACGATTGCCCCCGGTCTAGCAGGGGGGTTGATCGCTTGGATGTCCTGGTTCCCGCAGTAGAGAGTCGAACGGAGTTCCTTCGGTAAAAAGCTGCAAGTGCAGAGTATCCCAAAAAACGATATAAGCATGAATATCCCGGATCCCTACAACATGAGTCGAGACTGCAAGTTGAGGGTCAAAACAAACTGATTTTACTGGCACACAAACATGGCAATTTATGCAATTCTTCCATCAGGCACTGCTGGATGAGAGGGATACTCCCACTGGGATGTACCGTTAAGTGGATTATCCCTCCGTGCAGTAGAACCGACAATTCACATTAAAATCTATAGCTTTTACAATACTTGGTAGATTTAAACGAATGGACATTCGGTAGATAGCTGAGGTATGAGCGCACCTTTCGTGAGAATACCGCTCAGATCCCAGCTAAAACAACCGAACGCCGCAAGAAATACACTTTGCCCATGAGTTCACCTGAAACTACCGAACACCAATGGGAAACCGTAATAGGGGAATACCGGGGCTCCCGAACGGCCTGGAAGTCCAGCGGGGTTCGCTCCGTCGAGTAGCCGATTTTGGCTCCATGCGCTCGACGACCAAACCCCGCTGTAAGACAAAGGATCCAAGATAGCGACCACCGCGTGGTCAGTAGCCGAACGACGGCCACCTAGGAATGCCTTTAATTACCAATTGCAACACTGTTTTTTTAAGGGCCCACACCACGGCCAGGCATTCTTTTTCAATGGCGGCGTAGCTTACGTCTCGTGGTAACAGTTTCCGGCTTAGATATGCTACAGGGTGTTCTCCGCCATCTACTCCAACTTGGCTGAGCACTGCTCCCAATTCAAACATTAAAGCGTTTATGTGAACAAGAAATCGTTTAGTTGGATCAGGAGCAGCAAGTACAGGTGCATTAGTGAGAGCCGTCTTGAGTTGGTTAAATGCCTGATCACACTCTGGGGCCCAGACGACCTGTTGGGGCAGATTCTTGCGGGTCAGGTCAGTCAGGGGTTTGGTCAGGGTACTGTAATTGGGCACGAATTTTCTGTAGTACCCTGCGGTACCCAGAAAAGCGAGTACTTGGGTCTTGGTCCTAGGGGTGGGCCACTTAACGGCTTCAATTTTGGCTGGTTTGGGTTTTTGTTGCCCGCTTCCCACCCGGTGGCCCAAGTACTGTACTTCTGCCATCCTATATGGCACTTGCTAGGTTTCAGTGTCAACCCTGCCTCTCCAATACTATCAATAACGGCCCCTATGTGTTGCAGATGATCTGCCCAGGTCTGGCTATATATGGCAGTATCGTCCAGATATGCGCTTGCATATTCCTGGAACCCATCCAGTAGCCGATCTACCATCCGCTGAAAGGCTGCTGGGGCGTTTTTCATCCCGAAGGGCATGACCTGAAACTGGTACAGGCCAAACGGGGTGACAAACGCCGACTTGGGGATGGCATCTTCGGCTAATGGAATTTGACAGTATCCCTTACACAGATCTATGGTAGTGAGATACTGGCCTTGTGCCATCTTATCCAGCAGCTCGTCTATCCGGGGCATCGGATAGGCATCAGACACTGTTTTGTCGTTTAGCCTCCGGTAGTCCACACAAAACCGTGTTGTACCATCCTTCTTAGGTACCAGCACTACCGGCGATGCCCAGGGGCTATCGGAATGTTCAATAACCTCTAGCTGCAACATCTCCTCAATCGCTTTCCTCATATGTTCCCTGACTGCTTCAGGGATACGATATGGGGTCTACCGCATAGGTAGCTGTCCAGGGGTCTCGACTCGGTGAGTGGCTATCGGAGTGTACCCAGGTATATTGGTGGCTCCTTTAGCCGCTATCAACTCTTGTACCTGGGCTCGCTCCTGAGGGCTTAGCCGCTCGCCCAATTGAACCCCCTTGGAGGGCTCTGTCTGGTCGTCCTGTTCTAATAGGTCAGGTAGCGGCAGGTTCTCCTGATCCTCAGAGGCGGAGGCGCATATGGCTGCCACGTCCTCTATCCTCTCATGATAGGCTTTGAGCATGTTCACGTGGAGCATGCGTCTCTTCCCTATCCCTGAGCAGGGGCCAATCACATAGGTGGTGTCACATCTCTGTTCCACCACCTGGCATGGGCCTTGCCAGATGGCCTGCAGCTTGTCTGTGCGGACAGGTTTTAAAATCAACACTTTCTGTCCCACTTGAAAGCTGCAGTATCTGGCTCCCCTGTCATACCAGCAGTGCAGTCGTTGCTGGGCCGCCTGGAGATTGGTGCGCACGGCCTGGGTTAGGGCCTCCAGGCGGTCCCTGTACTCCAGCACTTAAGGTACAATGGGGGTCCCATCAGCACTACTCTCTCCCTCCCAATGCTCTCTAATTAGGTCCAACGGCCATCTCACCCTTCTCCCAAACAACAACTCAAAAGGGGAAAATCCGGTCGACTCCTGTGGTACCTCTCTATAAGCGAAAAGCAGATGAGGTAGAAAATTGCTCCCAGTCCTTATGGGCCTCTCCAAATGTACAGAGCATCTGCTTCAAGGTACCATTAAACCTCTCGCATAAACCGTTGGACTGGGGGTGATATGCTGTGTTACAAACTGCTATTTGTAACTGGCCCTTTAAATGGCAAATTGCCCTGCTTCCCTGGGTTGTGGAGAAGCCTATTTGCCAGCCTCCTTCCACATGGCCCCTGGGAGACTGTGAAAATGTATGTGTGACGAGACCAATCTCGCCACATTGCATTGGAGGAGCCTGGTTGCCCACCTGCTGCCTTTGGATTATGGACCGGCAGCTAAAGGGTTAATTTTACTGTGCAGATGGATTTATTTCTCCCTTTCTGCACAGCCGTTCGGTAAATTTTATCTACCGAACAAACAGTTTCTTTTCAGCCTCCCCAGAGCCGTGGGAAGCCGGCCGGCGACCTTGATTGGCCACCCAGAAGCTGGAGTACGCCCTCCATTTACCTCCCTGAAGCCGCGGTTAACCGCGGCTTAACGAGCGTGTTCCGGCAATTGACCACCCAGTAGCTGCGGTTAACCGCAGCTTAATTGATTGTTACTGGGTGGTCGCGGTTACACTTAGCCGCCACACGATGGCGGTGTTCTGGAGCTCCCCGGGGAGCCAGCGCTTTTCTGCCCGGCTTTCCTGCATCAAACCCGGACACTTTTACGTGCAGGCACCGCTGAACCTCCATCCCCTGGTTCTAATTCATACGGATTTAACGAATGCATGTAAATTCGGTATTTTGTGTTGGGGGAATGTTTTAACCCAGATAGCCATGCCATGGAGTCTGTTCGTGGAATTCAACACTTTGGCTCCATGGCAATTAAACTGTATTTGTGTGGTCTGAGTGCCATTCACCTAATAATGTGCGCTCAGACCTGAGCTATCTGGGGATATGTTACATGTATATATTTACTGTACCATTTGTCCCATTATGTATTTTAAAGTGATAGTCTGTCTTTGTGTGCCCACGTGTGTAATGGAGTTTTGCCTTTGTCCTGGGAGATAATTGAATTACTTCTCCAGGGCAGAGGGGAGGAAGCCAGGATGCATTGTGGGGATGTTTTACTTCTGTATGTCTGTAATTGGTACATGTCTGTCTTTTGTTACAGTCTTCCATCTGTGTCCACCAGGTGGGAGACCTGCATAAATACTGGGCAGGTAGCCCTCATTAAACAGACCACTGCTTGACCCTCAACACGGAGCTCTGTCTCGTCTTTGGGAGGATTTACTGTATGCTGATAGAGACTGATTGCCAGGAGTGTAAGCAGCTTGGGTGCGTTTCCTGTTCGTTTGCTAGCAGCTATTCGTGAGTTTCCAGTTCGGGTGTTTGGAGCATTCCCTTGTATGCAGTTCGAGTGTTTGGAGCATTCCCTTGTATGCAGTTCGGGTGTTTGGTGCATTCACTTGTATTCAATTCGTGAGTTTTGGTGATTCTACAGTAGCTGTTCCTGTCTCTGAAAGGGGATTATCGTCTAAGCGGTTTTTACCCCTTTTGTGCAAAACGGTCCGTTACAGTATGCACTTTTATTTGGGGTGTATGGCCCTTTAAGACTGTCAGTGGGCATATTGGGGCTTATGGACTCTTTATGGGACTGGTGCTGGCCCTTTAAGCACCTTTTTGGGGCGTCAGGAAGATTGGGACACTGCCCCTTTAAGACGGTGTCCCCTGTGTCCCCAGACCTGGTTAAAACCCTTTGTGCCTGGCTATTTCCCACTTGGTTCAGTAAATGGGGCTCACTGAACCAAGTACCACACAGGCAGACCACCCAGAAGTGGAAGTGTGCAGGCAGTTTACCTCCCAGAAGCTGTGGTTAACTGCAGCTTAATTGGCGAACGCTGGGTGGCCTTTGTTAGTTTGCCGAACACGTGGCGGCAGCCATCTTTGTTAATGCGAACGAGGTCAGCGGTATGTGTTGCCAAATTCATGGAACTAAAATCGGCTACACATTTCCGCGAACACCGCTGAGCTCTACCTTCTCCCCTACTGGTTTTACAGCCGATGGGACTTAGTAGTTTTTTCAGCCTGAAATAGACCCAAATCTATGGAACTGTTTTGGGCAGGAAAATGTGCTTGCGGTCGGTCATTAAGGGACCTCCAGCTAACTTTTAACCCCTGGATGGATTTGGCTGATTTTTGGTTATGTTTATGTTTTAAGTGTGCGGATTCCAAATATGAAGATTGGATGTGTAGTTTTAAAGTTACAGTGTATGGATAAAAACTGTATTTTTACTGCCTGTGTTTAATTATGTTAACCCATTGTGTACCATAATTAGATCACAGGCAGAGGGGAGGATCTTTGTGTGTAATTGCTGGAAGTGTTTCTGTAATGTACGTTTATTATTGGTTGTTGTGTAAAACCCGGTGGGTGGTCCTATCTCAGGGAAACCTGCATAAAAGAATGTTCTTTGTGTGCCAATAAACAGAATGACTTGACCCTCTTACTTGCAACCTTGACTCATGTTTGTAGGGGACTACAGGGATTGCTATGCTCTTCATACTCCCTTAGCTACTGAGCTCTTGTAAGAGCTCTTGTTCCTGATCCTGCTTCGCTCTACAGAAGGAAGAGGTTCACCTACTGGAACCTGTAGCCTGGTCGTAGGTCCAGGGTGGATAGCAGACGGCGAGATCCTAGCCCAGCAGCGGCGGTTCGTTGAGTCTGCAGTACTTATGGTGTCTACAGTGCTGATGGTACTTTGGTGAGCGCTAGGAGCATCCTTTCTACGGTCCAACTTCCAGCCAGCCTGGAGGCAACCGTAACATACTGAGTTTACTATCGGCTTAATGCCACATATCTTCCACAGTTGCTGGGTGACCTCGGCGGTGAACTGGGTACTGTGACAGAACCATCTGTCTGCTGGATTTTTGCCCGTTCGTCTGTTTGTCCCCCGTTCGTATGAATGGCTGGTTTCTATAGCCCAGCCATTCGAATGACTCTTTTTTCCCGAACAAATCTGCCGAACGAACGGCCACCCAAGTGAGGAGTGTGCTGCTGGTTAACAAAGTGATCCCAATTAGAACGTTGTGGTTAACCGCAGACACTTCTCAATTAAACCGAACTCAGGGTGGTCGTCGTTCGTATGTCGACCACGAGGCAGCGGCCATTTTAAATCATGCGAACGCTCAGCGGTGTTTGGCTCTATTTCTATGGAACTGAAAACGGACACTTTTTCTGCCGAACACCGCTGAAACAAGGGAACGCCTGGCTGCCTCCACGAAAGCATGCGAACACCGGCCGTTCGGGAGATTGAGAGCATACAAAAGACTTAACCCAGATAGCCTTCCCATGGAGTCATTCGTATACCGAAAGACTGTAAGAACTTTGACTCCATGGCGATTGAACTATGTGTGTGGGATCTGAGCGCTATTCGCTAATAATATGCACTCAGATCCAGGCTATCTGGGGACATGTAATACTAACGGGAAATGTTCAGTTTTCATGTAGTTATGTATTTTTATGTCTTTTATTATTTTATGTTTAAGATGGCGACTGTCCTTGTCCTGGAGTTAATTGAGTTACTTGGTAATTAACTCCAGGGCAGAGGGGAGGGAATCAGAATGCACTGTGGGTAAAATATGTGACTGTGTGTCTGAAATGTCCTTCTATCTGTCTGTAGTTTAAGTCTCCCATTTGGTCCCCTAGGGGAGTGTCCACCAGGTGGGAGACCTGCATAAATACGGGCAGGTAGCCCACAGTAAAACCAGATCTTATTTGACCCTCAATGCGGAGCTTCTGTCTCGTTATTGGGGGGATTTCTTCTTCACGTTTAGAGACTGCTGGATGGAACGAAAGCCGCTTTGGGGATATTATTGTTCGACGGTTACCAGCAGTTCGTATATTGCCGTTCGGGAGTTTGGAGCCGTTCGTGGATTTCGATCGGGAGATTGCCGCTTCCCCTGCATTGGGTTCGTGTGTTACAGAGTAAGCGGACGGAGACTGTACTGCAGCCGGGGAAGGTTTACTAAACGGCGGTTTTGCCTAGAGACACTGGAGGTGACTTAACAATTGGTGGCAAGCGACGGGATGAATCCTACAGCACTGGAGGTCAGCTACAAGACATGCAGTACGAGGAATTAAGGCGTGCTACACTTAAGGACATATTGGAACGCCGAGGAAGGTCAGCAAGCAATTTAAAGAAACGGGAGATTATTGCTTTGCTAATGGAGATGGATGCAGCAACGGGAATGGAAAGAGTCAACGTGCCCAGTACCTTGGATTTAACACCCGAGGAAATACAATTCAACCGGGCAGTGCAAATAAGGCTGGCACATTTTGGCCCCAACCCCTCAGCTGACATCGTGGTTCGTGTGCAGGCAGCAGTTGCAGCACAGCAGGCGCTCCGGGAAAGAGGAGCTGCAGCAGCAGAGGTACAGTATGATAATAATGTGGTTGCTAGAAAGAAGGTACCTTTTGCTGCATTTAAACATTTTGTGGAAACAGAGGGAGAGATTGATGGATTTTTAGCAGACTTTGAGAGGCAGTGTGCGCTACATCAGGTACCTGCAGATGAATGGGTCACCATCCTCTCTGGGAAATTATCTGGCCGGGCTAGTGAAGCGTTTCAGGCCATCCCAGAGGAGGAGATCACCAGCTACCAGGCCGTGAAAGAGGCGCTCCTAGCCAGGTATGCGGTGACCCCAGAGGCGTACAGGCGAAGGTTTAGAGAAACCAACAAGCTGGTTGGGGACTCTTATGTGGAGTGGGCCTGCAGAGTTCATCGTACCGCAGCCCACTGGATGGCTGGATGCCAAGCGGTAACTGGGGAGGAGGTATTACAAGTGTTCCTGCTGGAGCACTGTTTTGATAGACTACCTGCTGGGGTCCGAGAATGGGTCAGAGATAGAAAACCCTCTACCCTACCCGAGGCTGCCCGTCTGGCAGATGAATACACGGATGCCCGCAAGTTGGATGGTACAGCTGCTAAAGCCCCTGCCAGACTGGAGTATCGACCAGCAGTAATACCCGCTCCTTCAGTCTACCAACCCCCAGTACACCGTACCCCAGCCGCACCACCAGCTAACAATTATGTGCAGCCAGCCCGATTTAATGCCCGTGAGTATTCCCAACCCATCCGGTGCTTTGGGTGCAAGCAGTTGGGGCACAAGCGTCCTGAGTGCCCACTGAACAGTGCCAACCAGGCTCAGTCCTGGAGGAGACCAGTCAACGGGAATCAGCGCCCACCTCAGCCTGCTGCTCACTGCCTAGAGCAGGAGGAATTCTGGGGCATCCTACACGAGGCAGACCCAGTGCAAGCAGCTCACCAGGATAATCGCCAGCAACATCGGCAAACTGTGAAGCTGAATGGCAGAGTGGTGAATGGGCTGAGAGACACAGGAGCCACGATGACACTGCTCCAAAAGAACTTGGTCTCAGAGCATCAACACACTGGGGACACTGTGGCAGTGAGGGTAGCAGGGGGTGCCGTGTTTCGCTTACCTGTTGCCCGGGTACACTTGGATTGGGGAGTGGGCGCTAGACATGTGGATGTGGGGGTGATGAAGGACTTGCCCGCAGATGTTCTTCTGGGAAACGATTTGGCCCCTTTGGTTTCAGCCTATGCTCCGATGGGCCCTGCAGATGTGAACCCAGTGACCACCCGTGCCCAGACCCGTGCTGCCGGAACCAGCCCACTTGCTGATGAGACCCAGGTAAGATCTCCTTCCCCGACTGGTACCCCAGATCAGGTCCCCTTAAGCTGGGATTCCCCAGAGGAGTTTGGGAGGGAAACCCGGGCAGATCCGACCCTCCAAAAATACAAAGACAGGGCAGATGCTGGAGAGGAAGGAATAGATGGGGAACGGTATGAGTGGGTGGGGGACAGGTTATATAGGATCCCTAAACCTTCCCAGAAGAGTGTTGCCTCTCCGCCGAATCGCCAGTTAGTGGTACCTGCAAAGTACCGGCAGGAGATTCTGCGGATAGGGCATGATGTTCCATTAGCTGGACATCTAGGGTCCCGCCGCACAGCCTATAGGATCTCACAGAATTTCTTTTGGCCAAACTTCAACCAGGCTGTGCGGATGTACTGCAGCACGTGTGACACATGTCAATGGGTAGGAAAGCGGGGGGACCACCCTAAGGCTAGGCTATTATCGATGCCTATTATAGGGGAGCCCTTTGCCCGCATAGCCGTTGACATCGTGGGTCCACTGGCCAGGGCTAGTCCATCCGGTAAAAAGTATGTTCTTACCGTGGTGGACTATGCCACCCGCTATCCAGAGGCAGTAGCGCTGTCTAACATAGAGGCAGAGACGGTTGCTGATGCCCTGGTTAGAATTTTTACTAGGGTCGGGTTCCCTAAGGAGATTCTCTCCGACCAGGGAACCCAATTCACCGCTGTGCTCACCCAGCAGCTGTGGAAGGTGTGTGGCATTAAGCCGTTACTTAGCTCACCCTACCACCCACAGACTAACGGTCTCTGCGAGCGCTTTAACGGTACCCTCAAACAGATGCTGAGGACCTTTACAGACACTTGCAGAGACTGGGAGAGATTCCTGCCTCATCTATTATTTTCTATAGAGAGGTGCCCCAGGAATCTACTGGGTTCTCCCCCTTTGAGTTGCTGTATGGGAGAAGGGTCCGCGGACCCCTAGATCTCATTAGAGGCCACTGGGAGGGGGAGACGGAGCAAGAGGGGACCCCCATTGTGCCATATGTTCTGGAACTCCGGGACCGCATGGAGAAACTGTCCCTGATGGTAAGGGAGAATCTCCAGGCGGCCCAGGGGAGACAGAAGAGATGGTACGATCAGGGTGCCCGACAGCGGGTCTTCCAGGTTGGGCAAAAGGTATTGGTGCTTAAACCTGTGAAGGCCAACAAGATGCAAGCATCTTGGCAGGGCCCGTACAAGGTAGTGGCGCGGATCTGCGACACTACTTACTTGATAGCCAGCTGTGCAGATGAGAGGATCCAGCGGTCCTTTCATGTGAACATGCTGAAAGAGTACCAGGAGAGACCTGAGAATATTGCAGCAGTATGTGCCCCAGCTGCAGATGATTCTGAGAATTTACCCCTTCCAGATCTATTAGAAAGGGATTCCCAGACTGACCTTACTACCTTGGTACAGCTAGGGGACCGGTTGAACCCCACAGAAGGGGTACAGGCGCAGCAGTTGTTATGGGAGAAGCAGGCGACGTTCTCCCAGGAACCAGGTTATACCACCCTAGCTGTGCATAAGGTAGAGACCCCTGGACAGACCCCGTTGCGACAGCCCCCCTACCGTATCCCTGAATGCTGAAGGAGATACAGGAGATGACCCAACTTGGGGTTATCGAGCACTCCGACAGCCCTTGGGCCTCGCCTGTAGTCCTGGTGCCCAAGAAAGATGGGACCACCCGGTTCTGTGTGGACTACAGGCGACTCAACGAGCGGACCACCACTGACGCCTACCCAATTCCCCGGGTAGACGAATTACTAGATCGTATTGCCAGGGGGCGATATCTGACCACCATAGGCTACTGGCAGATCCCCCTGGCCGAGGATGCTATCCCCAAGTCGGCATTTGTCACCCCATTTGGCCTGTACCAATTTAAGGTCATGCCTTTTGGGATGAAAAATGCACCGGCTACCTTCCAACGGATGGTGGATAGACTCCTGGATGGCTTCCGAGAATTTGCCTGTGCATACTTGGACGACATTGCGATTTACAGTGGGTCCTGGGAGGAACACCTGGTACATGTAGGGGTAGTGCTGGATAAAATTCGGGCCGCTGGCCTGACATTGAAGCCAGAAAAGTGCCATCTAGGTATGGCTGAAGTACAGTACCTGGGTCACAGAGTGGGGTGTGGGAGCCAGAGACCGGAGCCAGCCAAGGTAGAGGCAGTGGCTAGCTGGCCCACACCTACTACTAAGACCCAGGTATTGGCCTTCTTGGGGACGGCAGGGTACTACAGACGCTTTGTCCCTGACTACAGCGCTATCGCTAAGCCCCTGACAGATCTGACCAAGAAAAACTTGCCTAAGCAGGTCCTGTGGTCTCCGGCTTGTGAAGCTGCGTTCCAGGCACTGAAGCAGGCTCTTGTGAATGCCCCTGTCTTGGCTGCCCCAGTCCCTAACAAGCGCTTTCTCGTCCATACAGATGCTTCCATGTATGGACTGGGGGCTGTGCTGAGCCAAGTCGGGGAAGATGGAGGAGAGCACCCTGTCGCATATCTCAGCAGAGAGTTGTTACCCAGAGAAGTGAGTTATGCGGCAGTGGAGAAGGAGTGTTTGGCTTTGGTCTGGGCATTGAAAAAGTTAAGTCCCTACTTGTATGGGCAAGAGTTTTCCCTTGTGACTGATCACAACCCACTCGTTTGGCTTAACCGGGTCTCAGGAGACAATGGGAGACTGCTGAGATGGAGCTTGGCACTACAGCCCTATAATTTTACCATCAGCTACAGACCCGGTAAGCTAAACGGAAACGCAGATGGGTTGTCACGACAAACAGACGTTTCCATCACCTCGTAGTCCGGTCATCCCCAAGTTGACCCGCCACAGGGTCAAGCCGGGTCTGCCGGAGTGTCCCACAAGGAGGGAGCCGTGTGACAGAACCATCTATCTGCTGGATTTTTGCCCGTTCGTCTGTTTGTCCCCGTTCGTATGAATGGCTGGTTTCTATAGCCCAGCCATTCGAATGACTCTTTTTCCCGAACAAAACCGCCGAACGAACGGCCACCCAAGTGAGGAGTGTGCTGCAGGTTAACGAAGTGATCACCATTATAACATTGTGGTTAACCGCAGACACTTCTCAATTAAACCAAACTCAGGGTGGTCGTCGTTCGTATGTCGACCACGAGGCAGCGGCCATTTTAAATCATGCGAACGCTCAGCGGTGTTTGGCTCTATTTCTATGGAACTGAAAACGGGCACTTTTTCTGCCGAACACCGCTGAAACAACGGAACGCCTGGCTGCCTCCACGAAAGCATGCGAACACCGGCCGTTCGGGAGATTGAGAGCATACGAAAAGACTTAACCCAGATAGCCTTCCCATGGAGTCATTCGTATACAGAAAGACTGTAAAAACTTTGACTCCATGGCGATTGAACTATGTGTGTGGGATCTGAGCGCTATTCGCTAATAATATGCACTCAGATCCAGGCTATCTGGGGACATGTAATACGAAGGGGAAATGTTCAGTTTTCATGTAGTTATGTATTTTTATGTCTTTTATTATTTTATGTCTAAGATGGCGACTGGCTTTGTCCTGGAGTTAATTGAGTTACTTGGTAATTAACTCCAGGGCAGAGGGGAGGGAATCAGAATGCACTGTGGGTAAAATATGTGACTGTGTGTCTGAAATGTCCTTCTATCTGTCTGTAGTTTAAGTCTCCCATTTGGTCCCCTAGGGGAGTGTCCACCAGGTGGGAGACCTGCATAAATACGGGCAGGTAGCCCACAGTAAAACCAGATCTTATTTGACCCTCAATGCGGAGCTTCTGTCTCGTTATTGGGGGGATTTCTTCTTCACGTTTAGAGACTGCTGGATGGAACGAAAGCCGCTTTGGGGATATTATTGTTCGACGGTTACCAGCAGTTCGTATATTGCCGTTCGGGAGTTTGGAGCCGTTCGTGGATTTCGATCGGGAGATTGCCGCTTCCCCTGCATTGGGTTCGTGTGTTACAGAGTAAGCGAACGGAGACTGTACTGCAGCCGGGGAAGGTTTACTAAACGGCGGTTTTGCCTAAAGACACTGGAGGTGTCTTAACAGGTACCACTATCGGATATGATCTCCTGGGGAAACCCTACCCTGGAGAAGATTTTCATTAAAGCCTCGGCCACAGTTTCTGCATGAATATTAGAGAGGGCGATGGCCTCGGGGTACCGGGTGGCGTAGTCCACCATGGTCAAGATATACCTCTTACCGGAGGGACTAGGCTTGGGCAAGGGTCCCACTATGTCTACTGCCTCTCTACTAAACGGTTCTTCAATAATGGGCAGGGGGCACAATTTCGCTTTGTGGCGGTCACGTCTCTTCCCCACTCGCTGGCAAATGTCACGAGTTGCAGTAATGCCTCACATTTTTAGAAATCCCAGGCCAGAAAAAGGCGTGAGTCAGCCGGTACCGGGTACGGGTCACTCCCAGATGCACCGACAAAGGAATATCATGCACAATCCTAAACAGTTCTTGCCTATACTTTTGGGGAACTACTAACTGTTAGGCGTTACTGTGACTGATCCCCCTACTACTCTTTCTGCAATATGATACAGTAGCCCTTTCTCCCAGGTATACCGCTCCCCCTCTAACCCGGCCTGATCTGTGCTTACCCTGTCTCTGTAGACCTGCAATGTGGGGTCTAATTTAACCTCTGCCCCAAATGTAGTTGGGGTATCCCAGGTCATACGTGTCGTATGGGGGTCATTGTCTCTTACCTGAGCCTCAGAGTGTGTTGGTGGAATCGTGGTGCGAGCTTGCTGCGAGGTGGTCACTGGATGGGCTTCCTGGAGTGACGCTTGAGGTATAAAAGCAGAGGTCGTCCGGCAGAAGTCATTTCCTAGCACAACATCTGCAGGTAACTTCTGCATCAGGCCCACTTATACCATCTCCTCCCCAGTTCAAATGCACTTTGGCAGTGGGTAGTCGGTACACTGCTCCCCCTGCCACTCGTACCGCCACAGATCCGCCAGTGTGTGCTGTACCCGAAACCAAGTGGGGTGCTACCAAAGTGAGGGTGGCTCCTGAATCCCGGAGCCCCTGCACTTCTTTTCCCTCCAGTGTCACCAGCTGGTGATGATGTTGCCGGTTGTCAGTGGCTTGTACCGACATCACCTCATGTAGTATTCCCAGGGGCTCCTCTGCCTGAGTGCTCAATATCTCCTGGGTAACTTGCTCTACTTGGTAGTGATGGGCAGCGGCCCTTGGTGCAGGGTTCTGTCGGACTTGGTTCCATGCTTGTCGGCTCCGATTCTGCTTGCACTCTCAAGACATATGTCCCCACTGGCTGCAGGTATGGCATTGGATGTTCGCCCTGCCATTGTATCGTGAGGGTGGGGGTTGGTTCCCCTGGGTAGGTCTAAAGGGGGTTGCGGTGGAAGTTGTAGGCGTGACTGTACTGGGTTGCACAGTGGGTCGAGGGTAATTCTGATTCAAGGGCCCGTGGTGCCTCCTTGCGTCAAAATGTTGATCGGCTAATCGGGCTGCTTCAGTTAGGGTGAGGGGTTTGCGGTCTCTCACCCATTCTTGTGCCTCTGGGGACAAACCATTAAAGAATTGTTCTAACAACATCAACTGTCGCAACTCCTCCATAGTGGTGGCTTGACTTGCCTGTATCCACCCCTGTGATGCTTGATCCAGCTTGTGAGCCCATTCCGCATGAGAATCTTTCTCCGGTTTGCGCAATCCTCTGAATTTTGCGCCTGTATGCCTCCGGGGTAATGGCATATCTTTCCAGTATGGCTCTTTTTACCTTCGCATAATCTTTGCTGTCCTCTCTGGGTACAGCGCGATAGGCTTCTGCTGCCCGACCTGACAGTTTGCCTGCCAGTAACAGCACCCATACTGCCTGTTCCAAGTCATGTAAGTCACATAGCCTTTCAAAATCTTGCAAATATCCATCAATCTCATCCTTCTCCTCACAAAACAACTTAAAAGGCATGGTATGGGATTTTGGGTTTTACCTGGCCGTAGACTGAGGCAGTAGTGGATTCTGCCCTGGACGGTGTCTCCTGTGGACTGTGTGCAATCACATACTCCTGCACATCCGCCATCAGCACGTTTAATATTTCCAGGGGTACTGGCTGCGGCAGAAACTACATCCTGGTTCGCATCTCCCTTTGGTATGGGGTTTCCTCCATGGCTGGTGGGGGTGTAATGCTGTGAGCTCTGTCTCCCTCCATCAGTTTGGCGATCAGCACTGCTTTCGGCTTGTTGCTGGCTATCTTTCCCCTGGCTTCCAGAAGTTCCTTTAGTGTCTGCCTTTTTAATGCAGTGTAATCTGTCCCCATTCACTTTTCTCTTTCGGTTGTCTGCTGCATACGAATTGCAATTCCCTTTTCTGGTTCGGTAGTTTCCCTATATCCGAACTGCGCTTTTCGGCTGTAAGGTTGGATCCCGTCGCTTGCCATCAATTGTAGCGGAGCGGCAATATTAAATCCCATGAACTCCGCTGGTAAAGAAGGTAATCCACAGTCAAGCGCTGAAAAGTAAGGCAATATCCCAAATCCCCCAGTAACCGGACGAAACACAGTTCTGGGAGTCAACTGAGGTTTTTATTCACAGCATCCAGTATTTATGCAAGTCCCCATGCAAGGGGTTTCCATACTGTCATAGCAGGGGTAATACAGTAGGGGACTTAACATTCAGACCAATTCTTCCATCAGGCACTGCTGGACGAGAGGGATACTCCCACTGGGATGTACCGTTAAGTGGATTATCCCTCCATGAAGCAGAACCGACAATTCACATTAAAATCTATAGCTTTTACAATACTTGGTAGATTTAAACGAATGGACATTCGGTAGATAGCGGAGGTCTGAGCGCACCTTTCATGAGAATACCGCTCAGATCCCAGCTAAAACAACCGAACGCCGCACGAAATACACTTTGCCCATGAGTTCACCTGAAACTACCGAACACCGATGGGAAACCGTAATAGGGGAATACCGGAGCTCCCGAACGGCCTGGAAGTCCAGCGGGGTTTGCGCAGTTGAGTAGCCGATTTCGGCTTCATGCGCTCGACGATCAAACCCCGCTGGTAAGACAAAGGATCCAAGATGGATGACCGCCACGTGGTCGGTAGCCGAACGACGGCCACCTAGGAATGCCTTTAATTACTGATTGCAACACTGTTGCAATCGGTTAATGAGCGCCACACGTCCCTCTGTGTGTGGGCTATTAGGGCAAATCTCATTCAGTTCACGAACAGCCTGTAAAGTAGCTGTTCGTGAAATGAAACACATGAATGCTAGCGGCTTTCATCTGATAGCATACGAATGCAATATACACATACAGTAATACACATGTTACAGCCAAGTTACACCAGACCGTACAAGGATTATTATAGGCAACCTTTTCTGTGCATAGTCCAGAATATTATAAGTGGCTAGGTTTGCCACACATATCTTCCAAACTACTAAACGGATCTGGGTGAATTTTGGATATGTGGTTCACTCAGATGCCCCGGTTTTTATGGGGGTTATTGCATGTTTTGGGGTCCCTGTGATAGGTTTTATAATACTGTATTTTCCTGCCTGTGATAATTAAGTTAGTCTATTGTGTTGAGATAATTGTATCACAGGCAGAGGGGAGGATTTCTGATGTAATGAATGGGAGTGTTAGCGGTGCTGTAATGTGTTGATTGGTTGTTCTTCAAAACCCTGGGCAGTACTATGTTTGTAGAGTGTGAATAAAAGAGGCTGTATGTGCCAGTACAATCAGTTCTACTTCACCCTCAATTTAGGAGTGCCGTCTCTTATTGGGGGAATCTGCTACAAGGGATTGCTATGCTAATCATACTCTCTTGCTATAATCACTACTAAGTTCTTGTGACAGATCCATCTGTATAGACTGGGATTGCTGGTTCGTCTGTTTTGCCTTTTCGTGGAATTACCTGTTCGTATGCCTCTGTTCGTATAATTGAAGCTTTTTGCCAAACAAAACTACCGAACGGACGGCTACCCAGAAGAGAAGTGTGCTGCTGGTCAACCTCTTGATCCCAATTAGAACGTTCTGGTTAACCGCAGACACCTCTCAATTAAAACCGAATGCAGGGTGGTCGTCATTCGTATGTCGACCATGAGGCGGTGGCCATTTTAAACAACCGAAAGACCAGCGGTGTTCTGCCCAGATTCTATGGAACTGAAAACGGACACTTTTTCCGCCTAACACTGCTGAAGCCACCGACCTCCCTTCTCAATCGACAGAAGTACACGAACACCGGCCGTTCGGGAGTTTGAAACTCACGAATGGACTTAACCCAGATAGCCTTCCCATGGAGTCAATCGCATACCGAAAGACTGTAATAGACTGACTCCATGGCGATTGAACGGTGTGTATGGGATCTGAGCGCTATTTGCCAATAATATGCACTCAGACCCAGGCTATCTGGGGATATGTGATACGAATGAGAAATGTTCGACAATGTGTAGTTGGAGATATTCTGGAGGTAACCTGGAGGTAATCTGAGGTATTCAGGAGGATAAATATAAAGTTAAGATTTGTTAGAATTAAATTATTCTCCTAATTGGAATGGCAGACTTAGTTCAGTGTAACAATTGCTATGCATTTGTTTCACGTTCCACTTTTTGGAAGTTTGGTTGTTGTCTAATCTGTAGACAGTTCTCTATCTTGCGGCAGGAGATTGTATTTTTGAAGTCTGAGATTTGTAAATTATCTGGTGAAGAAACTCAGACTGGAACTGCTGCAAAACCACTGCCGCAGAGACATGCTAGGAAAGGTAGATGGATTACTGTAGGATCTGGTAGACTTAGAGTTGTGGATAAAAGGTATTTTGCACAGTCTGTTGCTCTTCATAATTCATTTTCTGCACTTTCAGAGTGTAATGGTGTTGTGGAGAGAGGCACTGAGGCTAGTGGTGTTGTGGAGAGAGGCACTGAGGCTAGTGGTATTGTGGAAAGAGGCACTGAGGCTAGTGGTGTTGTGGAGAGAGGCACTGAGGCTAGTGGTGTTGTGGAGACTGGCTTGGAGACTATGGTGAGGCCTAATAGAAAGCAGTTGTTGTTGGGGGATTCCATTATAAGAGGTGTGGAGATGGACAATGGTGGTCTTGTGAGGTGTCTTCCCGGAGCTACTGCTCACAGATACAGGAGACGTATCTGTAATATTGTTAAGCAAACAAAGCAGGAAGGGGAATTGGATGTACTTGTCCATCTAGGGACAAATGACTTGGCTTGCAATGAGGTTTCAGAGGTTAAGAAAGTTTTTAGTGTTTTTGCCAATGATATACGGCAGGTTGCTTCCACACTGTCATTCTCTGAAGTTCTGCCGTGCATAACTTAACACACTCAGAGCGATAAGCGGATCTCGTATTAGAGACTTTTAATTTGTAGCTTGGTAGATAGTGTCGGGGGAGCAAGGATTTGGCTTTGGCTACTCCCTTGGTAGCTCTGTTTGGAATGGAAATAAAACAGCACAAAAAGATGGTTTGCATCTTTCTCAAAGAGACAGATGTTCTCAGTGAACAGTTCCAGAGGTTTTGCTAGGATGTATTTTGCAAACTGGGAGGGGGCAAAAGGGTGATAAAACATCAATCCAATTGTCCCCAAAACAAGGACAGAAAGGTGCCTAGCAGCAAATTGTGTTAAAGGCCGTAAACTTAGAGTCCATGTCTACAAATGCTACTTAGTTTAGGGAATAAGATCCATGAACTTGTGGCAATGTGGCAACTGATAGTGTAGATTTGAGTAAGCTGTTACTGGGAGACATGGTACAATGAGAAAATGACTGGGACATAGCAATACCAGGGTACTCTTTATATAGGAAAGATAGGGAAGGCAATAAAGGGGGAGGGTGGCCTTGTATGTGAAGGATAGCATAAAATCTAGCCTAATAAAAGTTAGTGAGGCAAACATAGAGTCCGTTTGGGCTACGTTAGAATTTGGTAATCACACAGTAACTCGTGTAGGTGTGATTTATAGGCCCCCAGGACAAATTGAAAAGTTAGATAATCTACTAGTTGAGGAAATAGCTAAAATGACAATGAAGGGGGAAGTTATCATCATGGGTGACTTTAATCTTCCTGATGTAAATTGGAAAACAAAATTAGCTACTTGTACCAGGAGCACACATATTCTAAACTTCCTACTGGGATTGTCTCTAAAACAAGTTGTTGAGGAGCCAAGTCGTAAAGAGGCCATACTAGATTTAGTGTTAACAAATGGAGATTTGGTATCAGATGTTACTGTAGGTGAAAGTTTAGGATCCAGTGATCATCAGTCAGTGTGGTTTAATATAAGAACAGTGACTGAGTCACACCACACAAAAACAAAAGTTTTTAGACTTTAGAAAAACAGACTTTTCTAAAATTAGAATATGGGTAGAGGAGTCATTATCAGACTGGAGCAATTTAAATGGAGTCCAAAAGAAATGGGATTATTTAAAAGTTGCACTATTGAAGGCAACAGAAAATTGCATTAGGCTTGTCAGTAAAAGCAAAAAATTCAAGAAACCACTGTGGTACTCCGCAGATGTGGCCAAAATAGTTAAAAACAAAAAGTTAGCATTTAGGAATTATAAAAAAACCCAGAGTCAGGAAGACAAAATGATCTATAAGAATAGGCAGAAAGAGGCTAAGCAAGCTATAAGAGCTTCCAAATCACACACGGAAGAGAAAATAGCACAGTCAGTAAAAAAGGGGGATAAAACATTTTTTAGATACATAAATGAGAAAAGAAAAGTAAAACAAGGATTAGTTAGATTAAAAACAAAAGAAGGAAGGTATGTAGAAGAGGATAAAAGGTCTAGCTGACTGCCTCAATGAATATTTTTGTTCTGTATTTACAGATGAAAATGAAGGAAAGGGACCTCAGTTGAGAAAAGGATAAATGAGTCATTTATTACACGTGAGTTTACAGAGGAAAAGGTTCTATTTCAACTGTCAAAAGTAAAGACAAATAAGTCAATGGGACCTGATGGAATACACCCAAAGCTATTAAAGAGCTTAGTGGTGTACTAGCAAAACCATTAACAGATTTATTTAACCAATCATTGTTAACAGGAGTAGTCCCAGAAGATTGGAAGTTAGCGAATGTTGTGCCCATTTACAAGAAAGGTAATAGGGAGGAGTCGGCAACTATAGGCCAGTAAGCCTTACTTCAGTAGTGGGGAAAGTGATGAAAACCATGTTAAAGGATAGGATTGATGAACATCTAAAAAAACATGGATTTCAAGATCAGAGACAACATGGGTTTACTTCAGGGAGATCATGCCAAACTAATCTTATTGATTTTTTTGATTGGGTAACTAAAATTATAGATCAGGGTGGTGCAGTAGACATTGCTTACCTAGATTTCAGTAAGGCTTTTGACTCTGTTGCACATAGAAGGTGTTAAGACACCTCCAGTGTCTTTAGGCAAAACCGCCGTTTAGTAGACCTTCCCCGTCTGCAGTAACAGTCTCCGTTCGCTTAATCTGTAGTATACGAACCAAATGCAGGGGAAGCGGCAATCTCCCGACCGAGATTCGTGAACGGCTCCAAACTCCCGAACGGCAATACACGAACTGCTGCTAGCCGCCGAACAACAATATTCACCAAGCGGCTTCCGTTCCATCCAGCAGTCTCTAAACGTGAAGAAGAAATCCCCCCAATAACGAGACAGAAGCTCCGCATTGAGGGTCAAACAGGATCTGGCTTTACTGTGGGCTATCTGCCCGTATTTATGCAGGTCTCCCACTTGGTGGACACTCCCCTAGGGGACCAAATGGGAGACTTAAACTACAGACAGATAGAAGGACATTCCAGAAACACAGCCACAGATTTTACCCACAGTGCATTATGATTCCCTCCCCTCTGTCCTGGAGTTAATTACCAAGTAACTCAATTAACTCCAGGACAAAGCCAGTCGCCATCTTAAATATAAAATCACAAAAGACATAAAAATATAACTTCACAAAAACCGAACATTTCCCATTCGTATCACATATCCCCAGATAGCCTGGATCTGAGTGCATATTATTAGCGAATAGCGCTCAGATCCCACACACATAGTTCAATCGCCATGGAGTCAAAGTTCTTACAGTCTTTCGGTATACAAATGACTCCATGGGAAGGCTATCTGGGTTAAGTCTTTTCGTATGCTCCAAATCTCCCCAACGGCCAGTGTTCGTATGGTTTCGTGGAGGCAGCCAGGCGCTCCGTTGTTTCAGCGGTGTTCGGCAGAAAAAGTGTCCGTTTTTAGTTCCATAGAAATAGAGCCAAACACCGCTGGGCTTTCGCTTGGTTTAAAATGGCCGCTGCCTCGTGGTCGACATACGAACAACGACCACCCTGAATTCGGTTTAATTGAGAAGTGTCTGCGGTTAACCACAACGTTCTAATTGGGATCAATAGGTTAACCAGCAGCACACTCTCCTGGGTGGCCGTCCGTTCGGCAGGTTTGTTCGGGAAAAAGAGTAATTCGAATGGCTGGGCTATAGAAACCAGCCATTCATACGAACGGGAGACAAACAGACGAATGCAATTAAAATACAAGCAGACAGATGCTTCTGTCACAGAAGGTTTATCAATAAACTGCAATCTTTAAGTTTGGATTCAAATATTGTTGAATGGGTAAGGCAGTGGCTGAGTGACAGGCAACAGAGGGTTGTGGTTAATGGAATATATTCAAAGCTTGGACTTGTCACCAGTGGGGTACCTCAGGGATCTGTACTTGGACCCATTCTCTAATATTTTTATTAGTGATATTGCAGAAGGTCTTGATGGTAAGGTATGTCTTTTTGCTGATGATACTAAGATATGTAACAGGGTTGATGTTCCAGGAGGGATAAGCCAGATGGCAAATGATTTAGGTAAACTAGAAAAATGGTCAGAGTTGTGGCAACTGACATTTAATGTGGATAAGTGCAAGATAATGCATCTTGGACGTAAAAACCCAAGGGCAGAGTACAGACTATTTGATAGAGTCCTAACCTAATATGAGGAAAGGGATTTAGGGGCAGACAATGTAATAGAGCAGCAGGAAATGCTAGCAGAATGCTTGGTTGTATAGGAAGAGGTATTAGCAGTAGAAAGAGGGAAGTGCTCATGCCATTATACAGAACACTGGTGAGACCTCACTTGGAGTATTGTACACAGTACTGGAGACCGTATCTTCAGAAGGATATTGATACCTTTAGAGAGGGTTCAGAGAAGGGCTACTAAACTGGTTCATGGATTGCGGGATAAAACTTACCAGGAAAGGTTAAAGGATCTTAACATGTATAGCTTGGAGGAAAGACGAGACAGGGTGGATATGATAGAAACATTTAAATATATAAAGGGAATCAACACAGTAAAGGAGGAGACTATATTTAAAAGAAGAAAAACTACCACAACAAGAGGACATAGTCTTAAATTAGAGGGACAAAGGTTTAAAAATAATATCAGGAAGTATTTTACTGAGAGGGTAGTGGATGCATGGAATAGCCTTCCAGCTGAAGTGGTAGAGGTTAACACAGTAAAGGAGTTTAAGCATGTGTGGGATAGGCATAAGGCTATCCTAACTATAAGATAAGACTAGGGACTAATGAAAGTATTTAGAAAATTGGGCAGACTAGATGGGCCGAATGGTTCTTATCTGCCGTCACATTCTATGTTTCTATGTTTCTATAAAATGGCGATTTGCCTCTGTCCTGGAGATAATTGAATTACTTCTCAATTATCTCCAGGCAGAGGGGAGGAAACCATGATGCATGCTCTGAATATTATGTGCCTGTATGTCCTGAAATGCCGTATGTCCATCTGCCATTACAGTCTCCCATTTGGTCCCCTAGGAGAGTGTCCACCAAGTGGGAGACCTGCATAAATACGGGCGGGTAGCCCACAGTAAACACAGTTCATGTTTTACCCTCAATGCGAAGCTTGGTCTCATTATTGGGGGGGGGGGGGGGGATTTATTACCGACAAACAGAGACTGCCGGATGGGATTATTAGCCGCTTGGGAGATATATGCGTTTGGCTACTAGTGGCGATTCGTGAGTTTTGAGCTTGGGGAGTGAAGTACCCGTACGGGTCCCGTTCGGGAGATTACAGCGTTCCCCTGCTTGCGGTTCGTTTGATTGCAGTTTATACGAATGAAGCATGCGTTATTGCGAGAGGGCAGGATTCACTAAACGGCGCTTTGTACATTTGATGCCGAGGGTACCGTTACAGTTCTTTTAAGAGCTTGTTCCTGTTTTGCTCGCTGAAGGAGTCTACGGTGGTTATGGTGTCTGCTGGAGTGCGTGGAGCCCTCAGGAAGCGCTAGGAGGTACCCAGTCAGGGTGCCAAGTGATCGGTTACAAGGTCCTAGTGCCCTAATCATAGCGCAAGCGTGTATAAATGCACTCCTGCTAGGATTGTTGGGTACAGTTCCTGGATGTCTTCAAAAACAGGACAGCAGCGAATTAAGGTGGAGTGGTGTGACATGACCTGAAAATCAGGACTGTCCTGCAGAATTCAGGCCAGTTAGGACTGATGATATTACCACCAAGAAAAAATGGCTGCGCAACAGAAGTACAGGAATGACAAAAGAAGTGCTATTTTCAATAATATACAGTGCGTGTGGGTAAATAAAATAGTCCTAAGCAATCTTAAAAATAGTCTATAAATAATTATGAGAATCCCCCTTAAAATAAATTTTGCAATACAATAGGCAGTAGGTCCTTGTGTCAGCAAATATAATGGGTAGAAGATTTCTTAGCGTAATCCACACATATGAAAGACAAGAAAATGAGAAATCCAATAGTGCAATATGTCAACTTAGAGTAATCTGTAATAAAACAATTGTAGCTTACTCACATTTGGTGGAGCTACGACCAGCTCCAGTTTTGATAGCATATAGTGGATGTGTTGGTGAGGGTCCGTAGAAGATGTGTCGTGGGACCCAAAATGAAGATATAGAATGCAGATAATAGTGCTCTCTATTACAGTAAAATTTGTAAAGTATTAAAAATAGTAAATACTCACAAAGGTAGACTTTCTGTCTACTTTCTTTGGAGTAGACAGAAAGTGAGGTAGCCAGGATGGGAGTATGTTTTAAATGGTTTTATTTATTTATTTTTTTAACCCTTAGGGGTTAAACAAATGGTAATTGGCAGGGAACACGTTTCTCCACAATAGGGCTTTTTCATTTGAAAACTGGGGGAGAAAGAGGGCCAGTGTATCAATTTGGGGGGAGCGAGGGAGCAATGTATTAATTTGAGGAAGCGAGGGAGCAGTGTATTAATTTGGGGGGGAGGGGGCAGTGTATTAGAGTGGTGGGCAGTGTATTATTTTGAGGAAGCACTGTATTAATTTGGGAGAGGGATGGGACCGTAGTACTAAGTTGGGGAAGGGGGACAGTGTATTAAATGGGGGAGGGAGAGGGTGATAGGGGGCAAGAGTGGTGATAGGGGGCAAGTATTAGCGTGGGGGCAGTGTATTAAATTTGCGGAGTGGGGCAGTGTATTCAATTAAGGGGCATTGTATTAGATTGGGTGAAGGGGGCAGTGTATTCAGGGCCGGTGCTAGGATTTTTGCCTCCCTAGGCAAAAGAAAAATCCCCCCCCCCTCCATGTGACATCACAATGCCCCACCCATATGATCTGACATATGAACGGACGCCAGGGCTGCACACAGTTTGTGTAGGTGGTGCTGTGTGTTTGTGTGTAAGGGATGCATTGTGGGTTTCTGGTTGTGTGTAAGGGATGCATTGTGTGAATCTGTGTTTGTATGCATAAGGGAAGCAAGGTGTGTTTCTGTGTATGTAATGAATGCAGTGCGTGTTTCTGTGTAGGTGTGCATTGAGTTTCTGTGAGCATGTAAGAGAAGCAGTGTGTGTAAGGGATGCATTGTGTTTTTCTGTGTATATTTGCAAAGGATGCATTTTCTTTATGTGTAAGGGTTGCATTGTGTCTATTGGATGCATTGTGTTTTTCTCTGTGTGTAAGGGAAGCATTTTGTGTTTCTGTGCATGTATTGGGATCAGTGGCGTACACATGACCCATGGGGCACCGGTGCGAAAATTGATCCGTGGTCCCCCCCCCGGCGCGCGGGCCGGGCCGCAACACATGGCGGTGGGCACCTGGTCGCAGGGGTTACAGGGCTGCGACCCCTGCGACCGCGGTATGTACGCCAGTGCATGCAGATGCACACTTAAAAGACCACTCTAGGCACCCAGACCACTTCAGCTTAATGAAGTGGTCTGGGTGCCAGGTCCAGCTAGGGTTAACCCATTTTTTCATAAACATAGCAGTTTCAGAGAAACTGCTATGTTTATGAATGGGTTAAGCCTTCCCCTATTTCCTCTAGCAGCTGTCTCATTGACAGCCGCTAGAGGCGCTTGCGTGCTTCTCACTGTGATTTTCACAGTGAGAGTACGCCAGCGTCCATAGGAAAGCTTTATGAATGCTTTCCTATGTGACCGGCTGAATGCGCGCGCAGTTCTTGCCGCGCGTGCGCATACAGCCGACAGGGAGGAGAAGAGGAGGATCGGAGGAGGAGAGCTCTCCACCCAGCACTGGAAAAAGGTAAGTTTTACCCCTTTTCCCCTTTCCAGAGCCGGGGGGAGGGGGTCACTATAGTGCACCCTCAGGGCACTATAGTGCCAGGAAAACGAGTATATTTTCCTGGCACTATAGTGGTCCTTTAAAGGACCACTACAGACACCCAGATCACATCAGCTCAATGAAGTTGTCTGGGTGTCAGGTCCCTCTAGTTTTAACCCTGCAGCTGAAAACACAGCAGTTTCAGAGAAACTGCTATGTTTCACTGAGGGTTAATCCAGCCTCTAGTGGCTGTTTCACTGACAGCCGCTAGAGTAGCACACTGAACGTCCATAGGAAAGCATTGAGTAATGCTTTCCTATGGGCGGTTTGAATGCGTGCGCGGTCTCATTCGGAGCTGAGAGGCTGAGGGATCCCCAGCGCAAAGGGAGTCCGGCGCTGAAGAAAGGTAAGTGTTGAAGACACACACTCTCACTTACAGACGCATACACACTAGCTAACAGACACACACATTTACTGACAGAGACACACTCAGCGACAGACATACATACTCACTTACAAAACATACTCTCATTGACAAACACACTCACTAACAGACATCATACAGACTCAGTAAGACACTCACTAACACTCTAACACGAACACTTTTTTTTTTTTAATTTAATCCCCCCAGCCTCCTTACCTTCTGGAGTGCTTGGGGGATTCCCTGGGGTCCAGTGGTGCTGCTGGGCTCCTGGGCGGCAGGTCACTGGGTGGGCTGGCTTTCTCGGCGGCCGGCGCGTGAGGGAGCACTTTCCCCTGTGTGCTTCCTCTTCAGCTCCCTCGCGCACCGCGTAGGGATGCCGGCGCCGGAAGATGATGTCATCTTCCGGCTCCGGTATCAGTGCGGCGCGCGAGGGAGCTGAAGAGGAAGCACTGAGTGCTCCCTCGCACGCCCACCTGCCCGACCGGGAGTGTGTGTGTGACAGCAGGGCCAGCCTCGGGGGGCCCTGAGGTGACCGGCTCCTGGGCCCCCCAGGGGAAGAGGCTGGCCCTGTGGGTACATACCGGGTCGCAGGGGCGGACGGGCCCAGTCGCAACCCCTGCGACCCTGGTATGTACGCCACTGATTGGGATGCATTGTGTATGTGCGTGTGGTGTAGTGTGAAACAGCTCCCTGTCCCATAGAACTCTCCCCTCACCCTCTTCCCTGTGTTCTTCTCCCCCCCCCCCCCTGTGTTCTTCTCCCCCCCCCTCCACCCTGTGTTTCTTCTCTCCCCCCCCCTCCACCTGTTCTTCCTCTTCCCCCCCTCCACCCTGTGTTTCTTCTCTTCCCCCCCCTCCACCTGTGTTCTTCTCCCCCCCTCCACCTGTGTTCTTCTCTCTCCCCCCCCTCCACCTGTGTTCTTCTCTCCCCCCTCCACCTGTGTTTCTTCTCTCCCCCCTCCACCTGTGTTCTTCTCTCCCCCCCCTCCACCCTGTGTTCTTCTCTCCCCTCACCCTGTGTTCTTCTCTCCCCCTCCCACCCTGTGTTCTTCTCTCCCCCCTCCACCTGTTCTTCTCTTCCCCCCCCCTCCACCCTGTGTTCTTCTCTTCCCCCCCCTCCACCTGTGTTCTTCTCTTCCCCTCACCTGTGTTCTTCTCCCCCCCCTCCACCCTGTGTTCTTCTCTCCCCCCCCTCCACCTATGTTCTTCTCTCCCCCCCCCTCCACCCTGTGTTTCTTCTCTCCCCCTCACCCTGTGTTCTTCTCTCCCCCCCCTCCACCCTGTGTTCTTCTCTCCCCCCCTCCACCCTGTGTTATTCCCCTCCTCCACCCTGTGTTATTCCCCTCCTCCTCCTCCATCATGTTTTTCACCTCCTCCCTTTCCCCTCCCTCTGTTCTTCTCCTCACCTCCCCTGTGTAGCATGGCCAAGCTCCTCTTCCTCTACAGGAGCTTCTGTTTCCAGTAAAATGCGTTTCCTGTACCACCGACCAGAGAAGAGCTCGGCCACGCTACACACAGGGAAGGGGAGGTGAGGAAAGAGGCAGTGCTGCAGCCTCCTGAGGCCCCCTATAGAGTGTTCAGGCGGCTGCAGCATTAGGTCCGGCGATGAGGGCGCAGGGTGCCCTAGGCGGCTGTCTAGTTTGCCTTATAGGAAGCGCATGCTCTGAGTGTATAAGAGTGGAGGCAGGGGGTGCAGTGTATTGGGTTTGTGGGTAGTGTATTAGAATGGGGGGATAGGGCAGTGTATAAAATTGGGTCTGCATGGAGGCATTGAACGCTCCCCATGGAGATGCTGATTGGCCGCACAGCTTTTTGCCACACATGCACAATAGCCTCCCAATGCTTTCCTATGGGAAAGCATTGCAATTGCTGAGATCATTAAACTTGATGACCTCAGCCAAAGTGAAGAACACACTCCTAGAACTTCAAAATAAACAAGATAACGTAATTTGTTTGTTACAGCTGTGCAACAGCATACATTCACCATTTCAGTCCCGTTACCAAACATTTCTTAATATGTCAAGGTAGTTGGACTGAAACATTGGTTATATGAAAATGCACGTCTCCTTAAAATAAATTAGCAATTTGGTTTACTTTAACCCCTTATTGGCCAGACCGTTTTTCAATTTTCTTACCGTTAAAGACCAGGGCTCTTTTTATATTTCTGCGGTGTTTGTGTTTAGCTGTAAATTTCCACTTACTCATTTACCGTACCCACACATATTATATACCGTGTTTCTCGACATTAAATGGTCTTTCCAAAGATACCATTATTTCCATCATATAATTTACTATAAAACAAATTTAAAAATATGAAAAAAAAAACCCCACACTTTTTCTAACTTTGACCCCCAATAAACTTTGACCCCCAATATCTGTTACGCATATACAACCGCCAAAAAACACCCAGACTAAATAGTTTCTAAATTTTGTCCTGAGTTTAAAGAGAAAAAAAAAAAAAGACCCAATGTTAACATGTGTTACGATTGCCCCCGGTCTAGCAGGGGGTTTGATCGCTTGGAGCTCCTGGTTCCCGCTGTAGAGAGTAGAACGGAGTTCCTTCAGTAATAAGCTGCAAGTGTAGAATATCCCCAAGCACGATATAAGCATCAATATCCCGGATCCCTACAACATGAGTCGAGGCTGCAAGTTGAGGGTCAAAACTAACTGGCTTTACTGGCACATAGCATGGCAATTTATGCAATTCCTCAGGTCCAAGGACAGCCCCCTGTGGACCTGATGGAATACAGGTACAGTACAAACAGGTAACCAATCACAGTACAATGTATCATTTGAATTAGTACCCGCCCAGCTTGGAGATAATGAGGCCAACGGTTATATAATCTAATTATCTCCAAGCGCACAAAAGACCGTGTTTTATTATGCCTCCTAAAACTGTATAAAAATACATAACTTTAATATTAATAGGGGAAAACGGTTCATTCTACCATTCATTCAATAGCTCGCGTTCGGGTACATTAAATATACGAATGGCGCTCCGACCCCGCGAACAGAATGAGCAATTTCTGCCGTATAAAGTCCGTTCTGGATTTTGGTCGTGAGTCCCTGATAGCGGCCATGTTTTTAGGCCGTTTAACGAGCAGCGGGACCTCGACTCCAGCTTATGGAACTGAAATCGGATATGTGCTCATGCGAATCCCCGCTGTCTGTCTGGTAGTGGAAATTGTTCGGTATACGAATTGAGACCGCCCAGTAGCACGGTACTTGAGTTGCGGTTAACCGCAGAAACCACATTCTAATTGCTGACACACAACCCACTGTAGGAGGTCTCCGTTCGTGAATTTGTTCGGTAGTTCCCATTCGGTCATTTGTATGCGAACGTAGATCCTCCGTGCCCGTCAATTAGTTTGTGGTTAACCGCAGACCGCAGCCGCCTGGGGGGTTAATGGGCGCCACACGAATGGTTCTTTATAAGGATTCGTATAATCCATTTGTATTTCTCTGTGCCAATAGTATAGGGCTGCAACAGTAACAAGATGTGGTAACAATAATGAAGTCATTTCGAGTCTTTTGTAACAACATGTTCTTAGATTTTTTTGGAAAGTTATAGGGCTACAAGTACAAGTAGCACTTTGCTATTTCCAAACCATTTATTTTCCAAAATTACATTGTAACACTGATATGTCAGGAATCCCTGAATAACCCTTCACATGTATATATTTTTTTTAAAAGAAGACAACCTAACTTGGGGTATTTTGACTCTTTTCATTCAACCATTTTATCACCAATCTATGACAATTTTTTTAAAATAATTTGCGATTTTTTTGACACACATAGCAATTTAAGAATACATGTACGGAGAACTTTAAGGTTTACTGCCAAAGAACACCCCAATATGTGTTCAGCAACATCTCCTGAGTACAGTGATACCCCCCATGTATAGGGGTGTCTGGTTCTCTGGGGGCTAAAAGACCTTATTTGGAGGGTGCGCATTCCAGTTTTCCAACTTGGAATTTTCTCAGTTGGTCACCATGCACCCATGTCCTATTTGGGACATTTTTGAAGCCGGCCAATGTAATTCACCCCCATCAAACCATATATCTTTGAAAAGTAGACACCCTAGGGTATTTCAAATGGTGGTATTTTAACACTTTCCATGCACTAATTCTACCAGCAGTCTTTGTCAAACTTTTGGGTAGTAATTTTTTGTGTTATTTTTCTCTCACATTGTACTTTAGGCATGGATTCTCAGTTCCTGTTATGTGTTACTGACGAACACCCCAATGTGTTCAGCAACATCTCCCGAGAACAACAGTGTACCCAATGTACAGGTTTTATGGGTTTTTGCAAACGTACAGGGGTTAAAATGTAGGGCTTTTACCTTTTCCATATTTGCACACTGAAATTTTCCAGATTGCTTTGCTGGACTTATGATGCCTTTGAGACCGTATAGCAGCCTAGGAATGAAAATTAACCCTATCATGGCATACCATTTGTAAAAGTAGACAACCCACTGTATTCAAAATGGGGTATGTCCAGTCTTTTGTAGTAGCTATTTTGCCACAAACACTCAGACAGTCCCCCTGCTGGCAGCTCCATAGACTCCTGTTACGGCAACGTGATCATGGTGATGACATGGCCCTGGAGGGCCAGGGTGATCAGAGCTGCTGCAGGGGGACAGTCTATGGCAGTCCCCCCTAACCGTGATCACTGGTCCAGATAAGTCCAGGGCTCCTATTTGCCACGGTCGTACTATGTTTTTTTTTTCCCCACGGCCGTTAAGGGCATATACATATGTGGCGAAACCGGACTCGCCACGTGTCCTTGGAGGGGGCTGCTTGCCCGCCTCTTGCCTTTGGACTATGGACCAGACTTTATGTGAATGTGTTAACCCAGATAGCTATGCCATGGAGCCCATTCGTGTAGTTAAAGACTTCGGCTCCATGGCACTTGTACTGTGTGAATAGGATCTGAGCGCTATTCGGTAGTTTTGTGCGCTCAGATCCCAGCTATCTGGGGATATGTGACATGTCTGTGTTTTATGTATAAAATGTGACTGTGTATTTTATAATATTTTAATGCTTTGTGCTCACCATGTGCATAATGGAGTCTTGCATCTGTCCTGGGAGATAATTGAATTACTTCTCAATTCAATCTCCAGGATAGAAGACTCTGAAACTGGTTTGGGCCGGAAAGCCATGCTTCATTTAGTCACAAAGGACTTTCCCTTAACTTTTGAACCCCTGGTCTGATTCGTGCCATTTTTTTAATATGTTGTTCCCCTGAATGGATTGATTATGAAAATGTATGTTTTAGGTTTGTGACATGTATATTTTAGAAGTTATAAATATTGTGTAAAAACTGTATAATAATTAGATTACCCATTGTGTTCAGTAATCATATCACAGGCAGAGGGGAGGATTTTGTGTGGGAGTGTCTGGGTGTATTGTACGGATTGATTGGTTGTTTTGTAACGCCCTGTGGGCTGTACTATGTTTGTGGATTGGGAATAAAAGAGACTGTATGTGACAGTACAGGAGTTCCTGTTTTAACCCTCAAAGTGAAGTGTCGTCTCATTATTGGGGGAAGGATTTATTGTATGCTGTTCCAGTTTGACTGCTAGGAGAAGAAACCTATTCTTATGGTTCCTATTCAACTGTCTACAGCATTCATATGCTTGAGAGGATTCATATGCTTCTCCGGTTCGGTGGTTGTGGTGTCTGCTGCAGTGCTTGGAGTCCTCAGGAAGAGCTAGGAGCATCCTTTAACGGAGGTACCCAGTCGGGGTGCCAGGTAATCCGTTACAACATACTATATAATTTTTTTATTTTTTTTTGTGGTCGGTTAATATGGTGACTGTGAAAATACTTTGTTATTGGCTCAAGTCGGTGTGGTGTGCTGAAACCAATGTAGCAGTAGGCCTATAAAAAAGAGGGCAAAAGGAAATGCAAAAAAAAAAAAAAAAAAACACAGCCACACTTTATTGCTACCATGATTATAAAACAAGATTTTAAAACACTTGCCTTAACTCTTTCTCTGGTTGTAGTATATAACTAGTGCATATTACAGATTTCCAATGTCCCAATTTTTTAATGATATGTACTGAAGTATTAATACTGGATGCGGCTCCTATTCGGATTTAATGTCCCAAATAAGAGGTAGGGTCCCAACCTAATTTAATACACAGAGTTGTAGAACATGAATTTGGTAGTTGTTAGGGGATTGCCTAGCAGTGTAAACAGTGGAGAGTGGCTGGGATTGTCCCTAACCTGTGCAAGATAAGGGTCTAAGACTTTAACGGGGCACCAGTGATTCCCGGTGGGGTAGAAGGGTACTTCTAGTGGATGGCCTAATGGTTTGGTTTTAGAATGCCTGAGTGCCAAAAGATTGTAATCATTCACCTATAGGTAAAATGTTTTTGTGTAATGTGATTATCTAATTTATTTATACATTTTAATATATTAGTTATCAGGTAAGCAGAGAGGAAAGGAGTATGGTTTGGCATGGTTGTCAAAATGTGGTGTTGTATGCCTGAAAGATAGAGTTTGAGATGGAGGTGGCAAAATGCAGCAAATGCAACCATGGTTTGAGTCGAATGATCCTGAATGTTGAATTCTACGGTGAACCTCTGAAAAATGACCATAGCTCTATCGGGTTGTTTTTTTTGTGTTTGTGGACAAGTCTACTTTTGCTTATTCCTTGCCCTGCACCAATAGCCAGGCTAGTCCAGGATTAAACTTGTTGAAATACGGAGTTTGGGTCGGGTATTTGTTGGCTGCTGGGTGAAGAATGAAGAATTTCTGCAATTTACAACGCGACAAAGCATCAGCAGCAGAGTTGGAATAGCCTTGTATGTATTTGCAGTAAAGAAAGAACGGATATGTGGCAGCCAACCAGGTCAGCCTGCGAACTAACCTCATAATGGTCAAAGAAGATGATCGACCCTTAGTAATTATGTCACAGGCTGCCAAGTTGTCGGTATAAATTTGACTGCCATGCCTGACCAGGATTTGCCCCATGTGAATGCAGCCACCACTATCGGGTAAATTTCAAATAATGCAGATGTCTCGCAAAAGGAAGGTAGATAGAGTGTCTCTTCCGTCCAACAATCTCTCAACCAGTGGTTCTTGTAGATCGCTGCAATCCTAGTATTAGCAGCTGCATCTGTCCAAAAGACTGGGGATTGGTTGGATACTGGGGGAATGAACATTGAAATCCCATTCCAGTGCTCTAGGAACTCATGCCACATGACCAGGTCTGCCTTTGCCAGAGGATCTAAGTGACCAATATCCCCATCGGGCAGACCTGGTAATAAGCAAAGCAGCCTAGAAATAAATAATATCCCCATGGGAATAATTCTCATGGCAAATTTCAAAGAACCTAACAGAGATTGTAGGTCTTTCAGAGTGCAAGGGGGGCGGCTATCATGAAACCTTTTTGAACTTCCTTCCCAATAAGATTGTGTACCGGATGTGGTTTGTGAATAGCGGATAGGAGGTTGCGACATTCTAAGGTACGTACGGGGAGTAACACAAGCCCAGTGAGGAACCCTTGTGAAAACCTGTGTATTAAGTATTTAAATGAGGAGACGGATGTAACTTCAAGTAGAACACCAAATTACTTATATTCACCTCAGTTAGTCATTGTTTTGGATTCAACTTGGACGGACACATGGTTTTAGCATGAGCCCTAAAGCATATGGAGCACACGTGCAGTAATCTGCAGGCACTGTAAATGCAAACTTACAGACTTGTGAATTGCCTAGGTAGATTATGGGATGTCCGAGCTTATCTTCTAAGCCGCGCTGGTCAGGCTTGTTAGACCCACCTGATTGGTTTGAGAATGACGGATTAGCTTCTGAGGGGCACAAATTGGTGGTATGGGAAGTGGATGAGCAGACAGCACAAGGCGGGGGTACCAGGCCTGCAAAATGTCTGCAAAGGAGTTCTGTGTCCAACAGGCTCCAGTCAGTGCGGATGTTAAATTGGGCCAGGGTTGCTGCTGCTTTTGCCGACACAGACTTGTGGAAGTCGTAAAACATAAAACCACTATAATTGTGGCCCAAGTCCAACACTTTGTGCAAGTATAAATCTAGTTCCTCCCAGTGTTGTGGATAAACAGAGCACACAACATCTCTGTAAATGCCGACGGCTAGGACAAACTCGGGTATGGTTAGTTTTTTGTTAAGACGTGGGTCTCTAGCCTTCAGAACGACAGCCAAATCGCCGTAATTCTATGTTCTATTTTCCACAATATCTTGGGAAGCAATTAGCAATGAGACCAGATTAACAGCTTTACCATCTAAAATATCCTTACGGAGAGCTGGAGGGACCATGTGTGCTTGGGTAATTACGTGAGTGGGGGGGTGAAAGGTGAGGCAGGGGGCCTACCCTGTAAGTTAGAAGGTGTGATTGTTTGTGCGGGTCCTATGGGAGGAGGATCTATGCAAGCTGGGTTGGCATTTTCCAATTTAGTCAGTCTATCATTCATCGACTGAAGGGATGACAAAATAGTGTTTAGAGTTCCTTGTATGTCTAAATTGTGCCCCTGTGAGCTGGAACCCAGCCCAGGGTCCTCAGGATGCGCTGTGAGCAGTTTGAAGAGTTTTCCTGTGGTTGGGAAGGGGATTCACCTCTGGCACAATTCAGCCGAGATCCTGGGGATAGTGCAGGATCTTAAAGAGCCTGGCGTGGAGGGTTCCTTGAATTCCCTGGGGGTACCATGCCTAATGGGAGTATTAGGCCGAGCGGGTGTGCTGGGGGGGATAATTCTTCTCCTATGTTGGCTTCCTGGTACATACTGCAAAAAAAAAAAAAACACAACAACAACAACAACGGTCTTATTAATGACACCGCTGAACTATGTAGAACTGGCTGGCTAACTAGTGCCGAAGCGAAAACCAAAACAAAAAAAACAACTATCTACCTTGTGACAGATGAGGCCCTGCTAGTTGCCAAGCGGCAAGTGAGAGGCTCTATCTATGATTTGGGCGTGGGCCTCTCAGTGACTGTAAAAGATCCAAAAACGTGTGGCCGTGACAGGTGAGACCCTGACTATAAACCCAATAGGTGGGTGAATGAGTGGCTCTAACTGTGATTTGGGCCAAGGGGCGAAAAATCTCAGTGTTGAGATTGGGGAGTTGGCCTCGTGGGACCAGTTATGCCGTACGACTAAGGCCAGCACCTTACCCTAAACAGCCAGTTCTCTGAACCTGGACGGGGGCTTGATAGAGGGGTAATGCAAAGTACCTAGACAACCAAGTTGCGGTTCTTGTGAGCAAGAGAACCCTATGAGACCTACACGATAAAATAAAAATGAGAGAGGGAAAGGAAGGAAGGAGGGAGAGAGAAGAGGGAAGGGAAGAGGAGAAGGAGAAAAAAAAAATGAGGGTGACATGAATGAAAGGTATTTTTTGAATCTGGACGTTTGACAGATAGGGAGTTTGGATAATGTATGAAAGAGGTATCGAGTAGAGCCGTGGCCTAACAAGGCAAGGTGGGAAATCAAGCCCCCGTATCCTGATGACCCCCATTATGGATGAAGTGTGGCCTTGTAGAGGCAATTAATAGAGCGATGTGAACGAAAATGTTTTTTTTTTTTTGGGGGGGTGGTTTTGTGCCTGATAGAAAAAGGATACAATAATGAACCAATAACCCGGCTTATGGTAGAATGACCTTCTGGAAAACTGAAATTGAGGTGTAGCATGTCAAACAAAGAAAGGCTATCTTTAAATTAACATTTAAGACCTGATATTAACCCCTCTCTCTTACTTATGCTAAGAAAGTATTGCCCAATTACTAAGATTCATATAATGGATAATTGAGAACTGTGACTTAGCATACTGACATAAGCAACTTCTGGTTATAATTAGTTGAAATCCCCCTCCTAAACAGTAGACAAGTGTATATTTATTGGTACAATTTATCTTCCATTCCCTAAGCGAAAGCATAGGACAGTAAAGTGCTCGAATTGTTAAGTGAATGGACCTAGTATAGGAGGTCTGAAAGTCATTTGTTTGTTCGGATGAACATTGAACATGTATCCAAATCATACATGCGAACGGTGAGAATAGCCCGAACGCGACTATTCGCCAATTAACTGGTCGTTCGTGTGTTTGCGTGAAGGAGCTGAAAGTGGTTCAACTAAATTTTTTCCCGAACGGAGGACGCTGAACTGGTGGGAAGTACGAAAGGCGGCCGGAATCCGGAAGTGCGGGCTGACGAGGAGACGCAAGCAGACCAGGAGTGAACAGCAACGTCATGGTGAAGGTAAGAAGGGGGAGTAGCGTTTTATAGGCACACCAACTCCTCCCACAAATACAGGCCTGCGGCATTAAACATATATACACACACACACACACATATATATACATATGTGTGCAACTTGCCGTTGTCTATGTAGATTTCCAGGTCTATGAATTGGACTTTATATATCCCTGTCATTGTAATTTAAAAACAAATTGTTAAGATTACTTTTGGTACTTTCCCAAATAAAAAACAGGTCATCTATATATCTACCATACAGAATAATGTTGGCTTCCATTGAGCGTTGGACCAAATATAAGTATCCTTCCAGTCAGCCATAAAAAGGTTGGCGTAGCTGGGTGCTACCTTTGTCCCCCTAGTTGTGCCTTTCTGTTGCAAATAAAATGAATCATAAAAGCAAAAATCGCTGTTATTAAGAATGATGTCCAGGCCCTCTAGAATAAAATTGATCAAATTGTGGGGCGTGTGTCCATCTTTTTCTAGAATTCTCTTTATGGCAGCGCTCCCAAGGTCGTGAGGTATAGTGGTATAGAGGGACTGGACATCACTCGTGGCAAGAATGTAATTTGGTTTCCATTTAAAATTTGTAAGAGGCTCATACTGTCTTTTAGGTATGATTTCATATAAAAAACATGGGGTTGTAGGCGAGTGTCAAAAGGTATTCCGACATCCTCCAGGCCCAGCACCAGGTCTGCCAACACGGTCTCCTCCAATGCCAACATTCTGTCTGCCGACACTGTGTCCCCCAGGCCCAGCACTGGGTCTGCCAACACGGTCTCCTCCAATCCCAACATTCTGTCTGCCGACACTGTGTCCCCCAAGCCCAGCACTGGGTCTGCCAACACGGTCTCCTCCAGTCCCAACATTCTGTCTGCCGACACTGTCCTCCAGTATCAACATTGTCTGCCGACACTGTGTCCTCCAGTCCCAGCAATGCATTTTTCTCCAATGCCATCACTGTATATGTCCGACAAGCATACTGTCACACTATCCCATTTACATTCTTGTATTGTCCTGTATCCTCAAGCGTTCCCATAGGTTTTCCTAGATTATAAACTTGTTTGAGTAGAATCTTCTGTCAACATCATATGTGTGTGTTAACCACTGTAAATATCAGAAAACCCTCCCACCATCCCTAAAAGGTAATAGTCTGCCACTGTAATGGACCTTACAGAAAGGATGGTCATATAATTTCACAGACATACCTTTCAGTACAAATCTGGCTCCTTTAGAATGTGCAAAACACATGAGTTCCGAATCATATTGTGCAAACAGCGCCACAGTGGTGATATTTGACCAGTCGTACAGCTTCCATGACTTTCGGCCAACATGAAACACAAAAACCTGTGAATCAAAATGCAATATTTAGCATCTCTACAACAGTTATAGGATCATCTTATTGTCTGGGTTGCAACAGAATAATAACATTTACATTAAAGGTCTAACGTGTGTGGGAGCCTGGAGTGTCCCTTTAATAATATAAACCCACCCAGTATAACTAACTGTAACCTAACCTACACAGGGCACCTAATGTGTGTGGGAGCCTGGAGTGTCCCTTTAATACCCACCCAGTGTAACTAACTGTAACCTAACCTACACAGTGCATCTTACGTTTGTGGGAGCCTGGAGTCTCCCTTTAATAATATAAACTGTCAGCAGGGGGAATGTCTGAAATGTCAGACAGTCCCCCTGCTGGTGGGAAGTATTAAAACAATGATTAGACATGTGTAAAATAATAGAAAATATATATATCATACAAAGTGTATTTTAATATTAATATAAGTACATATATTAGTATTAAAATACACTTAGAATGACGTTACATATACATATATTTACAATAAAATTAAAATAAAATATTGAAACAAAATATAAATTATATATTCATATGTAATTTCATTCTAACTGTATTTTGTTATTATATATATATATATATATATATATATATATATATATATATATATATATATATATATATAAATAATATGTATTGCAAGTGGGGTGTAGCAGAGCTGCAATATTAAATCCCACGATCTCCGCTGGTAAAGAAGGTAATCCACAGTCAAGCGCTGAAAAGTAAGGCAATATCTCAAATCCCCCAGTAACCGGACGAAACACAGTTCTGGGAGTCAACTGAAGTTTTTATTCACAGCTCCAGTATTTATGCAAGTCCCCATGCAAGGGGTTTCCCTACGGACATTGCAGGGGTAATACAGTAGGGGACTACATGGGGGACTTAACAATCTGGACATTTCTCCCATCAGGCACTGCTGGACGAGAGGGATACTCCCACTGGAATATACCGTTAAATGGATTATCCCTACGTGAAGCAGAACCGGCATTTTACAAAACGGTTCACAAACAGCCAGTAAGGTTGCTGTTCGTGGAAGAAACACATGAATGCTAGCGGCTTTCGGCTGCTAGCATACGAATTCTATGCAAACACACAGTGTAGATATGTATATAGTCCAGAATATTACAAGTGACTAGGTTTGCCACATGGGGTATATCCAAACAATATGCCACATGGGGTATATTGTTTGTTACTAAGTCTCCACTGAATGATATATAATAAGTGTGGGTGCACTTAATGTGACAGCAGTGAATTACGGTTGAACAGACATATAGCGCAAATTCCTGTTTTTGTTTAAGTTTTATTATGATCACAACGTGCACTATTGACTCCGTCCTGAAGGGGTTAACACATGTGTGTCTTCCCCCTCCATGCAAAACAATCACATGACACACTCCAGCCCAAAGAATCACATGACACACTCCAGCCCAGACAATCACACACTCTTAACCCTTTACCTCGAAGTCCGGGATGTGTTTGATGGGATCACAAAGGGCTGGGTCTGCACAGGGACAGGCAGCCCAGCTCAGGGTTATTTCCAGCAGCACAAGGAGTGGAGACAGGAGCAGCAACCAGGCAGCGAATGTCCCATGTTGTAGCATTCTGCAGCAGGAAGTGTCTGGAATCCCAACCAGCCCTGTTTATACAGCATGGGGGAGGGTCAGACCCAAAAATCACACCCCAAATCACACTGTGACACTTAACCCAGTATACAGCACGGGGGAGGGTCAGACCCAAAAATCACACTGTGACACTTAACCCTGTATACAGCACGGGGGAGGGTCAGACCCAAAATCACACTGTGACACTTAACCCAGTATACAGCACGGGGGAGGGTCAGACCCAAAATCACACTGTGACACTTAACCCTGTATACAGCACGGGGGAGGGTCAGACCCAAAATCACACTGTGACACTTAACCCTGTATACAGCACGGGGGAGGGTCAGACCCAAAATCACACTGTGACACTTAACCCAGTATACAGCACGGGGGAGGGTCAGACCAAAAATCACACTGTGACACTTAACCCAGTATACAGCATGGGGGAGGGTCAGACCCAAAATCACACTGTGACACTTAACCCTGTATACAGCACGGGGGAGGGTCAGACCCAAAATCACACAGTCAGTGGCGTCTCTAGGATTCATTTTTCGGGGGGCACACGGAGGGCCAGTGACAAAAGTAGGGGGGCACATTTAACCCCGCCCTCGCCGCAGTTTGACCCCGCCCCTGTCACATGTTAAGCCACGCCCCCGACACAATGTGTTTTGTTTTTTTAATAATACCTGGTGGAGGATTCATGATTTTCCACCAGGGATTATTAAAAAAACAAACACATTATCCTTGATACAGTGCCATAGTTGCCAACATTTGAAAAAAAATTTCCAAGGACATTTTGCAGCACAGCTATCAATTACTGTCTGGGTATAATATCCCTGGACAGTCAGTGCTCTCTGTATAATACAGGATTGTGTGTATAATAAATTGGGACACTCAGTGCTCCCTGTATAGTGCTGCTCTCTGTATAATACAGGTCTGTTTGTGTATAATATCCCAAGACAGAGAGCAGCACTATACAGGAAGCACTGACTATCCCGGGATATTTTATACACACAGATCTGTATTATACAGATAGCTGAGCATATACCCCAATCTCTAGACTACTAGTACCTGTCAACAGCAGCTCCCAGACGCGTGTAACAGGGCTAAAGTGTGCGGCAGCTCACACAGATTATTCAGCGGTAAAGTGCACTCGCTGGCAGAGCCAAACTGGGAATCCCTGGGAATCCAAAGCAGCCCTGGAAAAAAAACGTATGCCATTCCTACAAGTCAATATATATATATATATATATATATAGTACAGTAAGCACACAAGCTCACTGACATGCGCAAATAGGCTTACTGACAGACAAAACTCTCTGACTCACACACAAGTTTACTACAGACACTCACTTGTATAAACAGAAGGCTCACTACAAAGAAGTTCAGGGACACACACACAAGCTCACTAAAGACAAGCTCACTGACACACACATGCTCACTAAATAGAAGCACACTGACACACACAAGCAGTACCATTTTAACAGAGCTAAGGGCCCCTGGGCAAAGCAATACACTGGGGCCCTTCCTACACAACAACTCACAGGAATTTTAATTATTGATAGACTGCTGAGTCCATACACACACACAGACTGCTGAGTCCATACACACACACACACACACACACACACTGCTGAGTCCATACACACACACACTGCTGAGTCCATACACACACACACAGATTGCTGAGTCCATACACACACACACATACTCCGCTGAGATCAAACACACACACAGACTCTGCTGAGTCCATACACACACACACAGACTCTGCTGAGTCCATACAAAAAAACACACTCTGCTGAGTCCATACACAAACACACACTCTGCTGAGTCCGTACACACACAGACTGCTGAGTCCATACACACACACTCTGCTGAGTCCGTACACAAACACAGGCTCTGCTGAGTCCGTACACACACAGACTGCTGAGTCCATACACACATACACTCTGCTGAGTCCATACAAACACACAGACTGCTGAGTCCATACACACACACACACTGCTGAGTCCATACACACACACACACACACTCCTGAGTCCATACACACACACACTGCTGAGTCCACACACACACAAAGACTGCTGAGT